>CM028135.1:1027747500-1028205000 GCA_016271365.2 Neoceratodus forsteri
AATGGAAGCGTGGTGAAAATGAAAAATAAATCAGTACAAAACAAATTGACTTTAAAGGGAAAAAAAGGGAGGCTGAAAAGATGTTAGTGGAAATAAGTCTATCATTTAAACCAGGGCTGCTGGGCGCCAGGCGGATGATCAGCAGCTTCCATGTTTTTTCTATGGTTGAGATCACGGGCCTGCTGGAGGACACAAACAGAAAGGTCAGTATTGTGGTCCCTGGAGATAAGAGTGGGATACAATGGGTTTAGCAGTTCACAATTCTGACGGCTCTGTAATATTCCTGAAGCGATCAACAGGCATACAGTTTCTCAGATGTAAATAATGAACACCTCCTGCAAAGAATACAGTACACTACATTAGTGGAGTCATAGAACTCCTTGAGCCAGAAAAAAAAACACCTGGTGAATCTAGTTACACTGGAAATAAATTGCAGGTGAAATGTAGTATTTGTAGAGTTCAGGCACAGTCCTGTGAATGGGAGAAAACATTCTCCACCAACCCACAAACAGATAGCAAAGCTGGGGACCATCTTGGGTTCTCATGGCACCCACTGACCCGTCGGAAAGAAACTGTTATTAAAAGAAAAGCATTGGAGGTTAGAACCAGTTCAAGCAGACTGTTTTTGTGTGTGGGTGGCTGCTGGTTCCGTTGTTCAAGAAATGCTGCAAAGCTGTCAGACCATCATCATGGGGATCACTTTAAAGAGATTTGTCCATGGTGAAGATGAGTGATGAGAGTCATTGAACTGAACCTGTCAATAACTGAGGCATGGTTGGTGTTTTAACATAGAGGGCAGGGACTCAAGGGGGTCATGAGGCCATCCAAAATGCGGAGATGTGGGATGTGGGCAGGAGCAGGCAGATACAATGGGACTACTTGGGTTCTGTTTTGGATTTGGAAGAAGATAAAACCTTAGATGTCTGGGGATGCTGGACTATGGTCTCTTAGCAGAAGCAGGGGCTCATTATTTCAATAGCAGAGGTGATGGTGTGGTGACCTCCATCTGATAGTCAGCAGTGGGGTGCTGTGGAAGGAAAATAAACCTGGTGTCAGAGCGTTGTGTGGCTTCCGTGATTGTAGCCCTTTGCCAGACCACAACATACCTCCTTATCAGCTGGTTTAATAATGTCATTCTACATTGTAGAGATCTGAGGGCTAGCTCACCAGGTGTCAGGTTGGAATGTTTGTGCCTGCAATAAAGATTAAAGTTAGTGGTGTTTTCCATGCATTGGTTAACAAAATAATCAACAGCTGAAATGTCCTGGAGGGGTGTCCATGCACTTCGCTGGGGATTGATGTCATTGATAGTTCTGTGATGCCGTCTGCATCATCTGTGGGAGAGAAAGTGTATTAGAAAATGAGAGCTGCAATGCATTGCTCTACCATAAAGCACTGCAGATCAGCAGACACAGGGTGCATCAAGATTATGGTGTAAGTAAAGAGACCTTTGCTAAGAGTGAGCTCATCTTGTGTCGGGGAAGGTCTGAGAACAAAATACTAAATTGTTAGGTGTCTGAGTCGAGGCTCATGCTGGTTGTTGATCTGCTGGGTGAGACTGGAGTTTGCAGTTGGTATCCTTGAGAAACTGAAGAGAGTGGAGTTAGGTTCTTGGATGCAGTGTTAATAAAAGGAAGGTTATGGGAGTCGTTCATTGCAGGAAATCTTTTGCCTTTAAATGGTTTTGTCCACAGAGATCAGCTGTGTTTTGATGGAGAATGGTGTGCACTTTAAGTTTCTAGAGAAAGTCAAAAGCTTGTTAGTAGAGGAAACATGTGTCTCAGATCCAAATGAACAAGGATGAAATTAACAGAAACCTTTAGAATAATACCCAGGTGGCGGCATTTGGAAAGAAACTGTGGTGACTGCAGAGTTTGATCTTTCGAGCAAATGGCAGAAAATAATTCAAGAGAATGCTTAGAAATATGAGAAGGAATGCAGACATAGAAGAAATGAAGGAGCATCGAGAGAATTCAGAAGAGATTTCAGATTAGGCATAGTGGATGGGCAAATGTAGCATGCAAATTGTCAAAAAAAGACAGCTCCAAGGCCAGCATGTGGTCTAAAAGCAAAACAAAATGGTTATATTAAATGCATGCTGAAAATAGAAAATAGAGTTAAAATTCACGTTTGACCTAAGGTCTTCTTCCGGAAATATCTGGGAAAGAGAAAAAAAGTCAAGTTAGTGTGAGAGGAGAGGTAAATGAGAGATATATATGGAGAAAGAAGAAGGGGGAGGCTAAGGAGAAGAAGTGATAAATGGTAAGATTAAGAGAATCTGTGAAACAAAAGGTGATGATGGGAAGATAAACATAATGGAGAGAAAGAGTTGGGGAAGTTTTGTGGCAGAGACTGATTAACAGGCCTCGTAAGAAGGCTGAAAGGTGACAAATGTGTGAGAAGGAGACAGTAAATGGAGACATATGGTAAAAATGAAAAATAAATCAGTATAAAAACAAATTGAGTTTAGGAAAAAGGGGAGGCTGAAAAGATGTTAGTGGAAAATAAGTCTATCGCTTTAAAACCAGAGGGTGCTGGGGAGCTAAGGCGGATGATCAGCTTGGCTTCCATGTTTTTTTCTATGGTTAGGATCCCGGAAGCCTGCTGAAGACACAAACAGAAAGGTCATTGACATTGTGGTCCCTGGAGATAAAGTGATACAATGGGTTTAGCTGTTTCACCATTCCTGACCGCTTTGTAATATTCCCTGAAACGGTCAGCAAGACGCCTACCAGTTTCTCGGGATGTAAATAGCTGAACACCTCCTCAAAGAATACAGTACACTACATTAGTGGAGGTGCAGAGAACTCGCGCGGTGATGTAAGAAAAACACCTGCAGGCCCCGAATCTCAGTTACACTGGAAATAAATTTGCAGGTGTAGCAGCGAAGCCCTGTTGCAAGGTTTGGTGCCTGGGGGAGTGAACTGTTAGAGTGGGTAGGCTGGTTTTACCAGGATGGCAGTTAGGTGGCCGTGTAGAGGCAATAGTGGTTCTGTAAAGGAAGCACCAATGTTAGGGTCAGTCATAAAATGGGAAAGTTACTATGATGATCCTGTGAAGAGAAGGTGTGCTGTGATGGAAAGGAAGAACTAGTGGATTCATTGTTGTTCTTGTGTGACAGTATCCTCCTGTGGGGTCCCATACGGGTATGTTACTGACCTGGGAGAGTGCTCTGTCCACTGTGCTTTTAGGGTATCCCCGTTGATAAAAAACTATGCATTATCAGTCTGCTCAGCAAAATCATCTTCACTGCATAACCTGCTAAGTCTAAGAAACTGTGAATAAGGCCATTCCTTGACATGTTTAGGATGGAAGGAGCTATGAGGAGGAAACTGTGAGAGTCAGTGGGTTTGTATTGGACTGATGTCTTTCAGACCAGTGTTCTGGACTGAGAGCTGGATATCCAGGAAAGGCAGTGTAGAGGAGGATATCAACAGTGTCTGAAGGGAAGGATGAGCTGGGTGAACTTGTCAAGGAAGACTTGAGGGTCTCCTGGAGCAGGAGGTGGCCCCACACAGTCATCATGTAGGTAGAGTTCAGGCACAGTCCTGTGAATGAGAGAAAAATATTCTCCACCCAACCCACAAACAGATTAGCAATGTTGGGACCCATTCTGGCACCCATGGCAACCCACTGACCTGCTGAAAGAAACTGTTATTAAAGAGAAAAGCATTGAGTGTTAGAACCAGTTCTTCCAGACGAGTTAGTGTGTATGTGGGTGGTTGCTGGACTCCCTCTGTTCAAGAAATGCTGAAGGCTGTCAGACCATCATCATGGGGATCACTGTAAAGAGATTTGATGTCCATGGTGAAGATGAGCTGATGTCATTCGAATCTGAACCTGTCAAATAACTGGAGAGCATGGTTAGGTCTTTTAACATAGGAGGGCAGGGACCAACAAGGGGTCTCATGAGGCCATCCAAAATGACGGAGATGTGAGATGTAGGGCAGGAGCAGGTGATACTATGGACGACCTGTTACCTGTTTTGTGGATTTTGGGAAGAAGATAAAACCCTAGATGTCTGGGGATGCTGGACTATGAGTCTTTAGCAGAAGCAGGGAGCTCATTGTTTTGGCTGAAGAGGGTGATGGTTGGTGACCTCCATCTGATAGTCAGCAGTGGGTCCTGTGAAGAGAAGAATAAAACCTGGTGTCAGAGAGTTGCTGTGTGCCTGCTCGTGATGTATAGCTCCTTTTGCCAGACCACAACAGCACCTCCTTTATCAGTTGGTTTAATAACAATGTCATTCCTACATTGTAGAGATCTGAGGCTGCAAGCTCACCAGGTGTCAGGTTGGAATGGTTGTACACTGCAATAAAGATTAAAGTTAGTGGTGTTTTCCATGCGTTGGTTAACAAAATAATCAACAGCAGCAAAGCGCCCTGGAGGTGCATGCCATGCACTGCGCTTGGGATTGATGTCATTGATAGTTCTGGTGAAACGTCCATCATCTGTGGAATAGGGTCATTTTAGAAAATGAGCTGCAAGGCGTACTTACGATAGAAGCACTGCAGATCAACTTGAACCTGGGGTGCATCAAGATATCTGGGTGTAGGACAAAAGAGAGACTTTGTTAAGGAGTGAGTGCTCATCTTGTGTCAGGGAAGGTCTGAGGAATACAAAATACAAATTGTTAGGTTGTGTCTGACTCGAGGGCTCATGTTGGTTGTTGATCTGTTGTGAGAGACTGGAGTTTTGGCTTTGGTATCCTTGAGAAATTGAAAGAGAGATTGGAGTTAAGGTTTTGATGCAGTGCTTAATAAAAGGAAGGTTATGTGGAGCCGCTCGCTGCAGGAATCCTTTGCCTTTAAATGGTTTTGTCCACAGAGATCAGCTGTGGTTTGATGGAGAATGGTGTGCACGATAAGTTTCCTAGAGAAAGTTTTCGAAAAGCTTGTTAGTAGGAAACATGTGTCTCAGATCCAAATGAACATGGATGAAATTTCAAACAGAAACCTTTAGGAATAATACCCAGGTGGCGGCATTTGGAAAGAAACTGTAAGTGACTGCAGAGTTTAGTCTTCGAGCAAATGGTAGAAAATAATTCAAGAGAAGGCTTAGAAATATGAGAAGGGAATGGAGACATAGAAGAAATGAAGGAGCATCGCAGAGAATTCAGAAGAGATTTCAGATTAGATATAGTGGATCGCAGCAAATGTAGCATACAAATTGTAAAAAAACAAAGACAAGGCGCTGCGTCAGCATGTGGTCTAAAAGCAAAACAAAATGGTTATATTAAATGCATGCTCAAAATAGAAAATAGAGTTAAAAATCTACGTTTCGACCTAAGGTCTTCTTCAGGAAATATCTAAAAGAGAAAAAAAAACAAGTTAGTGTAGTGGAGGTAAAATGAGAGATATATATGTGGAGAAAGAAGAAGGGAGGCTAAGGGAGAAGAAATGATAACGGTAAGATTAAGAGAGAATCTAGAAACAAAAGGTGATGATGGAAAGATAAAACATAATGGGAGAGAAAGAGCTGGGGAAGTTCCCATGTAGAGACTGATTAACAGGGCCTCGAAGAAGGCTGAAAGTAGACAAATGTGTGAGAAGGAGACAGAAATGAGACGTGTGGTGAAATGAAAATAAATCAGTACAAAACAAATTGACTTTTAGGAAAAAAAAGGAGGCTGAAAGATGTTAGTGGAAAATAAGTCTATCATTTTAAACCAGAGGGTTGCTGTGGTTATGATGATCAGCTTGGCTTCCATGTTTTTTTCTATGGTTAGGATCCCGGAAGCCCTGCTGAAGGACACAACAGAAAGGTCATTGACATTGTGGTCCCTGGAGATAAAGTGGGATACAATGGGTTTAGTAGTTTCACCATTCCTGACCGCTTGTATTATTCCCTGAAACGGTCAGCAAGACGCCTACCAGTTTTCAGATGTAAATAGCTGAACACCTCCTGCAAAGAATACAGTACACTACATTAGTGGAGGTGCATGAGAACTCCTTGGTGATGTGAAAACACCTGTAGGCCCCCGAATCTCAGTTACACTGGAAATAAATTTGCAGGTGTAGCAGCGAGCCCTGTTGCAAGGTTTGGTACCTGGGGAGGAACTGTTAGAGTGGGTAGGCTGCTTTTACCAGGAGATTGCTAGAGTTAGGTGGGTCGGTGGTAGGAGGCAATAGGTGGTTCTGTAAAGGAAGCACCAATGTTAGGGTCAGTTTGCAAAATGGAAAGTTACTAGTGATGATCCTGTGAAGAGAAGTGTAATGTGATGGAAAAGGAAGAACTAGTGGAATTAGCTGTTGTTCTTTGTGACAGTATCCCTCCTGTGGGGGTCAAGGTCTGAGGGCATTTACTGACCCGGGAGAGTGCTCTGTCCACTGTGCTTTGAGGTATCCTGTTGATAAAAAACTATGCATTATTTGGGTCTGCTCAGCAAAATTATCCTCTTCACTGCATAACCTGCGGAGTCTAAGAAACTGTGAATAAGGCAGGCCATTCTTGACATGTTTAGTATGGAAGGAGCTATGGAGGAGGAAACTGTGAGAGTCAGTGGGTTTGTAATAGATCTGATGTCTTCAGACCAGTGTTCTGGACTGAGAGCTGGATATCCAGGAAAGGCAGGTGTAGAGGAGGATACTTCAACAGCGTACTGAAGGGAAGGATGAGCTGGGTGAACTTGTCAAGGAAGACTTGAGGGTCTCCTGGAGCTGAGGTGGCCCCACACAGTCATCAATGTAAGCGCTGTAGAGTTCAGGCACAGTCCCTGTGAATGAGAGAAAAACATTCTCCACCCAACCCACAAACAGATTAGCAAGCTGGACCCATCTTGGTACCCATGGCAACTCCACTGACCTGCTGAAAGAAACTGTTATTAAAAGAAAAAGCATGAGTGTTAGAACCAGTTCTGCCAGACGAGTTAGAGTGTGTGTGGGGTGGCTGCTGGACTTCCGCTAGTTCAAGAAATGCTGCAAAGCTGTCAGACCATCATCATGGGGATCACTGTGTAAAGAGATTTGATGTCCATGGTGAAGATGAGTGATGAGAATCACTGAATCTGAACCTCTCAATTAACTGGAGAGCATGGTTAGTGTCTTTAACATAGGAGGGCAGGGACTCAACAAGGGGTCTCATGAGGCCATCCAAAATCTGGAGATGTGGGATGTGGGGCCAGAAGCAGGCAGATACTGTGGGACGACCCTGGGTTACCTGTTTTGTGGATTTTGGGAAGAAAGATAAACCTAGATGTCTGGGGATGCTGGACTATGAGTCTCTTAGCAGAAGCAGGAGCTCATTGTTTTCACAGCAGAGGTGATGGTGGTGGTGACCTCCGTCTGATAGTCAGCAGTGGGGTCCTGTGGAAGAGAAGAATAAAACCTGGTGTAGGGATTGCTGTGTGGCTTCCGTGATGTATAGCTCCTTTGCCAGACCACAACAGCACCTCCCTATCAGCTGGTTTAATAACAATGTCATTCCTACATTGTAGAGATCTGAGGGCTGCCAAGCTCACCAGGTGTCAGGTTGGAATGGTTGCCTGCAATAAAGATTAAAGTTAGTGGTGTTTTCCATGCATTGGTTAACAAAATAATCAACAGCAGCAAAACGTCCTGGAGGGGTGTCCATGCACTTAGCTGAGGGATTGATGTCTTTGATAGTTCTGGTGTTACATGCCATCATCTGTGGGAAGAGGAGTCATATTAGAAAAATGAGCTGCATAGTGTACTTACCAGAAGCACCTGAGATCAACTTGAACCTGGGGCATCAAGATATCGGGGTGTGGGCACAAAAAGAGACCTTTACAAGGAGTGAGTGTCATTTTGTGTCAGGGAAGGTATGGAGAATACAAAATACCAAATTGTTAGGTTGTGTCTGACTGAGGGCTCATGCTGGTTGTTGATCTGCTGTGTGAGACTGGGTTTTGCAACTTTGGTATCCTTGAGAAACTGAAAGAGTGGAGTTAAGGTTTTGGATGCAGTGCTTAATAAAAGGAAGGTTAGGGAGCCGCTCCGCTGCAGGAAATCCTTTTGCCTTTAAATGGTTTTGTCCACAGATCAGCTGTGTTTTGATGGAGAGAATGGTGTGCACGATAAGTTTCCTAGAGAAAGTTTTCAAAAGCTTGTTAGTAGAGGAAATGTGTCTCAGATCCAAATGAACAAGGATGAAATTTCAAACAGAAACCTTTAGGAATAATACCCAGGTGGCGGCATTTGGAAAGAAACTGGTAAGTGAGTGCAGAGTTTAGTCTTAGAGCAAATGGCAGAAAATAATTCAAGAGAAGGCTTAGAAATATGAGAAGGGAATGCAGACATAGAAGAATGAAGGAGCATCTCTAGAGAATTCAGAAGAGATTTCAGATTGAAATAGTGGATCTATAAAATGGAGCATACAAATTGTAAAAAAACAAAGCCAAGGCGCTGCGTCAGCATGTGGTCTAAAAGCAAAACAAAATGGTTATATTAAATGCATGCTGAAAATAGAAAATAGAGTTAAAAATCTATGTTTCGAACTAAGGTCTTCTTCAGGAAATATCTAAAAGAGAAAAAAAAACAAGTTAGTGTAGAGGAGAGGTAAAATGAGAGAGATATATATGTGGAGAAAGAAGAAGGGGGAGGCTAAGGGAGAAGAAGTGATAAATGGTAAGATTAAGAGAGAATCTGTGAAACAAAAAGGTGATGATGGGAAAGATAAAACATAATGGGAGAGAAAGAGCTGGTGAAGTTCCCAGGTAGAGACTGATTAACAGGGCCTTGTAAGAAGGCTGAAAGGTGACAAATGTGTGAGAAGGAGACAGAAATGGAGACATGTGGTGAAAATGAAAAATAAATCAGTACAAAAACAAATTTGACTTTAGGAAAAAAGGGGAGGCTGAAAGATGTTAGTGGAAAATAAGTTCTATCATTTTAAACCAGAGGGCTGCTGGGAGCCTAGGCGGATGATCAGCTTGGCTTCCATGTTTTTCTATGGTTAGGATCCCAGAAGCCCTGCTGAAGGACACAAACAGAAAGGTCATTGACATTGTGGTCCCTGGAGATAAAGTGGGATACAATGGGTTTAGCAGTTTCACCATTCCTGACCGCTCTGTAATATTCCCTGAAACGGTCAGCAAGACGCCTACCAGTTTCTCAGATGTAAATAGCTGAACACCTCCTGCAAAGAATGCAGTACACTACATTAGTGGAGGTGCATGAGAACTCCTTGGTGATGTGAAAAACACCTGCAGGCCCCGAATCTCAGTTACACTGAAATAAATTTGCAGGTGTAGCAGCAGCCCTGTTGCAAGGTTTGGTACCTGGGGAGGAACTGTTAGGAGTGGGTAGGCTGCTTTTACCAGGAGATTGCGTGAGGTTAGGTGGCCGGCAGTAGGAGGCAATAGGTGGTTCTGTAAAGGAAGCACCAATGTTAGGCTCGGCTTGCAAATGGGAAGAGTTACTAGTGATGATCCTGTGAAGAGAAGGTGTGCTGTGATGGAAAAGAAGAACTAGTGAATTCGTGTTGTTCTTGTGTGACAGTATCCCTCCTGTGGGGGCAAGGTTACGGGCATGTTACTGACCCAGGAGAGTGCTCTGTCCACTGTGCTTTTAGGGTATCCCTGTTGATAAAAAAACTATGCATTATTTGGGTCTGCTCTCAGCAAAATCATCCTCTTCACTGCATAACTCCGAACTCTAAGAAACTGTGAATAAGGCAGGCCATTCTTGACATGTTTAGGATGGAAGGAGCTATGGAGGAGGAAACTGTGAGAGTCAGTGGGTTTGTAATAGACTGATGTCTTCAGACTAGTGTTCTGGTCTGAGAGCTGGATATCCAGGAAAGGCAATGTAGAGGAGGATACTTCAACAGTGTACTGAAGGGAAGATTGAGCCGGGGCGAACTTGTCAAGGAAGACTTGGAGGGTCTCCCTGGAGCAGGAGGTGGCCCCCACACAGTCATCAATGTAGCGTTTGTAGAGTTCAGGCACAGTCCCTGTGAATGAGAGAAAAAAACATTCCTCCACCAAACCCACAAACAGATTAGCAAAGCTGGGACCCATCTTGGTTCCCATGGCAACTCCACTGACCTGCTGAAAGAAACTGTTATTAAAAGAAAAAGCATTGAGTGTTAGAACCAGTTCTGCCAGACGAGTTAGTTTGTGTGTGGGTGGCTGCTGGACTTCCCCGCTGTTCAAGAAATGCTGCAAATGCTGTCAGACCATCATCATGGGGGATCACTTGCAAAGAGATTTGATGTCCATGGTGAAGATGAGCTGATGAGAGTCACTGAATCTGAACCTGTCAAATAACTGGAGAGCATGGTTAGTGTCTTTAACATAGGAGGGCAGGGACTCAACAAGGGGTCTCATGAGGCCATCCAAAAACTCGGAGATGTGGGATGTGGGGCAGGAGCAGGCAGATACAATGGGACGACCTGGGTTCCTGTTTGTGGATTTTGGAAGAAGATAAAAACCTAGATGTCTGGGGATGCTGGACTATGAGTCTCTTGGCAGAAGCAGGGAGCTCATTGTTTTCAATAGCAGAGGTGATGGTGGTGGTGACCTCCATCTGATAGTCAGCAGTGGGGTGCTGTGGAAGAGAAGAATAAAACCTGGTGTCAGAGAGTTGCTGTGTGGCTTCCGTGATGTATAGCTCCTTTTGCCAGACCACAACAGCACCTCCCTTTTCAGCTGGTTTAATAACAATGTCATTCCTACATTGTAGAGATCTGAGGGCTGCAAGCTCACCAGGTGTCAGGTTGGAATGGTTGTGCCTGCAATAAAGATTAAAGTTAGTGGTGTTTTCCATGCATTGGTTAACAAAATAATCAACAGCAGCAAAAGCGTCCTGGAGGTGTCCATGCACTTCGCTGGGGATTGATGTCATTGATAGTTCTGGTGACACCGTCATCATCTGTGGGAAGAGGAGTCATATTAGAAAAATGAGCTGCAAGGCGTACTCTACCATAGAAGCACTGCAGATCAACTTGAACCTGGGGTGCATCAAGATATCTGGGTGTTGGCACAAAAGAGAGACCTTTGCTAAGGAGTGAGTGCTCATCTTGTGTCAGGGGAAGGTCTGGAGGAATACAAAATACCAAATTGTTAGGTTGTGTCTGAGTCGAGGGCTCATGCTGGTTGTTGATCTGCTGGGTGAGAGACTGGAGTTTTGCAGCTTTGGTATCCTTGAGAAACTGAAAGAGAGTGGAGTTAAGGTTTTGGATGCAGTGCTTAATAAAAGGAAGGTTATGTGGAGCCGTTCGCTGCAGGAAATCCTTTTGCCTTTAAATGGTTTTGTCCACAGAGATCAGCTGTGTTTTGATGGAGAGAATGGTGTGCACGATAAGTTTCCTAGAGAAAGTTTTCAAAAGCTTGTTAGTAGAGGAAACATGTGTCTCAGATCCAAATGAACAAGGATGAAATTTCAAACAGAAACCTTTAGGAATAATACCCAGGTGGCGGCATTTGGAAAGAAACTGTAAGTGACTGTAGAGTTTAGTCTTCGAGCAAATGGCAGAAAATAATTCAAGAGAAGGCTTAGAAATATGAGATGGAATGCAGACATAGAAGAAATGAAGGAGCATGCTGAAGAGAATTCAGAAGAGATTTCAGATTAGGCATAGTGGATCGCAGCAAAATGGAGCATACAAATTGTAAAAACAAAGACAAGGAGCTACAGTCAGCATGTGGTCTAAAAGCAAAACAAAATGGTTATATTAAATGCATGCTGAAAATAGAAAATAGAGTTAAAATCTCATGTTTCGACCTAAGGTCTTCTTCAGGAAATATCTAAAGAGAAGAAAAACAAGTTAGTGTAGAGGAGAGGTAAAATGAGAGAGATATATATGTGGAGAAAGAAGAAGGGGAGGTTAAGGAGAAGAAGTGATAAATGGTAAGATTAAGAGAGAATTGAGAAACAAAAGGTGATGATGGGAAAGATAAAACATAATGGAGAGAAAGAGCTGGGAAGTTCCCAGTAGAGACTGATTAACAGGGCCTCAGTAGAAGGCTGAAAGGTGACAAATGTGTGAGAGGAGACAGAAATGGAGACGATGTGGTGAAATGAAAAATAAATCAGTACAAAAACAAATTGACTTTAGGGAAAAAAAGGGAGGCTGAAAGATGTTAGTGGAAAATAAGTCTATCATTTAAACCAGAGGGCTGCTGGGCGCCAAGGCGGATGATCAGCTTGGCTTCCATGTTTTTTCTATGGTTAGGATCCCGGAAGCCCTGCTGAAGGACACAAACAGAAAGGTCATTGACATTGTGGTCCCTGGAGATAAAGTGGGATACAATGGGTTTAGCAGTTTCACCATTCCTGACCGCTCTGTAATATTCCCTGAAACGGTCAGCAAGACGCCTACCAGTTTCTCAGATGTAAATAGCTGAACACCTCCTGCAAAGAATACAGTACACTACATTAGTGGAGGTGCATGAGAACTCCTTGGTGATGTGAAAACACCTGTAGCCCCTCGATCTCAGTTACACTGGAAATAAATTTGCAGGTGTAGCAGCGAGCCCTGTTGCAAGGTTTGGTACCTGGGGGAGGAACTGTTAGGAGTGGGTAGGCTGCTTTTTACCAGGAGATTGCGAGGTTGGGTGGCGGTGGTAGGAGGCAATAGGTGGTTCTGTAAAGGAAGCACCAATGTTAGGTCAGTTTGCAAAATGGGAAAGTTACTAGTGATGATCCTGTGAAGAGAAGTGTGCTGTGATGGAAAGGAAGAACTAGTGGAATTCGCTGTTGTTCTTGTGTGACAGTATCCCTCCTGTGGGGGTCAAGGTTACGGGGCATGTTACTGACCCGGGAGAGTGCTCTGTCCACTGTGCTTTTAGGGTATCCCCTGTTGATAAAAAAACTATGCATTATTTGGGTCTGCTCAGCAAAATCATCCTCTTCACTGCATAACCTGCGAAGTCTAAGAAACTGTGAATAAGGCAGGCCATTCTTGACATGTTTAGTATGGAAGGAGCTATGGAGGAGGAAACTGTGAGAGTCAGTGGGTTTGTAATAGACTGATGTCTTCAGACCAGTGTTCTGGACTGAGAGCTGGATATCCAGGAAAGGCAGTGTAGAGGAGGATACTTCAACAGCGTATTGAAGGGAAGGATGAGCTGGGGTGAACTTGTCAAGGAAGATTGGAGGGTCTCCCTGGAGCAGGAGGTGGCCCCACACAGTCATCAATGTAGCGTTTGTAGAGTTCAGGCACAGTCCCTGTGAATGAGAGAAAAAACATTCCTCCACCCAACCCACAAACAGATTAGCAAAGTTGGGACCCATCTTGGTACCCATGGCAACTCACTGACCTGCTGAAAGAAACTGTTATTAAAAGAAAAAGCATTGAGTGTTAGAACCAGTTCTGCCAGACGAGTTAGAGTGTGGGGGTGGCTGCTGGACTTCCCGCTAGTTCAAGAAATGCTGCAAAGCTGTCAGACCATCATCATGGGGGATCACTGTGTAAAGAGATTTGATGTCCATGGTGAAGATGAGCTGATGAGAATCACTGAATCTGAACCTCTCAATTAACTGGAGAGCATGGTTAGTGTCTTTAACATAGGAGGGCAGGGACTCAACAAGGGGTCTCATGAGGCCATCCAAAAATGCGGAGATGTGGGATGTGGGGCAGAAGCAGGCAGATACTGTGGGACGACCTGGGTTACCTGTTTTGTGGATTTTGGGAAGAAGATAAAACCTAGATGTCTGGGGATGCTGGACTATGAGTCTCTTAGCAGAAGCAGGGAGCTCATTGTTTTCAATAGCAGAGGTGATGGTGGTGGTGACCTCCGTCTGATAGTCAGCAGTGGGGTCCTGTGGAAGAGAAGAATAAAACCTGGTGTCAGAGAGTTGCTGTGTGGCTTCCGTGATGTATAGCTCCTTTTGCCAGACCACAACAGCACCTCCCTTATCAGCTGGTTTAATAACAATGTCATTCCTACATTGTAGAGATCTGAGGGCTGCAAGCTCACCAGGTGTCAGGTTGGAATGGTTGTGCCTGCAATAAAGATTAAAGTTAGTGGTGTTTTCCATGCATTGGTTAACAAAATAATCAACAGCAGCAAAACGTCCTGGAGGGGGTGTCCATGCACTTCGCTGGGGATTGATGTCATTGATAGTTCTGGTGTTACCGTCATCATCTGTGGAAGAGGAGTCATATTAGAAAAATGAGCTGCAAGGCGACTTCTACCATAGAAGCACTGCAGATCAACTTGAACCTGGGGTGCATCAAGATATCGGGGTGTGGGCACAAAAGAGAGACCTTTGCTAAGGAGTGAGTGCTCATCTTGTGTCAGGGGAAGGTATGGAGGAATACAAAATACCAAATTGTTAGGTTGTGTCTGACTTGAGGGCTCATGCTGGTTGTTGATCTGCTGTGTGAGAGACTGGAGTTTTGCAACTTTGGTATCCTTGAGAAACTGAAAGAGAGTGGAGTTAAGGTTTTGGATGCAGTGCTTAATAAAAGGAAGGTTATGTGGAGCCGTTCGCTGCAGGAAATCCTTTTGCCTTTAAATGGTTTTGTCCACAGAGATCAGCTGTGTTTTGATGGAGAGAATGGTGTGCACGATAAGTTTCCTAGAGAAAGTTTTCAAAAGCTTGTTAGTAGAGGAAACATGTGTCTCAGATCCAAATGAACAAGGATGAAATTTCAAACAGAAACCTTTAGGAATAATACCCAGGTGGCGGCATTTGGAAAGAAACTGTAAGTGAGTGCAGAGTTTAGTCTTAGAGCAAATGGCAGAAAATAATTCAAGAGAAGGCTTAGAAATATGAGAAGGGAATGCAGACATAGAAGAAATGAAGGAGCATCGCAGAGAATTCAGAAGAGATTTCAGATTAGGCATAGTGGATCGCAGCAAATGGAGCATACAAATTGTAAAAAAACAAAGCCAAGGCGCTCCGTCAGCATGTGGTCTAAAAGCAAAACAAAATGGTTATATTAAATGCATGCTGAAAATAGAAAATAGAGTTAAAAATCTATGTTTGAACTAAGGTCTTTCAGGAAATATCTAAAAGAGAGAAAACAAGTTAGTGTAGAGGAGAGGTAAATGAGAGAGATATATATGTGGAGAAAGAAGAGGGGAGGCTAAGGAGAAGAAGTGATAAATGGTAAGATTAAGAGAGAATCTGTGAAACAAAAAGGTGATGATGGGAAAGATAAAACATAATGGAGAGAAAGAGCTGGTGAAGTTCCAGGTAGAGACTGATTAACAGGGCCTTGTAAGAAGGCTGAAAGGTGACAAATGTGTGAGAAGGAGACAGAAATGGAGACATGTGGTGAAAATGAAAAATAAATCAGTACAAAAACAAATTGACTTTAGGGAAAAAAAAGGGGAGGCTGAAAGATGTTAGTGGAAAATAAGTCTATCATTTAAACCAGAGGGCTGCTGGGAGCCAAGGCGGATGATCAGCTTGGCTTCCATGTTTTTTCTATGGTTAGGATCCCAGAAGCCCTGCTGAAGGACACAAACAGAAAGGTCATTGACATTGTGGTCCCTGGAGATAAAGTGGATACAATGGGTTTAGCAGTTTCACCATTCCTGACCGCTCTGTAATATTCCCTGAAACGGTCAGCAAGACGCCTACCAGTTTCTCAGATGTAAATAGCTGAACACCTCCTGCAAAGAATGCAGTACACTACATTAGTGGAGGTGCATGAGAACTCCTTGGTGATGTGAAAAACACCTGCAGGCCCCCGAATCTCAGTTACACTGGAAATAAATTTGCAGGTGTAGCAGCGAGCCCTGTTGCAAGGTTTGGTACCTGGGGGGAGGAACTGTTAGGAGTGGGTAGGCTGCTTTTTACCAGGAGATTGCGCAGGTTAGGTGGCCGGCAGTAGGAGGCAATAGGTGGTTCTGTAAAGGAAGCACCAATGTTAGGGTCAGTTTGCAAAATGGGAAAGTTACTAGTGATGATCCTGTGAAGAGAAGGTGTGCTGTGATGGAAAAGAAGAACTAGTGGAATTCGCTGTTGTTCTTGTGTGACAGTATCCCTCCTGTGGGGGTCAAGGTTACGGGGCATGTTACTGACCCAGGAGAGTGCTCTGTCCACTGTGCTTTTAGGGTATCCCCTGTTGATAAAAAAACTATGCATTATTTGGGTCTGCTCAGCAAAATCATCCTCTTCACTGCATAACCTGCGAACTCTAAGAAACTGTGAATAAGGCAGGCCATTCTTGACATGTTTAGGATGGAAGGAGCTATGGAGGAGGAAACTGTGAGAGTCAGTGGGTTTGTAATAGACTGATGTCTTCAGACTAGTGTTCTGGTCTGAGAGCTGGATATCCAGGAAAGGCAATGTAGAGGAGGATACTTCAACAGTGTACTGAAGGGAAGATTGAGCCGGGGCGAACTTGTCAAGGAAGACTTGAGGGTCTCCTGGCAGGAGGTGGCCCCACACAGTCATCAATGTAGCGTTTGTAGAGTTCAGGCACAGTCCCTGTGAATGAGAGAAAAAAACATTCCTCCACCAAACCCACAAACAGATTAGCAAAGCTGGGACCCATCTTGGTTCCCATGGCAACTCCACTGACCTGCTGAAAGAAACTGTTATTAAAAGAAAAAGCATTGAGTGTTAGAACCAGTTCTGCCAGACGAGTTAGTTTGTGTGTGGGTGGCTGCTGGACTTCCCGCTTGTTCAAGAAATGCTGCAAAAGCTGTCAGACCATCATCATGGGGGATCACTCTGTAAAGAGATTTGATGTCCATGGTGAAGATGAGCTGATGAGAGTCACTGAATCTGAACCTGTCAAATAACTGGAGAGCATGGTTAGTGTCTTTAACATAGGAGGGCAGGGACTCAACAAGGGGTCTCATGAGGCCATCCAAAAATGCGGAGATGTGGGATGTGGGGCAGGAGCAGGCAGATACAATGGGACGACCTGTTACCTGTTTTGTGGATTTTGGGAAGAAGATAAACCTAGATGTCTGGGGATGCTGGACTATGAGTCTTTAGCAGAAGCAGGGAGCTCATTGTTTCAATAGCAGAGGTGATGGTGGTGGTGACCTCCATCTGATAGTCAGCAGTGGGTGCTGTGGAAGAGAAGAATAAAACCTGGTGTCAGAGAGTTGCTGTGTGGCTTCCGTGATGTATAGCTCCTTTGCCAGACCACAACAGCACCTCCTTATCAGCTGGTTTAATAACAATGTCATTCCTACATTGTAGAGATCTGAGGGCTGCAAGCTCACCAGGTGTCAGGTTGGAATGGTTGTGCTGCAATAAAGATTAAAGTTAGTGGTGTTTTCCATGCATTGGTTAACAAAATAATCAACAGCAGCAAAACGTCCTGGAGGGGTGTCCATGCACTCGCTGGGGATTGATGTCATTGATAGTTCTGGTGACACCGCCATCATCTGTGGGAAGAGGAGTCATATTAGAAAAATGAGCTGCAAGGCGTACTCTACCATAGAAGCACTGCAGATCAACTTGAACCTGGGGTGCATCAAGATATCTGGGTGTTGGCACAAAGAGAGACCTTGCTAAGGAGTGAGTGCTCATCTTGTGTCAGGGAAGGTCTGGAGGAATACAAAATACCAAATTGTTAGGGTTGTGTCTGAGTCGAGGGCTCATGCTGGTTGTTGATCTGCTGGGTGAGAGACTGGAGTTTTGCAGCTTTGGTATCCTTGAGAAACTGAAAGAGAGTGGAGTTAAGGTTTTGGATGCAGTGCTTAATAAAAGGAAGGTTATGTGGAGCTGCTCGCTGCAGGAAATCCTTTTGCCTTTAAATGGTTTTGTCCACAGAGATCAGCTGTGTTTTGATGGAGAGAATGGTGTGCACGATAAGTTTCCAGAGAAAGTTTTCAAAAGCTTGTTAGTAGAGGAAACATGTGTCTCAGATCCAAATGAACAAGGATGAAATTTCAAACAGAAACCTTTAGGAATAATACCCAGGTGGCGGCATTTGGAAAGAAACTGTAAGTGACTGTAGAGTTTAGTCTTCGAGCAAATGGCAGAAAATAATTCAAGAGAAGGCTTAGAAATATGAGAAGGGAATGCAGACATAGAAGAAATGAAGGAGCATCGCAGAGAATTCAGAAGAGATTTCAGATTAGGCATAGTGGATCGCAGCAAATGTAGCATACAAATTGTAAAAAAACAAAGACAAGGCGCTGCGTCAGCATGTGGTCTAAAAGCAAAACAAAATGGTTATATTAAATGCATGCTGAAAATAGAAAATAGAGTTAAAAATCTACGTTTCGACCTAAGGTCTTCTTCAGGAAATATCTAAAGAGAAAAAACAAGTTAGTGTAGAGGAGAGGTAAAATGAGAGAGATATATATGTGGAGAAAGAAGAAGGGGGAGGCTAAGGGAGAAGAAGTGATAAATGGTAAGATTAAGAGAGATCTGTGAAACAAAAGGTGATGATGGGAAAGATAAAACATAATGGAGAGAAAGAGCTGGGGAAGTTCCCAGGTAGAGACTGATTAACAGGGCCTCGTAAGAAGGCTGAAAGGTGACAAATGTGTGAGAAGGAGACAGAAATGGAGACATATGGTAAAAATGAAAAATAAATCAGTATAAAAACAAATTGAGTTTAGGGAAAAAAAGGGGAGGCTGAAAGATGTTAGTGGAAAATAAGTCTATCATTTAAACCAGAGGGCTGCTGGGAGCCAAGGCGGATGATCAGCTTGGCTTCCATGTTTTTTCTATGGTTAGGATCCCGAAGCCCTGCTGAAGGACACAAACAGAAAGGTCATTGACATTGTGGTCCCTGGAGATAAAGTGGATACAATGGGTTTAGCAGTTTCACCATTCCTGACCGCTCTGTAATATTCCCTGAAACGGTCAGCAAGACGCCTACCAGTTTCTCAGATGTAAATAGCTGAACACATCCAGCAAAGAATACAGTACACTACATTAGTGGAGGTGCATGAGAACTCCTTGGTGATGTGAAAAACACCTGTAGGCCCCCGAATCTCAGTTACACTGGAAATAAATTTGCAGGTGTAGCAGCGAGCCCTGATGCAAGGTTTGGTACCTGGGGGGAGGAACTGTTAGGAGTGGGTAGGCTGCTTTTTACCAGGAGATTGCGCAGGTTAGGTGGCCGGCGGTAGGAGGCAATAGGTGGTTCTGTAAAGGAAGCACCAATGTTAGGGTCAGTTTGCAAAATGGGAAAGTTACTAGTGATGATCCTGTGAAGAGAAGGTGTGCTGTGATGGAAAGGAAGAACTAGTGGAATTCGCTGTTGTTCTTGTGTGACAGTATCCCTCCTGTGGGGGTCCGGTTACGGGGCATGTTACTGACCCGGGAGAGTGCTCTGTCCACTGTGCTTTTAGGGTATCCCCTGTTGATAAAAAAACTATGCATTATTTGGGTCTGCTCAGCAAAATCATCCTCTTCACTGCATAACCTGCAAGTCTAAGAAACTGTGAATAAGGCAGGCCATTCTTGACATGTTTAGGATGGAAGGAGCTATGGAGGAGGAAACTGTGAGAGTCAATGGGTTTGTAATAGACTGATGTCTTCAGACCAGTGTTCTGGACTGAGAGCTGGATATCCAGGAAAGGCAGTGTAGAGGAGGATACTTCAACAGTGTACTGAAGGGAAGGATGAGCTGGGTGAACTTGTCAAGGAAGACTTGGAGGGTCTCCTGGAGCAGGAGGTGGCCCCACACAGTCATCAATGTAGCGCTTGTAGAGTTCAGGCACAGTCCCTGTGAATGAGAGAAAAAAACATTCCTCCACCCAACCCACAAACAGATTAGCAAAGCTGGGACCCATCTTGGTACCCATGGCAACTCCACTGACCTGCTGAAAGAAACTGTTATTAAAAGAAAAAGCATTGAGTGTTAGAACCAGTTCTTCCAGACGAGTTAGTGTGTATGTGGGTGGCTGCTGGACTTCCCTCTTGTTCAAGAAATGCTGCAAAGCTGTCAGACCATCATCATGGGGGATCACTGTGTAAAGAGATTTGATGTCCATGGTGAAGATGAGCTGATGAGAGTCACTGAATCTGAACCTGTCAAATAACTGGAGAGCATGGTTAGTGTCTTTAACATAAGAGGGCAGGGACTCAACAAGGGGTCTCATGAGGCCATCCAAAAATGCAGAGATGTGGGATGTGGGGCAGGAGCAGGCAGATACTATGGGACGACCTGGGTTACCTGTTTTGTGGATTTTGGGAAGAAGATAAAACCTAGATGTCTGGGGATGCTGGACTATGAGTCTCTTAGCAGAAGCAGGGAGCTCATTGTTTTCAATAGCAGAGGTGATGGTGGTGGTGACCTCCATCTGATAGTCAGCAGTGGGGTCCTGTGGAAGAGAAGAATAAAACCTGGTGTCAGAGAGTGGCTGTGTGGCTTCCGTGATGTATAGCTCCTTTTGCCAGACCACAACAGCACCTCCCTTATCAGCTGGTTTAATAACAATGTCATTCCTACATTGTAGAGATCTGAGGGCTGCAAGCTCACCAGGTGTCAGGTTGGAATGGTTGTGCCTGCAATAAAGATTAAAGTTAGTGGTGTTTTCCATGCATTGGTTAACAAAATAATCAACAGCAGCAAAACGTCCTGGAGGGGGTGTCCATGCACTTCGCTGGGGATTGATGTCATTGATAGTTCTGGTGATACCGTCATCATCTGTGGGAAGAGGAGTCATATTAGAAAAATGAGCTGCAAGGCGTACTCTACCATAGAAGCACTGCAGATCAACTTGAACCTGGGGTGCATCAAGATATCTGGGTGTGGGCACAAAAGAGAGACCTTTGCTAAGGAGTGAGTGCTCATCTTGTGTCAGGGGAAGGTCTGGAGGAATACAAAATACCAAATTGTTAGGTTGTGTCTGACTCGAGGGCTCATGCTGGTTGTTGATCTGCTGGAGAGAGACTGAGTTTTGCAGCTTTGATATCCTTGAGAAACTGAAAGAGAGTGGAGTTAAGGTTTTGGATGCAGTGCTTAATAAAAGGAAGGTTATGTGGAGCCGTTCGGTGCAGGAAATACTTTTGCCTTTAAATGGTTTTGTCCACAGAGATCAGCTGTGTTTTGATGGAGAGAATGGTGTGCACGATAAGTTTCCTAGAGAAAGTTTTCAAAAGCTTGTTAGTAGAGGAAACGTGTCTCAGATCCAAATGAACAAGGATGAAATTTCAAACAGAAACCTTTAGGAATAATACCCAGGTGGCGGCATTTGGAAAGAAACTGTAAGTGACTGCAGAGTTTAGTCTTAGAGCAAATGGCAGAAAATAATTCAAGAGAAGGCTTAGAAATATGAGAAGAGAATGCAGACATAGAAGAAATGAAGGAGCATCGCAGAGAATTCAGAAGAGATTTCAGATTAGGCATAGTGGATCGTAGCAAATGTAGCATACAAATTGCAAAAAAACAAAGACAAGGCGCTGCGTCAGCATGTGGTCTAAAAGCAAAACAAAATGGTTATATTGAATGCATGCTGAAAATAGAAAATAGAGTTAAAAATCTACGTTTCGACCTAAGGTCTTCTTCAGGAAATATCTAAAGGAGAAAAAAAAACAAGTTAGTGTAGAGGAGAGGTAAAATGAGAGAGATATATATGTGGAGAAAGAAGAAGGGGGAGGCTAAGGGAGAAGAAGTGATAAATGGTAAGATTAAGAGAGAATCTGTGAAACAAAAAGGTGATGATGGGAAAGATAAAACATAATGGGAGTGAAAGAGCTGGGAAGTTCCCAGGTAGAGACTGATTAACAGGGCCTTGTAAGAAGGCTGAAAGGTGAACAAATGTGAGAAGGAGACAGAAATGGAGACATATGGTGAAAATGAAAAATAAATCAGTACAAAAACAAATTGACTTTAGGGAAAAAAAAGGAGGCTGAAAGATGTTAGTGGAAAATAAGTCTTCATTTAAACCAGAGGGCTGCTGGGAGCTAGGTGGATGATCAGCTTGGCTTCCATGTTTTTCTATGGTTAGGATCCCGGAAGCCCTGCTGAAGGACACAAACAGAAAGGTCATTGACATTGTGGTCCCTGGAGATAAAGTGGGATACAATGGGTTTAGCAGTTTCACCATTCCTGACCGCTCTGTAATATTCCCTGAAACGGTCAGCAAGACGCCTACCAGTTTCTCAGATGTAAATAGCTGAACACCTCCTGCAAAGAATACAGTACACTACATTAGTGGAGGTGCATGAGAACTCCTTGGTGATGTGAAAAACACCTGTAGGCCCCCGAATCTCAGTTACACTGGAAATAAATTTGCAGGTGTAGCAGCGAGCCCTGTTGCAAGGTTTAGTACCTGGGGGAGGAACTGTTGAGAGGGTAGGCTGCTTTTTACCAGGAGATTGCGCAGGTTAGGTGGACGGCGGTAGGAGGCAATAGGTGGTTCTGTAAAGGAAGCACCAATGTTAATGTCAGTTTGCAAAATGGGAAAGTTACTAGTGATGATCCTGTGAAGAGAAGGTGTGCTGTGATGGAAAGGAAGAACTAGTGGAATTCGCTGTTGTTCTTGTGTGACAGTATCCCTCCTGTGGGGGTCAAGGTTACGGGGCATGTTACTGACCCGGGAGAGTGCTCTGTCCACTGTGCTTTTAGGGTATCCCCTGTTGATAAAAAAACTATGCATTATTTGGGTCTGCTCAGCAAAATCATCCTCTTCACTGCATAACCTGTGAAGTCTAAGAAATTGTGAATAAGGCAGGCCATTCTTGACATGTTTAGGATGGAAGGAGCTATGGAGGAGGAAACTGTGAGAGTCAGTGGGTTTGTAATAGACTGATGTCTTCAGACCAGTGTTCTGGACTGAGAGCTGGATATCCAGGAAAGGCAGTGTAGAGGAGGATACTTCAACAGTGTACTGAAGGGAAGGATGAGCCGGGGTGAACTTGTCAAGGAAGACTTGGAGGGTCTCCCTGGAGCAGGAGGTGGCCCCCACACAGTCATCAATGTAGCGTTTGTAGAGTTCAGGCACAGTCCCTGTGAATGAGAGAAAAAAACATTCCTCCACCCAACCCACAAACAGATTAGCAAAGCTGGGACCCATCTTGGTACCCATGGCAACTCCACTGACCTGCTGAAAGAAACTGTTATTAAAAGAAAAGCATTGAGTGTTAGAACCAGTTCTGCCAGACGAGTTAGTGTGTATGTGGGTGGCTGCTGGACTTCCCGCTTGTTCAAGAAATGCTGCAAAGCTGTCAGACCATCATCATGGGGGATCACTGTGTAAAGAGATTTGATGTCCATGGTGAAGATGAGCTGATGAGAGTCACTGAATCTGAACCTGTCAAATAACTGGAGAGCATGGTTAGTGTCTAACATAGGAGGGCAGGGATTCAACAAGGGGTCTCATGAGGCCATCCAAAAATGCGGAGATGTGGGATGTGGGGCAGGAGCAGGCAGATACTATGGGACGACCAGGGTTACCTGTTTTGTGGATTTTGGGAAGAAGATAAAACCTAGATGTCTGGGATGCTGGACTATGAGTCTCTTAGCAGAAGCAGGGAGCTCATTGTTTTCAATAGCAGAGGTGATGGTGGTGGTGACCTCCGTCTGATAGTCAGCAGTGGGGTCCTGTGGAAGAGAAGAATAAAACCTGGTGTCAGAGAGTTGCTGTGTGGCTTCCGTGATGTATAGCTCCTTTTGCCAGACCACAACAGCACCTCCCTTATCAGCTGGTTTAATAACAATGTCATTCCTACATTGTAGAGATCTGAGGGCTGCAAGCTCACCAGGTGTCAGGTTGGAATGGTTGTGCCTGCAATGAAGATTAAAGTTAGTGGTGTTTTCCATGCATTGGTTAACAAAATAATCAACAGCAGCAAAACGTCCTGGAGGGGGGGTGTCCATGCACTTCGCTGGGGATTGATGTCATTGATAGTTCTGGTGATACCGTCATCATCTGTGGGAAGAGGAGTCATATTAGAAAAATGAGCTGCAAGGCGTACTCTACCATAGAAGCACTGCAGATCAACTTGAACCTGGGGTGCATCAAGATATCATCCGCCTTGGCTCCCAGCAGCCCTCTGGTTTAAATGATAGACTTATTTTCCACTAACATCTTTCAGCCTCCCCCCTTTTTTTTCCCTAAAGTCAATTTGTTTTTGTACTGATTTATTTTTCATTTTCACCATATGTCTCCATTTCTGTCTCCTTCTCACACATTTGTCACCTTTCAGCCTTCTTACAAGGCCCTGTTAATCAGTCTCTACCTGGGAACTTTCCCAGCTCTTTCTCTCCCATTATGTTTTATCTTTCCCATCATCACCTTTTTGTTTCACAGATTCTCTCTTAATCTTACCATTTATCACTTCTTCTCCCTTAGCCTCCCCTTCTTCTTTCTCCACATATATATCTCTCTCATTTTACCTCTCCTCTACACTAACTTGTTTTTTTTCTCTTTTAGATATTTCCTGAAGAAGACCTTAGGTCGAAACGTAGATTTTTAACTCTATTTTCTATTTTCAGCATGCATTTAATATAACCATTTTGTTTTGCTTCTTTTATAGCTTGAAGGCTAAAATGGCAGTAGGGTCAATTACCTCAGGATGCAGTTGCATTGGGACATTGCCAAAACACTAGCATTAAGCCTACAACCCCCCCCACCCCACCTTGGAGTCTACTGAAGCAGAAATGGATCCCTGGAATCTTGTGTCTCTGTCATGGGCAAAATCAAAATGGTGAAGATGATCATAGTCTCTTTATTCTGTCATTTGCTGTTATAGCTACCTGTGAAAATTAGTAGATCCTGGTTTACTAAGATAGATAAATGGGGAGGGGGTCATATGGAAGGATAAACCCTTTATGATCAGCAGGGTGAAACTGAAG
The DNA here is from genome assembly GCA_016271365.2 of Neoceratodus forsteri. Classification (NCBI taxonomy): domain Eukaryota; kingdom Metazoa; phylum Chordata; order Ceratodontiformes; family Ceratodontidae; genus Neoceratodus; species Neoceratodus forsteri. The sequence continues at coordinate 1,027,772,140 of CM028135.1, forward strand.
AACTACTGGATGTGGGGCCTTCATTACTTTCTGTGGTATCATTTAGTATACATATCAGTCCATATAACCCAATGGTTTGCTACCAGTTTGTAAGACTTCCCTCAATGGATTCATAATGAAGCATGTGCAGCTGGGTGCCCCTCACCATCTGTGATAGTATATGATACAGTAAAGGGTAAATACAAATCACATCTGGCCATTGACATATCCAAGGAATATCCAAACAAAGTACACAAATGGATAGGAATGAATCCCACATCAATATCCTTGACCACAGTATGCAGTAATCCCAAGGTCTATAGGAGACATTCCAATCAGATTGGGTTCATGGGAAAAAAAGAGGTGTCAAAGTGTTAGGGGACCTACTCATTAAGAATTGCCACCACCGTGGCTTCTTCAACTCATACTCACTAAGCTATTCTTTTTCAAACTAAGACTTTTGGAAATTCTTACAACTCAAGATCCTCCTCTCCCCACTTTTAGGAATACACAGGCAGGGAAATGCAGGATGCCACGAGGTTTCAGTAGGCCAATAAAGTTCAAAGAAATATGGCTGAGATATCTTAATATATCAGACCATCTGAGATTCTCAGCAAGATTCTTCAAAACAAGCCCGACTCGATTGGCAGAGAGAGATCAACAGCTTGCAGGGGCAGGCCCAGATAAGTTATCTAAAACAAGGTCTTACAACAGTGGTTTAGTACCCCTGCAGCATTAAAATCCATGAGCTTATATCATGATGATAACTGTTTGCAGTGTGGGTCACCAGATGCCCACCTTACACATATTCTGAGGGAATGCCCCCAATTCTAGCCCTTTTCAATCAAAGCTTAACATATCTGATGAGAGATGTGGAACCGTGCCATACCACTAGATATATCCTTACAGAAATAATTTGACACAAAGAAACATAGAATTTGATGGCAGATAAGGACTGCTTGGCCCACCCAGTCTGCCCATTTCCCTACCTAATGGATAAGCTGCAGATCCTAGTTAACCAGCAGCCTACTTCTTCCTACCCCCACCCCCTAGAATTGCCTTATGACTGTCCCATGCATGCTTGAATTCCACCACTGTTTTTGACTCCACAACCTCCTCCCGAAGGCCGTTCCATGCATCCACAACCCTCTCTGTGAAAGAATACTTCCTTAAATTACCTCTGAGCCGCCCCCTCTACCTTCAAATTGTGCCCCCTTGTTCTTGCACACCTCTTTTTTGAAAGATGCTACCCTCTTGGACTTTGTTGATTCCCTTGAGGTACTTGAAAGTTTCTATCATGTCCCTCTCCTCCTTTCCTCGGGGCTATACATATTAAGCTCCTTAAGTCTGTCTTCATATGTCTTCCGGTGCAGACCCTGCACCATTTTAGCTCTCCTCCTGGACAGCTTCCATTCTGTCTATGTCTTTGCAGAGATTGGGTCTCCAGAACTGCACGCAGTACTCAGATGGGGTCTCACCAGCTGTCTGTAGAGAGGGTAATAACTTCCTGTTTTCTACTGGTGATGCCTCTCCCTATGCATCCCAGTATCCCCCAACCCTCCTTGCTGCCCTCTCACATTGCTTGCCCACCTTTAGGTCATCTGATATGACTACCCCAGGTCCCTTTCCATTTTGCTGTTGTTAGTATCTCACCCCTATTGTGTACTCTTCCCCTGGGTTTTTGTTTCCCTGGTGCATTACCTTGTACTTCTTTGCATTGAATCTAAGCTGCCATACATTTGACCATTCCTCTAACCTTGCCAAGTCACTTCTCATCCTTTCCACCCAACCTTGTGCATCAACTCTGTTGCAGAGCTTTGTGTCACCTGCAAAGAGACATACTTTTCCTTCCAGTCCCTCTGCAATGTTGCTTATAAAGACATTGAAGAGGACCGGTCCTAATACAGAACCCTGTGGTACCCCACTAGTAACCCCCCTTTCTTCAGAGTGGACTCCATTTACTATTACCTCTGTGTCCTATTCTCCAACCAATTCTTACCCAGGCTGTCATCTTGGGACCCACTCCCAGGCTGGCTAACTTGTATATTAATCTTTGTGTGTGACTGTGTCAATGCCTTGCTAAAGTCTAGGTTGGCCATGTCCACAGCCCTCCTGATCTACTACTTTGGTCACCCAGTCAAAGAAATTTATCAGATTTGTCTGGCATGACCTTCCCGCTGTGAATCCATGCTGCCTTGGGTCCTGTGCCCTCTGGCCTCTAGATACTCGATAATTCTTTCCTTCAGAAGTGATTCCATCATTTTCCCTACCATTGAGGTTAAACTAACAGGTCTGTAGTTTCCTGCTTCTGCCTTGCTCCCACTTTTGTGAAGGGGAATCACATCTGCCCTCCTCCAGTCCTCGGGTACCACCCCATCCTCTCCTGATTTGTTAAAGAGGGTAGTCAGTGGTGTCACTAGTTCTACCCTTAGTTCTTTTAGAATTCTGGGATGAATCCCATCAGGCCCCATTGCTTTGTCCACCTTCAGTTTTAAGAGTTCTTTCAGAACCCTTTCTTCTGTAAATGGGCTGGTATCAACTTCTGTATCCAGAGTGTTTCTACTGTTTGTTTTAGGTACCTCCCCCTCCTCCTTTGTAAATACTGAGCAAAAATATTTGTTTAGTATCTCTGCCTTTTCACAGTCACCCTCTGCCCACTCTCCCCCCTTTATTAAGCCTCACTATCCCTCCCTTGATCTTCCTTTGCTCCTGATGTACCTATAAAGGTTTTATCCCCTTCTTAACTGAGTTGGCTATCTTTTCCTTGGTTTGGTCCTTTGCTGTTCTGACTGCCTTCCCAGCTTCCTTTTGCTTTAACTGATACAGTTCTCTGTCCTGCTCCTTCTGTGATTCCTTGTACTTCCTGAATGCTTTTTTCCTTGAACCTTCACTGCCACTTCCTTTGAGAACCATAGTGGTTTCTTACATCATTTCATTTTGTTTATTTGCTTCACACAAAGGCTTGTTAGCTCTGTGATGGCAGTTTTTATTATTCCCCATTGTTCTTCCACCCCTCCTTTCTGCCCATTTGCTAGTGAATTCCTTAGGCACTCACCCATTTTGGCAAAGTCAGCCCTCCTAAAGTCCAGCACTATTGCCTTTGTATGGCTTGACTCTATTGCTGTGTTTATTGTGAACCATACTGTTCGATGGTCGCTGGTTCCCAGATGGCTAACCACTTCTACATCTGTGATCCTCTCTTCATCTCCATTTGAGAGAACCAGGTCTAAGATTGCTCCCTCTCAAGTGGGCTCCAATACTAGTTGTCTAAGGCATGCCCTCTGTAGGGAATCTAGAATAACCCCACTCTTCGAAGTGGCTGCTGCAACTGCACTCCAGTTAACATCTGGCATATTCAGATCACCCATCAGCAATATCTCCCCTTTTTCTGCCATTCTAAGTATACTTTCTATCATGTCCTTGTCATTTCCTCCCCCTGAGAAGGGGGTCTGTATACAACCCCTGTGCAGATTGTGTTGCCATTGCCGGTCTTCAAATTTACCCACAGTGCTTCTTCTCCTCCCTGTTTTCCTTTTTGTTCTGTTGCTTTGATTCCTTCCCTTATGTAAAGAGCTACTTCTCCTCCTCTTTTACCCTCCTGTCTCTCCTGTAGATAGTGTATCCTGGTATGTTTATGTCCCAGTCATGGTTTTGTGTGTACCATGTTTCTGTGACTGCCACGATATCCAGATGTTCCTCCTCCATCAAGGCCACTAATTCAGGAAGCTTGTTACTCAGACTATGGGCATTGGTACTCATTGCTCTTCATTTTTGATGGCTTTACCTTCTGTAGCAGCATCCTCACTGACCTTTCTACCTCAGTCTTTTTCTCATTTAGTACCCTGTTTTGTAGGGAGAGGCTGGGATGTTCCTGCTGCTTATCAGTGCCTCCCCTTGACTAGTTTAAAAGCTTGCCAATGAAGCATTTAAACTGATTGCTCAAAAGACTTGTTCCTTCCTGGACAGATGCAGACCATCCTGCCAGTATAGGCTGGTGTCCTCCAGGTGGAACCCCAGTCCCCAATGAAGCTAAACCCCTGTGCTCCACACCATTTTTCAACCATTCATTAAACTGCATGGTGCAAAAGCACTCGCCTCACTCATGCCATTGACAGGCAGCAACTCTGAGAAGGATACTGTGTGTACAACTTGTCTTAGGCCCCTCCCCAATTCTACAAAGTCCTTCTGCACTGCTCTAATCTCATGTTGAGCCAAGTCATTTGTCCCTAGGTGGACAATGACGTCCAGCTCAGACTCCTGTGCAGCTGTTCTCGTGATCCTGAGGATGCGCTTCCTGTCCCTTCAAGCCATGGCACCAGGCAGGCAGGCACCTTACTTCAGTTTTCCCTGCTCCCCCCAGTTCAATCCCCCTAATAACTGAGTCCCCTACCAGGAGCTGCTTCCTTTCCTTGTGGCGTCCTCTGCCTCCTTCCTGTGGGCCTCCCTTGTGACAGTTGTCCTCAGCCTCCTTAGTCTCCTCTGTGGTATATGAAACGTCTTCATGCTGCACACATAAATCTACCGATGTGATATGCATGCTGCAAGCATGATTTAAATGTTAAACTGGAACTGACTGTGTGCATGTGGCATGCGAGCAGCAAGCAAGTGTAGAAAGCATGCTTTTTATGTTAATTTTTTTTTTTTGTGAGGCGAGCCTAGTAGAGAAAGTAGGCAGCCTAGTCTCAAGTTAGCTTCTAGCTCACCCCCAGCCCCTTGAGCCACCTAGGGAGATGTAGACTCACTAACAGTAGACCAACAAATGTGCTACTACAACACTGCTATTGAGAGTTCAGTGCTCACCGACTCATCCAAGTTGTATTGTGCAGCCTGTCTACTCTGTGGTGGGAAAGACAATGTCCCACTCCTGTGACTCATGCTCTTACCTGGCTGGAGCTCCTCCATGTCGCATGTGATGGCACTGATGCTAATAAGTGGAGAGAGTGGACAACACAATGCAGAAACAGTCAAGTCAGAAATGTACCTGCAGCATCAGTGCAACACAGGCCGGGGGGGCACTTATTGTGCAAAAGATTAAATCCAAATGTAATGCCATTATTTCCCCACCATAAGAACAACCTAGGCACAAATGTTGGGGGGAGCAACTGCCCCCTTCTGCCCTACCTAAATGGCACCACTGTTTTATGGTAGAAATTAATTCTCAGGGACTAACATCAGCACAAGTAAATAAAATGATGTCTACTGTATTCTGAGGGACTGTATCTCCATGATTCATGATGTGCCCTGATCATCATGAGGGACAGCGTCCCTCATTGTGCCTCATTTTGAGTGTCCATGTCCTTTATTTCAGTGAAAAATAAGAGATATGGTGCATACTTCTAAGAATCTACTCAGCACAAAGACTGAAAAGCATGGTCATTGTTTATATGCACCATACAGAATGACATGGGAAAGTAAGTGAGCCATAACAGTCATGGAGAAACACATTTGTAGCACGAAATATACATAAGGGGATTTGCATGGCACAGAACAAAAAAAGGCAGGCTTTACAATACAGAGATCCTTCTTCACATATTTAGAATGGGAGATGTTGGCTGGCTATATCCTAGGCATTTAATGCAGCAAGCAAACAATAATTTACAAATTAATGGCACTTTAATGACAAAAATCAAAAGCCATTAAACAACTTGGAAAATGATCAGAATTAATGAGTTTACCTAGTTTTAATGCAGTGTCAGTGGCTCAGTAGGTAGCACACTCGCCTCTGAGGCCGGGACATCAGGGGGTTGTGGGTTCAGTTCCCACATCTGGCACTTGGGTTAATATCCCAGTACTGACACTGTAGTGCAGCATGAGAGGGGTGCTGCACTTCTGAGGTGCCATCTTTCGGATGAGACGTTAAACCAAGGTCCCATCTGCCTGGATTGGTGGTAGTTCAGGTGGATGTTAAAGATCCCATGGCACTTATCGAAAAGAGTAGGGGAATTTTTTATTGAAAAATACATTACATCAAGTTCATGAAAACATGAAATAAGTGGCAAAAGCAAGAAAAAAAATTACATTGAAACTTTTGAAATATCCAGGGAAAAAAAAGGCATGTATCATACAAAGTAATGGAGAGACAAAAAAAAACGAAAAAAGAAAGAGAAACATTTGATAGTCTCATGAGTTGTCTATTTCAATCAATTCAAAAATGTAATTCCAGCCCAATAAGAAGCAAATTGTATTGAAGATAAACATTTCAGTTCTGATTCTTGAAATTTCAAAAGAGCATTCTCGATACATTCAACAATACTCAATGGACAAGTTGGAACTTGTTGAAAGACATATTTACACCTAGCTTGCCACATATAATATTTGCATGTAGCAAACAATACTCTCAGAGTGCTGGGGTGGAATGTATTCCAGACACCAGAAAAAATTCCTAAAATAAGAACTGGATGTGTAATCCTACTGAGAAAAGGCCATTTCCATTTGTTGCTAGTGTTTTCCAGAACAAAGAGCATCTGCACAGGAAATGAAAAAATGTTCCATTGTTTCTTCAATATTAATGCATTTTGGTATGGGGCAAAACCTATCTTGCGCTGATTTATTTTTAAATTTCCTCGAACTTGAAGTCTACCGTGGCAGCATAACCAGGACACGTCCCACATATGGGCCGGGATTCTCTTATCTTTGAGGATGTTTAATGCAAACATTGTGTGGGATGGAGAGCAAAGTGGAAACAGTAATATTGGTTTCTCTAAGTTTAAGAAATAAACATATAACTGTTTCCTGGTGAGATCTATGATGTTAGTTTTATGAAGTTTCCAGGACCTGAGGGTACGGATGCTATCCACAATATAAGATGGAGCATCAGGCATGTGAGAGACAATGGGTGGAAGGTCAACCCATGCTACCATGAGGGAGTTCACAGCTTTAGCTATCCAGGAGTCATAAACCGTGGACTCATATTTGTGACTCTGGAAGATGTGATGTAAAAAAGGAAAGAAAGAAGGACAATGGATTTATCATTCCTAAACCACCCTGGTTTAGGGAGTAAATAAGTTATATTTCTTTTCACAGGGTTTATGACTTCCCCATAACATTTGAAAAAAAAGGCTATATAGTTTGGTTTCCAGATGTTTAGGCGGACCATAGATGTGACTCAAATATAAAAAAAGTGGGGTTAAAAACCTTTTAATCACCATAACCCTTTTCTTTTTGCACAGTCTCCACATTTTCCAGATATGGACTTTGTGGTCTCCCAGTGCTAAACGCTTCTCCCAGTTATAGGTAGCATCGTTCGGTGTGTTGAACCAAATCCCTAGGATTTTTTGTGGTGAGGTGCATACCCTGATACTGGAAACAACTGTTAAGTCAGTAGAATTTTGTTGTAATGGGATACATACGCTTTTCTCAAGATTTAGTCTACCCCCAGATATTGGTGTAAAGGATTGAAAGGATTGTATAGCTTCTGTACCGGAGGAAAGATTTTGACAAAATAAAACCACATCATTCGCGTAAGCAGAGATTTTAATAGGTTGTAAACTGGGGTGAGGAGTAATGCCTAAAATACTGGAATTCCATTGAATCTGTCTGATGATGGGGTCTACGGCAAAAACGTATAGTAAAGGGCTAAAAGGGCAGCTCTGATGAAGCCCTATTTTTTGTAAAAGGGTTGGGCCAGGAAATCCATTTATCATTGGGAAAAAGTAGGCTAAGGAGAGCATGTGGGAAATCCAGGATATAAATTGAGTGGGAATATCATACAGGGTTAATATATGAAATAAAAAAATCATGATGCACAGAATCGAATGCTTTCGAATGGTCTAGTATAAAAAGGTATCCAGGTAACTTGTTATCCTTTCTCATTTCAAAAACCTCACGTAAGAGAAAGAGGTTTGTTTGGATGTTTCTGCCGGGTATGGTACAGGTTTGAGCCGTATCAATCAGATCCGGCGCAATGATCCTTAAGCGGGAACAAAGAATTCTGGTAAAAATTTTATAATCTGTGTTTAGAAGATGCAATGGCCTCCAGTTGGTAAGGGAGGCTGCATCTCCTTTCTTATACAAACATTTTAGAATCGAGAGGCCAAATCCAGATGCTGTAGCCATATTGTCTAGGACATAATTAAAGACTTGGGTCAATATTTCCAACAGATTCATTTGGAAAGTTTTATAAAATTCATGTGTCAGGCCATCTGGCCCTGGAGATACTTTCAGTTTTAAACCAGAAATTTCCCTAGCAACTTCTTCCTGAGAAATATTTTTGATCAAATCAGGAATCAAATGAGTTGGGAGTTTAGGGTAAGGGGTCTGCGTAATACGGGAAAGATCATGAGGGGGATTAGGGGTGGAGCAAAATTGAGTCCGTAGATAATCTGAAGTAATCGATAACATATCTGGAACAGAGGATAGTATTTTACCATGAATGTTTCTTAGACCCATGCATAACTGTGGATTGAAGTCTATCTTTGAAAGCTTAAAAGGGATCAGCAGATGGGGTATTTTTAGTGCCAGTTTGCATAAGGTAATCTAATGTGTAAGCAGTGTTGTACTGATGAGAAAACATGCATTCCCTTACTTTGGATATTTGTTTTGAATAATCCACTGAAGAAGTGGTTTGAAGGACATCAACTTATATAACTGGTTCCGTAATGTGAGATATGTAAGATAACTTTCTCTGACCTTTTTTTCCCTAAAGCCTGAAAAAAGATGCTCAGATCTTTTTTAGTATCTTGCCACCACTCCCACATAGAATTATAACAAATGATAATTGAGATTTGTGCTTGGAAAAGAGAGTGAACATGATCTTTAACAGATGTCGTGGAAAATAAGGAATTATTCAGTTTCCAGTGAGAATGATATGAGATTGATATAGGAGGGGAACCGACGAAAAAATGACCAATGAGAGTACAATAGTCAGAAATCTCATTAGGTACTACTGAAATAGAGTGTGGGGTACAGTGACGAGAAACAAAGAAATAATCTATTCTAGTATGATATACTGATCTATGATACGTATGTCCTGCATTGGAGTGGAGAAGGCGGTATGCATCTGTCAAACCTGCATCTTTTATCAGTGTTGACAAAGCTAGGGAGTCACAATAAATTTTTTTCCTGAGAGTCCTGTTTTCAATATCCACTGAACAGTTAAAGTCCCCACCCCAAATGATGTATTTTCGTTTGCATAAAAATGGTTTAATTAAGTCTAACAAAGCTATACGGGCTGCTTTGGTTTGTGGACTATAAATAACTATAATCCGAAATGAGACTGTGGATTTGGCGCAATCAACAATAAGTGCTCTACCTGGGTGAATATCCACTATACCAGAAATGTAAATTCGGAGGAGGAAAAAAAAAGAATAGCTACCCCATCTGCTGAGTCCTCCCCAAGCGTCCAATAGGAGGGCCTTTAAACCAACCGGCTTTAATTGCTGAATGTCATGTAGTGTGGAGATGTGTGTTCCTGTACTAACAGAATATCTAACAGAAGAGAGTTGACATAATGTAAAAAAACTGTTCTTTTCCGATAACTCTTCAAACTGCAAACATTGAGAGAGGCTATGCGAATATCCATTCTTAGCATTGACTAGGCTAGCCACTCCCATCAGTCACTGTCATATTCTTCCGTTTCTTTCCACCCTTTTTAGACTTAGTCAGTTTTTTCCTGGCAACATCAGTGGGTTTGATAGTTGGGGTATCTATATCAGATGGAATGGCAGAAACATCCGAATCTCCATCAGAATCTTCACGATTCCCTTTTAGACATTCAAATGTATTGGACAGTGGAATGTCCGGAGGTTTATTAAATTTTCAGGTAGCTGCCCTAGTAACTCGTCTACCCACTTGAAACCCTTCTTTATCAACAAGAATAGTACGAGAATGTGTAGGCAACGTAGTTTCGGTAGGAGTGTCTGTGGAAACGTCTTGTTGGGTAACCTGATCTATATGTGGCGTAGAGACCAGGGGTTCTGAGCGCACAGGGGGAATAGGGCCATGTGGCTCTGGGGGGGAAAAATGGAAGTGGCAGAAGCAACGGTCGGGGTAACAATATGCTCTTGAGCTTTAGCTTGTGCCTTCTGTACCAAGGCTTCAGAATTCCAACCCTCAGATCTATTTTGCTAGCCCATGGGCATTGGTGATATACATGCCAGATTCGTTACATAAGTTACATTTAAAGACATTATTGCAGGAAACACTGGGATGACCATATCCTCCGCATAGACTACATTTCAGTAAGTCACATGTGCTACTCAGGTGAGTGGTAGCACAGCATTTATAACAAGCCCTAGGCTGACCTCCATAATAACAAACCCCCCTGTCTTTCCTGAGGAAAAAACTATTAGGTAAATGTATAACCTCGGAATTCACCTGAAACAGTTTTACTCGGAACCTCCAGCCACCAGTCCATAGACCTTCGTCGTCCAGGATAGCTTCGGAGGGAAAGGACATTGCAATGATTCTGCAACTAGTGATAGATATCGCTGCGCTAACTCCCTCATTTGAAACATAATTGTAACTGTATGGATAGTGGGTTTGGATAAAAAAACAGAAAAGGGACCCAATTTGGGTTAGTTTTCTGAGAAGTGTATACATGCCAGAAACGATCTAGTCCTGTAGAGGTCTTAAAACTGACATCGAAAGTCTCTTCTCCTGAAATATGAATCAGGGCATAAATATCTGAGGCTTGAAAATGCATCATGCCTTTGAGAAGAGTCTGGGCTATGTAATACCTATCAGGAAATTCTGGGAGACCACCCCTATAGCGGATACGCACTGCATTCCTGCGGGGGGCTTGTTCTAGCTTATTCTTAAATAGGTCAGAGAGAATGGGTGTCCGACCCATAGCAGGTTCATTGGGGTTTGTATCTAAAGTGTGAAGCGAAGTTGTGGATGTGCCAAGCCCAGGGTTGTCTTCCACAGGAGTAGGGCCATGTTGTGAGTCCAAAGCCGGAAGATGAGAGGAATCAGGGGAGCCCTTAATTGTACCGGGGAGAGACATGGGGAGGGGTAGCAGGTGTGACATGTAATGTAATGAGCGGAGTCTCATCGGCAACTTCACTCTTTGTGGGTGTTTGAAAAATACCCTGATCAGTAGCATCCATGATATCCCCCCAAGAGTTAACATCTAGTTTAGCATTCGTAACAGTATTATGTGTATTCATAACAGTATTATGCGCATTAACAGTAGTAGTTGGTACCTTGTTGGAGCTCATAGAAGTAGTAGGCCTAGAAGGGGAAAATAACACCCCTTGTGTAGCTCCGTCCCATGAAGGATCCGGAACCCAAGTACCTACAATGTTTTGTGTCCAACCTGCCTTGGATAAGGCATCTGATGCAGTCCATGAGGATTCTCCGACGTCCGGTCGGTTAGGCAAACCAAAACGCAAACGCAACATATCCGTAACAGAGGGTGTAGTTGAGGCGGCAGTCATCTGGAGGTTCGGTTCTGCAGGTGCTGGAGGTGAAAAGGGTTCCAACATGTGTGTAAATTGGGCAGTCCGTGAAGCTCCTGTCTCGGCGTCCTTTGGTAGGCCTGATCCGGAAGGCAGCGGGGAGGCACGGTATGCACCGGTGCATCCAGAACTCAGTCCCACGGGAAACACTGGTGCCTTGAGTGGAAGCAGAAAGCCATCCGGTTTATTCTTTGGAGAAATAGCAACTGGAGAAGTTGATACAGGTGAGGCTTGTACTTGGGGACGTAGTCCTGAATCACAAGTAGTCGGCTCCATTAACGTATTAAAGTCAGCGTTTGTCGGTGTTGGTGAGAGATTTAAGAGAAGGTCCTCATCGCAGCCAGGCTGACCACTAACTAAAACCTCCATCTTGTCGGTGGCCGGAAACTCCACCTACAGAGTAGGGGAATTTCCCCGGTGTCCTGGCCAAATTTCTCTCATTCATTAAAAATACCACCAACAGCTTAATCTGGTTCAAAGTCAGTTGGAATTCATCTGTATCCCCCTCCCCCCGGGTTGTGCCTGAAAATAGGCAGGAATTGTCTAGTGCACTTACCCGGTCAACAAAAATGAAATAAAATGAAATAAAATAAATAATGAGAAATAATCAATGAAAAACATATTTAAAGGTTCTAATTGCTAGCAGTAGTATGGGAAATAGAAACTGATGTGTTTTTTTAGATGAGATTTGCACTGGCTTAGCTGCTGCACACATGACAAGTGTGAAACATGTGAACCTGATGTAATTTCAAAATGATGTTCACACTAGGTTACCTGCTGCACTCCTGTCAAGCATGCAACACATGAACCTGATGTGATTTATAGATGTTCACACCAGCTTACCTACTGCACACATGTCAAGCTTGCAGCATGCAAACCTTATGTGCATTTTAGACTTGGTTCACTTTGTGTATGGGAAACACACGCAAACATTGCACAATTAAGCATGTGGCATGCATTCTGCATGCACACAGCACACTTATATTTCTATAAGGGATAGTCATGTTGTTATTAAGATGCTCTCAACCTTGAACCCCTAAATACACCCCCTAAGCTTAATGGCTGGTAATAATGTAGCTGCAAAAAATCTACTATTGAGTCCGTGGACAGATGCCTGACATCCCCAAGGACACAGAATATCTACTGGCTATCTTCATCATTTAGTATCCTTTGGGAGACTCTCCCACTTCACTCAAGGTTTAATGCAGGTGTACCACAAGCTTTGGGACCCTTAGCTGGCTTCAATGTATTGCCATGCATTTGGCTGATAGAGATTCCTAGGAAGGGATCCCATTTCCAATTAATTTATGAACAAATGACCCTCACAGGTTTCTCCTATAGTTAGGCTTGGTTTATATGAAATGTACCCGCTACTGATTTTAAACTTACTAGATCCAGAATATTTATATGGGTGACCAGACTCGAGTTAATACTCTTTTTAATGTGCTATACTTAGCCGACTATGTATAACTGTTTTTATGAACTCTACAGTACCCAGTGTAATTGTGTTTATTGTCGTTGTGTTGAAACATTTTCAATAACAATATTAACTACAACTGTACACTTAGTTGTAGTATAGGTTACTGACATAAATAGTTGATTGAAAGTTAAAATATTTTTTAAAAACATTTTGAAAATATAGCGAACCCTATTACATTGAAGGGGTATTCAAACAGATTTATTTTGGGATATGTTTACTGGGATTTTCTAAAGCAGACTTGCTAAATAGATTATCATTAAACAGTTCCATGTGATGGATGGAATTTTGGCTCAGTATCCATGAAAAATTATGCAAAGTGAATTAGAGTCATTTTTATGCAAATTGCTGCAAACAAGACTTTTGTCACACATGGATAGTTCATTTGAAAATAGGGCACCTGACATTAGGGAGAAAGGATGGACCCAGGCCCAGGTAGAACACACTACCCGCTTCATTTACGCAGCTCTTAGTATTCATCAGAATAGCAACTCAGGATATAATTACAAAATTATTGTTGCATTCTTAATATGGATACTTTAACTGTAAGTAGCATAGTGTAATTACATATATATACTTTGTTAATATAGAATCTGATTCTTTGTCCCATTCTCAAGGGGGATTCTAAATGGAAGACACAGAAACACAGACAGTGATGGCAGAAAAATGTTCCTTTCAGTCTGCTAGAAACACCCTATTAAAACCTAGGACTTGTTTTCCAAACAGTAGGGTTCTTGCCCATGATATTCCATTCCATGCTCCCTACTATATATATATTGTTGTTATTGACTTACCCTACAGCTATAATTAAACTGCTTGTTCTTTCTATGAGTTCTTTTTTTGAAAACAATCTCAAAGAATTTTAGCTGTATTGTTTTTCTGTTATTTGTATGGACAATTGAGCAAAACAAATTATAAAGGAGAAATCTCTTGCATTATTTCCTTTACGTAAGTTGCTTTGATGGCAGCACAGACATGTGAAAAGGATATTCCAAGAACTGGCAAACCACAGGTGCATTACATATTCTTGTTCTTTATACTAACATTTCCTTATTTATATAAAGGAACTTGACTCACATTGTGGTACAGTAAACACCATGAACCAGGAGGTGGTGAACATTAAGTCTAACAGTCTGACCCTCGTCAGCCAACATATACACAGTTTCCACAGTGCTGTTCAGCAAAGCTCTACACCATAACCCCAACCACTCTCATACACAAGCACAGAAGTCCTTGCCAGAGCTGGGGATCTTTTCAGGAGTGAGCTGATCTGGAAGCAAGACAGGATTGTGAGATTTGGTAGTGCCCCATGGATTGCCATATCCTTTGACCTGCAATATTTAAGAAAAAAAACATTAAATAACCCTCACCAGCTCTCCATGGAATTCTGGGTTGCTGGTGCTATGTCTCTTAGTGGTCCACTGGAACATGAAGTGTTAGCAGTGGTCATGTGGAAAAAGCATACAGGGCTCCATTGCATGACCCAGAACACTATTCAACACTCACACTATTTTGAGGGTTTGAGTGCAGAGATGAAACACTCCTCTTGTGGACCTTGATTTGACAACATTTAAAGAGGTATGAACAGGGTGAGGGCTGGAATTGAGGATGGGGTGGGGGGTGGCACATGCAGCTGAGGATGTACAGAGGCCACTACATGTGCAAATACGTAGCAACATCAATGCTTTTGGGTCACCATATACACTTGCATCATTTTGTTTGAAGGGACCTAAGTCTGTACTTTCACCACAACACTGTATTACCATAATATTACATTATATAAAATGTATTTTTGATAGGGCTAATTCAAGTAACACGTCCTAACTGTTTATATCTCCATGGCTGTTATCTAGATAATAGTTTTGATGTGTTATCTTTTCAAGTAGTTGGTCACAGACTATAGCAGCTGAGCTTGAGTTCCATATTTTTGCTGAATCTGGAGTCCCTACAATGATTAACATTATTACAGTTATAAAACAGTTTGAGTTGAAATATTTCAGAATTTATACCAGAGGTGGGTGCCTTCTGATGAACAGAAAAAAACTGGTTTTCCCAAAACATATTGAGTTGACAGCAAAGTACCTTTTTACAGTGTTTCCATAATCAATGTAATACACGATCATTAGTTACAGTAAACTATTTATTGCATGATTTAATCCCAATAAGGTATCCCCACGTATGTACAGAATAAAACAATTGCCCTAGCACAGTGCATGCAAAACTAAACACTTTCCTCATTTAAACATATTGCTTTAATTGCTGCTATTAATTACAATATGAAATTGTCTGTTATTCTACAAGGCCCTATTTATATTTATATGGTAATTGGATTTTCTAAGTCTATTTTTCCTTGACCCGTTCTCCTCGAGAAAGGTTTTAATTGGTGATTCATGTTGATAATGTCTCAATTCCAAGTACTCAGCCAATGATTTCCTAACTCTTTGTGACACAATTTGCTTTGAGCAATTTGTTGATTGCCCTGCTCATGACTTGGTCATATATTGGATTCAGATACTACAAGCAGTGCTTGTCTCATAAATGTATCTATGCAAGATATGACTATCAGAGATAACTAAATGGTACAATTTCATTTAACTTCTCCTGGAATGGAGTAGTCAAGGAGATACAGAACATTTTGGTTTATTTAATTGTCATAGTAAACCTAAGCACTACATATAAACATAAGCATGTGCTAGCAGGTAAAGGCCTTACATCTACCAAGTCTGCTCTAATGTGTAACTTCCAATGTGTTTACAAATGGAACTGCACCCCTTCCTATATACCCATTGACCCCTGTTAAATACCCACCTCCTCCTTCCCCCCCCACCTGCAACTTTCCCCCTCACCCTGTACCAATCTTTCTTAAAGCTGTCCACCATTTTTAGGATATCATATCTTCTGGGAACTCACCCTAGTTAGTCACCACTCTTTTTGTCAAAAAGTGCCTCCTCATTTCCCTTCTGAACCTTCTCCCCTGCATCTTTAGTCTGTTACCTCTACTGGACTTGTTTCCACTAAGGCTGAAAGGCCCTCTGTGCTCACCCTGTCTATACTTTTAAGGTACTTGAAGGTCTCAGTCATGTTCTTCCTCCCCCTTCTGTATTCAAGAAAGCACATGTTGAGCCCCCGAGCCTCTCCTCACAGGTGTTTCGTTGTTGGCCCTGGTTTGTCTTAATTGCTCTTCTCTGGACTGTTTCCAGCACTCTGATATCCTTCTTGAAATAAGGGCAACAATTCTGCACACTGTACATTAGGTAAGGTCTTACTGAAGACCTGTACAGTGGCAAAATGACCTCCGCCTTCCTACTGGTGATTCCCCTGGCTGTGCAGCTCAGGATCTGATTTGCTTTGGTGACAGCCAATTACCCTCCTGAAAGCTCACCAGTCTCTCTTTCAGAATGGACTCCGACTCCATCAGCTTGCCCACTATTGACCTCAGGCTTACCAGTCTGTAGTTCCCTGGTTCATCCTTAACAAGTTTTGTGGAGAGGCACAAAAAATAGAATCTTGCTTTTGGACCTATTGCTATTCAGTCCTGCACTTGTTGAGGACAAGATCTTCTCCTAAGATGCAATCCATTCTATTTTGCTCCTGCTTATATGTCATTGCCTCTTTAAAATCACATTGTAAAATGAGAGATTCATTGAACTTATTTTAATGTCATAAAACAGGTTGTAAAAATACTACAACTTCATTGATCAAATTGTACCACATGACAATGGGTTATGAGAACATATACCTACTCTGAGGTACTTTGTAGGGGACACAAAAATGTAAGAAGAGCATTGGAGAGAGGAAGGTGGATCACTAGTCCATTTTTGGAGGAGAGAGCCCAAAAGGGACTCATAAATCTGAAAGCAGATGAAGCAGTGGTCCAGACAGGTCCACACAAGGGTATAGAGGGTGCTCATGGAAGTGCTGGCTGCACTACTGATGGCTCTATTTAACAGCACATTGGAAACAGGAGTGGTCCTGGAAGGATTGGAGGAGGCGGATGTAGTCCCACCAGAAATGTGGTATCAGAAAGAAACTGATAATTAAAGGCCAGTGAGCCTGACTTCCATAGGGGAGGTCACGTCAACTGAATTTGATACAGTTCTTTGACTAGGTGACCAAAGAAGTATATCTGGGTGGGGCTGTGGATATAGCTTACCTAGTTTTCAGTGAGGTGTTCAACACAATTCCACATAGGAGACTAGTATGCAAGCTTGGTAGCTAAGGAGTGGGTCCAAAGGTGGAAAACTGGGTAAGAAATTGATTAAAGGATATGCAGCAGAGGGCGTTAGTAAAATAAGTTCACTCAGAGAAGGGAGGGTGACCATTGGGTTGCCTCAGGACACTGTGCTAGGAATGGTACTCTTTAATATCTTTATAAGTGACATTGCAGAGGAGCTGGAAGGGAAGGCGTGTTTCTTTGTGGATCACACCAAACTTTACAATAGGGTGGACACTCAAGGTGGGCTGGAAAGGATGAACAGCAACCTGAGAAAACTTGAAGAGCTGTCAAGGGAATGACAGCTGGTCTGAATGTGAAAAAGTGCAAAATAATGCAGCTGGGGCACAGAAACTCAGGGCAGAGTACAACATGGGGGTGGGGTGGTACTAATGACCACCAAGCAGGAAAGAGACTTGAGGTGATCATATTGGATGAGCTAAAGGTGGCCAGGCAGTACAACAAGGCAGTTGGGAGAGCAAGTGGGATGCTTGAGTGCATATGGCGAAGTATTACCAGCAGAAAGAGGGAAGTGGTGTTGCCTCTGTATAGATAGCTGTAAAGACACCACCTATCCTACTGTATGTGGTTCTGGAGATCACATCTCAGAAAGGACATAGACAGAGTGGAAGCAGTCCAGAGGAGTGCAACTAAAATTCTGCGTGGTCTACATCAGAAGCCCTACAAGGAGAGATTAAAGGATCTAAGTATGTACACCATGCAAGGGGGAGAGAGAGAGAGAGAGAGAGAGAGAGAGGATATAATAAAGACTTTAAATACCTCATGGGGGAAAGCAAGGCACAAGAGGGAAGCATTTTTCAGAACAAAAGGTTGTCAAGGACAAGGGGGCATGATTAGAAGCTGGAGAGAGTAGATTCACGAGAGACATGAGGAAGTACTTCACAGAAAGAGTGATGGATTCCTGGAACAGTCTTCCAGCAGAGGTGTGAAAACAGTGGTGGGGTTCAAGAATTCAAACATTAATAAAACCAGCACTCCAGACCATTCAATTCAAAAGTGCAAATATTTATTTTCAATAAATAAATAATTGAAAAATACTTGCAAAAAAAGAAAGCAGTGACAGTTATATTTCTTACAATCTGGAAACCAAGTAAACATTTAAGAAGCCATGTTCAACACATACACTGACTTGCAGCAACTGTGCTTCGGGTATCAAACCCCTTCCTTAGGAGGTCCAAGAATGCATGGGACAGGTGTAGTATCCCGAAGTTCGGGAATATTTCTTTCTCATCCCCCTCCCTTCCAGCCCTTGCCTGCAATGTCAATGACACCCCCTCCCCCCAGGTCCTTTGTTGCACCAAAGAAAAAATGTTAAAGGCCAAGTGCCCAAGAGAAATACTTAAAGGGGCCAACACCCTAGTAAGGAAAAAGGGGGGAGGGCACGGTGGGCTCCTTGGGTGGGCTGCCAGCCTTGAGGGGAAGGCCCCGGGAGTGGCCAGAGGTCACACAGCGATTGTAGTTTTTATTTTTGTTTTTTACTGTTATAGTCAAATGTGGAACCAGAAGGCAGGCTGGACCAATAGTAGCTTGACTCTAGTTGGATAAAGGGAGAGGGTCACCGCGATTATAAAAGCCCCAGGGGAGGAAAGGGACAGAAAGGGAAAGGAGCAGACCCGGGGCACAGTGGGGTTAAGGCCCTTGGGGTCTGCAGAGGTGCCATTCTGCACCAAGGGGCAGGGGCAAACCCTAAAGGCCTTGGCTGGCTGCCAGGAGGGAGCAGCTAACTGTGAGGGTTCAGCATCCAAGCCCTCAAGCGTAGGAATTGGTAGATGAGGCCCCACCTAAGGCCTGGGGTGGATATTAATACTAATAATGTGAGTTAGATCTGCAAAAATAGCCAGAAAAGAGGAAGACCCTTAAAGGTGCAGCACCCTGGGGGAGGGGATGGTACTATGGCTTAAGTGGCCCAGCACCCAAACCTAGCTGCACTGTTGAAGCATGGAAACATAGAAACATAGAAGTTAATGACAGATAAGGGCCGCAAGGCCCATCCAGTCTGCCCATTTCTTTTTCTACCTTATAAATGTGCCATCGGCCTTTGCTCTGTCAGTGGCCTATCTATTCATACTCATCTGTATTGCTCCCTTATGCCTATCCCATGCCTGTTTGAAGCCCTGCACTGTATTCATAGCCACCACTTCCTGAGGTAGACCGTTCCGTGCATCCTCCACCCTTTCTGTGAAAAACAATTTCCTCACAATCCCCCTTAATTGGCCTCCTTCTAATCTCATGCTGTGTCCTCTTGTCCTGCTATTTTTCTTATATTTAAACATGTTGCCTGCCTAGCACCCCCTAGAGACTGTATTTCCTACAAGAACTGAACTGTCTGCCAGAAACTGAATTGTTTGTTTGCTACTGAACTGTGTTATTGAATTGTGCCTTGGTGTACTGGATGTCAAGCTTTACCTTTGTTGTCTGGAGCAGCTTCACCAGAGCCTGACGCTGACCCAGGGAGGTCCCTGGCCCACCCTCCACCTGTGGCAGGACCACCTCCAGTGACATCAGCATGCTCTGAAGATCCACCACAGGTGTTCCAGCATCAGTCCTGTGACAGTAAGTGGTAGAGAGCCGCTAGTGAGGTATCCAGTATTGAGTCAGCTTAGGAGCCGCCCCGACTCAGGCATGAGGGACCTCAGTTAATGTCGTGCATACCGTTTCTTAATTTGCCGACCATCAAGAAGTGTGCGTGTGCCGGTGTTGTTCCGTTGAGGCTGCCAGAGAGTCACATTGCTAACAGTCTTCTTCTTGGGATGTGTCCTGGGTGCTGGGAACCTACCAGTGGTCATTCCTGCAGATCGTCTAGAGAACCACCTGCCAATCAGAAGTCTTCAGCTTCTTGCCTGGAGCCACAGAGGATCACCAAGTTCTTCATTGATCAGCTAGCTGTGTTCCTCATTGTGTTCTGTTCCATCGGGGGATGCCCCATTATGGTCTGTTTGTTACAAGTGCTTTGTGTGGTCAGTGCCCACCTGCTGATCAGCCAACACAGAGGAAAGCCCAAGCTTGATTCGTCAGGCTTCATCATCTTGGCTAAGTGCATGTAGGACTTGGACTAAAAGGGGTTAACCCCTGTTCTTGGTTTTCAGCCAATTGTTGGTCCTAATTGTATTGTTTTGTTGTTTAGTTTTATTATCCTGTAGCATTGTAGAAAACAGCTATCTTGTTTTTATTGTTCCTGGTAAATAAATCTCGTGCATCTTAATCACTGAGTAAGGTTCCTGCCTCTCCTTCCAGATTCATCTGGCCTGTCCTGAAATTGTGAGAGAACCACTTTCCAGCCCCCTATAATTGGTGTAGTCAGCAGGATAAGAAACATCAAGGAGTTCAAAGCTTGAAACTACCCATACCAAGATGCCCACGAAAGAAGAAATGGAGTGGGATCCCCACCGGGTTATGTAAGAGAAACTGGCCAGTGTGGCATATCAGGTGTGAGAACTGGCGGCACTCATCACAGAAATGAAGCAAAGGGCCCAGCCCCAGGTTGGGCAGCATCTACATCGGCTCGGAAGGAGGAGAAGAAGAAACCAGGGCTGAACACTCACACAGC
This sequence comes from Neoceratodus forsteri, assembly GCA_016271365.2. NCBI lineage: Eukaryota > Metazoa > Chordata > Ceratodontiformes > Ceratodontidae > Neoceratodus > Neoceratodus forsteri. The sequence continues at coordinate 1,027,792,776 of CM028135.1, forward strand.
AAAGGGCAGAGCAGGGCAGGACCATGCACACAGACAGAGAAATGGATGTACCTGTTCAGCGATCCTGAGAGTGGAATAATGCCAAAGGCAGTGGTGTCAGGAGAGCTCAGCAACAGCTGCATGAGGACACCAAAAGAGAGTTGGGGAGAATCAAGCAGCACCACCAAGTTGTCATGGTACCTTCAGAAGGCCCATCCAAAAGGTCCAGAGGCCCAAGTGGAGGAGTCTGTATACATGGCGAGTGCTGTCACCTATGATGTGAGGCAGCTGGTCCCAGACTGGAATGCCAAAAGGGAGGCTCACTACCAGGAGCTTATACAGTGGGTTGTAACATAAGCCAAGCAGAAATCTGAGCTGCAGAAAGAATGTACTGACATCAAAAAGACTCTCTGTCAGTGAGATCAACAGATTAAGCATCAGGCCGAGCACGTCCTTCACCATGCATAGGCAGCAGGCACCAAAATCATCCAAGGCTATGTCATGATGACCAAAGACATGAACCATTTGCTGCTCATTAAGACACAAGAAAAAAAGAGCTCAGCAGATGCATAGTGGAGCTACAGGCATCTTCATGAAAGGAGGAGTGTGCACAGCTAAATGCTGCATGCCTCCAGAAATTGCAAAGGGCCCCAGGACTTGAGACCTTGGTAGTGGTAAAAGAGCCCTCAAGACAGCATTTGCATCCAGAGACCCCTAAATTTGCCCCAGCCCCAAAGAACAAACCAGAAGAACTGGATCAAGTTTGGGCCACCATAACCGATATCAGCTATCAAAGCATGCAAGTCGCACCACCATCCTGACAACAGTCCTAGCAGTGGAACAGCACCACCAACAAGAGAGAAGGACCTCTCCTTGAGCAGAGCCTAAGTCACTGACCAGTTCAAGAGTGTTTATGGACCCCAATGATGAAAAAGAGTTGGACAATGCCTATGATCAAAAGACACCCTTACCCATAGGAGAGTGAGTGCTGGTAAGGGGCTGGGGTGAGGAAAATTCATCTTCAGGTGGGAACCCAACCCATACATCATTGTGGGCACCCCTTTCCTTACCATGCATACCTACCAGCTCCAAGCCAGGGTTGGAACACAAAGGCTAGTGCACCAAATGCATTTAATGTCCTGCCCTGTTCCTGCCAGGACAGATGGATGAATCGACAAGGAGAGGCAGGAACCACTTCCAAAAGGCACCTTAAGGATGTCCATCCCTTTTCTTGGTTTATTGTGGCAGTATGTTAAAAATGTTACAGTAGACCAGTCAAAACTTAATGTTTTCAAGTAGACTAGGTACAGTAGACAGTTAATAGTATTGAACTGTTGCTTTTGTTTTAAAATTTGAAATGATAATTGACCCCATACATGAGGACATGTATATTTGGGGGGGCAGATTGTAGTACCCCGAAGTTAGGGGATATTTTTATCTCATCCCCCTTCCTTCCAGCCCTTGCCTGTAGTCTCACTGACCCCCCCCCCAGTCCTTTGTTCTGCTTCATGCCATTTGGCACTGACAAGGGGGGTCGTGAGCAAGATACCCTCCCTGTGGAGCTTGTGTGGCACAATCTCCTGGACAGATGCCAGGACCTCTCCTGCCCTAGAAAAGGGCCGGGGAGTGGCCAGAGCAGGAGTAGGCATAGTGAGGAGGGTGGAGGACATGGGGAGCACGGAGAAAATGAAAATGTATGTGCATGGTGTCTGTGCCTCCCTCAGTGTTAGTAGGTGGCAGTCTAATAATGGTTATGGGCACTAAGCTGCAAACGTGGAGACCTGGGTTTGAATCCCATCAGCCCCCTGTTGCATGCTGTGTGACCCTGGACAATTCACATAACTTGTTTGTGCTCCTGTGTTGCACCTGGAAACAAGCTCCAGTTCAGTGTGCCTTTCCTAGTTAAGCAGTTTCCCCTTTCCCCCCATTATTGTCTTTCAGAGCTTCTTGTTTTCTTTTTTTTTTCTTTTTTTTTAACCAGGAGAGACACACTAAGCTGAAGCTTGTTTACAGGTGCGACCTTGGAGCACAAGAAAGTTAAGTGGCTTGCTCAGGTCACACAGTATGCAAGTGGGGGCTGTGGGATTCAAACCCAGGTCTGCAGCTCAGAGCCTTAAACCACTGTGCTATACTACTGCCAATACCTTTCTTGCTCAGGATCCATCTGTATACTTTAAGCCTTTTAGTAGACACTGTCTCTTCCTGTAATTCACAGTGTGCTTCATTTCTCTCTGTCTGTCTGTCCCTCTCTCAGTCACACTCCCCCTTAAGTGTGCAGTTAAACCTGCAGCAACATATGTGGGTTTTAGCATAGCAATCAGCATGAGTCACCAACATTTCTTACTGCTCTTCAAGGACCCAAAGGGATTTAATTGAGCATGATTAGTGTAGACTGTCCCTGCTGTCTCAGTCCGCTCCCTCTGCTCCTCTACTAGGGGCCCCCTAGTGATTCCTAGGACGAGGTTAAAAACAGCATGCGACAGAGCTTTTAATGTTGCCACCCCCATCATGTGGAATTCGCTTTCTCCAGCTGTTAGAGAGGCCCCTTCTGTTGAGATATTCAAAGCCCACCTCACAGCCTTCTTATATAATCAGGCCTTCCCAGACTTTGTTGTATAGCCTTATCTTGACTCCAGACATGTATGCCTTAACTGGTTCTGAGACAGTAGCTATCGTTGAGAGTAGTATTTATAAATTTTATAACAATTGTAGTATTGTATATTTATGTCTCATATTGTGTTATTTGTATGTATATGCGTGTATATTTATTTATTTATTGAAAATGTTTCACCAGGAAAGGCACTCTGAGCAAAAAGATGCTCGTCTCACGGTGTGACCTGGGGGGAGGGGTTACAATGGAGGAAGGTATACATACTAGAATTGAAATTAGGAGTAGAGCAATACAGATAATGAACATAGTTGGGTGGGATTACATTTGAACTTGTTACTTAAGGAGAACAGTACAAAACATGATCATCAAGTACAGTGGTATACATAACATGGGTACACATCGAGGGCAATACATGATTACATAAGTGCCAGTAACAGAACTTGAGCTGAAGCGAGATGAACCAAGTTGGCAGTGGGAATTGGAGAGCGAAGATAGGGGGTAAAGGAGGGGTGGACTAGAAAACACTAGGTGTGTGGGGGGGGTGCTTTAGGTGAGATGGTGGGGGAAGGAGAAGGGAGATAGTAGCAGTGAGTAAGACTGAAGAGCGTAGGTTATTTAGGAAGGAGGGGGAAGGAAAGGGAGAGATTAGAAGTGAATAAGAGTGTAAGTGCGTATGGTTTAGGGCAGTGTATAAGCCAGACAATCAGGCGAAGGCTGAGACGCTGGTCAGGCGCAAAGGGGGGATGGGGGAAGAGAATCCATCAGTGGGAGGGAGGTCAGGGGCAGTTACAATTTGATGCAAGGAAGTTAGTGAGGGCAGAGGATAGGGAGTGTTTGGATGAAGAATGGTGGATCTGGGCTGGCAGGCCGTCCCAGAGTTTAGGAAAGAGGTAAGAGAAAGCCGATTGGCCTGCGGTGGTCCTTCGGTGAGGGATGACTAATAGCCTAGAGTCAGTAGACCTGAGGGTGGGAGTAGATGGGGAAGACAGGGAGGATACGAGGTAGGGAGAGAGGGAACCGAGCCAGAAGTTAGAAGTGAATTTAACACTGTGAAGTAGGCGCCAGTTACTCAGAGATGGAAGGGCCAGGGATGGTAGAGCGCGCAGTGATGGGAGCGGGGGGGCAACGAGGGCAAAATGGCAGAAAGTGTTAAAGAGGGGGTCCAGTCTGGCTAAGGTGGACTTAGAGGCAGAGCTGTAAACGACATCGCAGTAGTCGAAGGAGGGTAGAATCATTTTCTGGACTAATTCGCGTCTGACAGGTAGCGGGAGACAAGTGTGGTTTCTATAGAGGGCACCAAGTTTTGGATGCAGTTTTGATATGATGGCATCCACGTGTGTGGAAAAGGAGAGGTGGCAATCAAGCCAAACCCCTAGATACCTGAAGGAGGGCACTTCATCAAGGATGGTGTTATTTAGAGTACGGAAGATCAGAGGGGATGTGAGTCTGGATCGACGCTGTCTAGTGCTGAAAGACATAGAGACAGTTTTCTTGACATTTAGGGAGAGTTGGTTGGAGTTGAACCAGTGTTGTATTTTGTTGAAATCAGTCTGAAGTTTAGAGGTGACTTCTTCGTGGGTACGGCTGGAGGTAAGAGGACCGTGTGTCGCCAGCATACATGTGGATTAAGTGTAGTGGAGCAAGAGTAGGCAGATCATTTAGAAGGATGGAGAAGAGGATGGGGCCAAGAACTGAGCCCTGGGAATGCCGGTGGTGATAGGGAGGGGGAGGTGTAGTCAGCTCATTTTAGTGGATTGGGTTCTATTTTGTGGTAGGCACTGAACCAGTTTGTGGCAGACGCTGCTAACCCAGCCCCTGATAGGCAGGATAGTAGGAGAGAGTGGATGCCGTGAAAGCTTTTGCTAGGTCAATGAAAATAGTGGCAGTGATTAGCCCTTTGTCCATCCCAGTGAGGATGGAGTCCGTGAGTCTTAGTAGGGAGGTAGTGTTAGAGTGTTTTTTTCTGAAACCGGACTGAAATGGAGTGAAGAAGTTAGTTTCTGAGAGAAAGTGGGAGAGTTGGGATAGTACTAGGTGTTCCTGGAGTTTGGTGAGGGTGGAGAGAAGGGAGATGGGACGGTAGTTAGTTGTGGAGGTAGGATCACCACCTTTTGGTAGGAGTAGGATGGTGGCATGCTTCCATTTGGAGGGGAGTGACTCGGTGATGAATGAAAAATTTAGTAGGGCCGTGAGGGGAATAGCGATGGTGAGGGCAGATAGGAAGAGGAGTTTGTTATCGAGACCATCGGGGGATTTGCCTTTGGAGGGGTTCAGGGAGCGAAGGGCATCTAGGGTTTCGATGGTGGAGATGTGTTTGAAGGAAAAGGGGTTCCAACCAGGCAGGGGGGATAGCTGTCGGGGGAGTGGGTGTGGTTACAGGAGGTAGGGAATCTTGGAGGGCCATGGCGCAAGTAGTGAAATAGGAATTAAACTCGGAGGCTACCTTCAGGGGGTCGGAGAGTACAGTCCCTTGGGCGGGGAGGAGAGGTGGGGATTTGCTGTTTGGGGGAGAAAAGGGAGTTAATGACTTTCCAGAATATAGAAGGTCTCCCAAGATTTGCATTTAGGGTGTTGTTAAAATATTCAGCCTTAGCTAAGCGGATGGCCTTTGTGCACTTGTTGTGGAGCATGCGGTAGGTGATATTGTAGCCTGGGAGGAGCGTGGATTTGTAATTTCACCAGGCCTTGTCACGGGCTTGTTGGCAAGCTATCAGCTCAGAGGATAGCCAGAGTAGGTGAGATCTACGGACTCTAGCCCGGCGCTGGGGGGGGTGTTTGTCCCAGGCAGTAAGGAAGGTGTTCCAAAAGTGTGTAAGGGCAGAGTCCATGTTAGAGCAGCTTGAGCTTGGGTCCCAATTAGAGTGAGATAGATCTTCCAGGAGGAGGGAGAGGTTTAGGGATTTATATGACCGTTGGAATATAAATTTGGGAGGGGATTTAATTCTGTGGATTTTGCGGACCAAGTAGATTAAGTGGTGGTCACTAATGGAATCAGGGAGGAGGCCTGAACTGACGACGCAGTGTGAGTGGGATGTAAGCGCCCAGTCTAGGAAGGAGTGGTTTCCGGACATATGGTTTGAGCATGTGGGTTCCACAATGGTTTGGCTAAGGTTGAGAGTAGTTATCTCAGTTCAGGTTTTGTTAAAAGTGGGTGCTAGCCAGTTGTGGTTAAAGTCACCCATAACATATAATTCACCCGACTGGGCAAGAGATGAGAGCTGGCACAGAAGGTTGGTGACTGTTGTGGTTGGCGTGCCTGGGCAGCAATAAATACCAGCCACAAAGATAGGTAATGAGGAGGGAGGGGACAGTTTTACCATAAGAAGCTCGTAAGCTTTGGGTTCAGCTTTTGTAAGAGAGACAGGGAAGTGTAGGGCTGATCTGATGTAAATAGCCACTCCTCCACCTCTGGAGGTCTGGTCTTGCCGAGTGATGGTGAAACCAGGAATAGCAATGGTATTATCTGGGAGGCTGGGGTTTAGCCAGGTCTCAGATAGGATGATTATGTCGGGGGCATGGTGGGCAGCTAGGACCTGGAGCTGATCGAGCTTAGTGGCTAGGCTATGAATATTTAGATGGAGGAGGTGTAAACCTCAGGGAAGGGAGCCAGAACGAGTGTCAGTGGTGGCCTTGGCTGAGGGGTTAGGCATGGGGTGGCCAGGGCCAGAAGTTGGGGTTGGGCTGGGATTAGGGTGTATATCCCCTGCAGCCAGTAGTAATAGGGCAATGGTCAGGTGGCAGCATAGAACACGGAGAGACCGGGATTTTGCCATGCCCTGGTTGGAGGCAGCAGTAGGGTGGGCAGTGCAGAGGGAGTGGGTACTGGAATGGGAGAGAGAGGCCAGAAGGCAGCCAAAGGAATAGACCGAGGAGGAGGAGGAGGGGGGTGTAGAGAAATGGGATCAGGAGACAGCTGGGAGGGATTCTGTGGACTTATAGGGGGCATTTGTAGGATGAGTCAGAACAGCTGGTGGGGGGGTGCTGGGTAGCAACTTAGAGGGGGAGTTAAAATGGGAAGGGACAGTAGAATGGAGGAGATCAGAAGTACAAGGGTTATTGATTGAGACATTTTACCAGGGACAGGAGTCACTGATATGGAATGAGGAGAGGTCCAGGCTAGTGAGGGGTAATGTAGATAGAGGGAGAAGTCGAAGAGGCATGAGAAGCTTTAGGTAGAGTAGCTGGGCAGGGGAAGAGGGGAGGAGTAGAGCTTGTAGGAGAGGGATTGGAGTAGGTAGAAAGGGGTGGGGTAAGTAGTGTATTTAATAGGTGGCCTGGGAGGGGATGGGACAAAATAGCCCAGCAGAAAGGAGAACGGAGAAGGGAGAGTGAATCCCCAGGTGAGGGGCCACACCGGTAATCTGCCAGAAGTGCTCCTTGGGCTGGTAGCAGCTTGGCTGGCTTGGCTGAGCAGGCGCTCCAATCTGAGGAGAGGGCTGAATCTCCATTCCAATCAGGGGCCGTCAATGGGGTAGGCGCACCAATGGGAGTAGGCGCTAGTAGTAGGGCGACTGAGAGAGTTAGCGGTAATTACCTTCAAGTTGAAATCGGGAGGCAGGACCAGGAGGGTGGGAGGGAAGTGTCTGGTAGAGTTGGTGAAGGCGGCACTGATGCCGCTGGGCTCTGTGGGTGCCACTCAGGGTGCGGTGGGCTCCTGAGGGAAGCAAGGAGAGATTTGTAATTAAATAGCGAAGGGAACAAAGGAAGGCAGGAGACAAGCTGGAGTTACAGAGGGGGTGGGGGTGCGAATACTGGACAAAGGAATTTGCAATTCTGGAGGAAGGGCCATAGGGAGGCAGAAGTTAGATGGGTGGGGGAGGGGGGCAGGCTACTAGAATGGAGCGAGTGTAGGAGAAGGGAGGTGAAAAAAAGGCGGAGACTGCAAGGTGGCAAGTAGCGTGGAAACAGTAGTTTTGAAGTATAGGCAGAGGGAGAAATGGCAGGCTTGTTAGGAGGGTAGAGGAGAGTACACAGCAGGAGCAGAGAACAGATACCAGGTAAGGCAGGAGTAGGTTAGCAAAAGCTATGGATGAACTCACTATAATGTCTACACAAAAAAGGCTGTAACACTTTAACTTAAACTGTAAGGTAGCAGAGAATAACAAGGATTTCAATTACAGGTCTTTTGTGCTAGTTATTATGGCCTCAATTAACAGTCCCAAAAAATAGCCCAGCAGAAAGGAGAAAGGAGGACAGAGAACGAATCCCCAGGTGAGCGGCCGCACCGGTAATCCGGCAGAAATGCTCCTCGGGCGGGTAGCAGCTTGGCTGGCTCAGCTGAGCAGGTGCTCCAATCTGAGGAGAGGGCTGAATCTCCGGTCCAATCAGGGGCCATCAACAGGGTGGGTGCACCAATGGGGAGGAGGCGCTAGAAGTAGGGCGGCTGAGAGAGTTACATCTACATATACATATATATAATTTATTGATTGAGTTTTCTATGAAATTTTAATATGTTTGGCACCCAGAGCCTCGAGGATGGGCATCTTTTTAAATAAACTTAATAAGTGTATGCAATGTTTGATGTATAGTGAGGAAAAGTATGGGAAAGAGTATGTATGTGCTAATTGCCAACTAATTACTACTCTTGAAGCAGAGATAGCGTTTCTGCTTAATATTAAACCAGTTTCTACTGATATTAGGGAACTGGAAAGTTACATTGATCTTATGGATGAACAACTTCATTCTAATGAACAATTTCCTTCACATTTAGGTAGCATTTCTATGCCTCCTGATGAGGAGACAATTGTAATGACTAGTACTAGTATACCTGTTGCCTCTGCCCCCTCTTACAAGGTGGATGATTATCCGCCCTCTTCTCATGATAATGATGACTGGACCATTGTCACAAAGCCTCTTAAAAAAAGGAGGGGCGGTCAAATACACAATAGTGCCCCTATTGAAACTTGTAATAGGTTTGAGCAATTGACTGTATCAAATAATGAAGTGCTACGTGATTTATCCTGCATCACCCTCTGTTGATAATAATGGTTTAAAAACACTTTTCAATCAGGAGTTAATGCCCATGAATATTTGTCCTAGTAAGTCTCAAGCTACCAAATCAATACCTATTAAGTTAATTGCTCCAGAGTGTGTTAAACAATCACCTGTTTCTGATTCTTGTACCCCTACTGTCTCAAAACAAGTGTTAGTCCTGGGAGATTCAGTCATTAAGCACCTTGACAGGGCGGTATGCAATAGTGACAAGAGCAACTGCACTTGTTCTAGCTTCCGTGGGGCCAGGGTATCTGACATTACCTCCATGATGCCTAAAATTTTACAAAATGTGGGGGAAAATCCAGTGGTTATCATACATACATAGATACATAGATACATAGACAGTGTCAGCAGATAAGGGCCTATGGCCCACCCAGTCTTCCCATTTGAGCTTGTAAGTTCAGTTTGTTTTCCTAGAAGTCTGTTGCACCTTACCCCTGACCTCCAGAATTCCTTTATGCATACATGCCGGTGTTAATGATATAAACAACACCCCATTTAATCAGTTACAACAGGACTATGTGGCGTTATGTAACCTGTTACTTGATAGGGGATGCTGTGTATGTATATTTGAAATTCTACCTGTCCCGAGAGCAACAGCTACCATGATGCAGAAAATCAAAGCCCTAAATGAATGGCTGAGAAAGTGGTGTTTTAAGCAGGATATACCCTGTATTACCCACTGGGAATCATTTTCAGATTGTTCTTCCTTGTTTTGCTGGAACGGTTTACATCTCAGTTGTAGGGGTAGTACGCTTATGGGGAAAATTATCACTAAAATCATAAATCTTTGTTTAAACTAAAAACAATGGGGGAGAATGGGTCTATTCCCAAGTCTCTGAATACTTACCAAAATATTATTACAACTAAATGTAAATTCCTAGCTTTGAATGCAAGATCTTTAAATCAACTCAAATTAGCAGAACTTGAAGCCAAATGTAAAACTTTAAATATAGGTGTGGTGGGAGTAACTGAAACTTGGTGGGACGCATCCTCAATTTGGTCCAGAGTAATTCCAGGTTATATCATAAAAACAGATTAGATAACAAGGCGGTGGAGTTTGTATGTACATGCGAAATGATATTCCTTCTTTTGAAGTGTGTTCTCCCTTTCCTTTGGAAAGTATATGGGTTAAAATCTAATTGAAGGAGCAGTCCTATATAACTATTGGTAACATCTATTGACCTCCATCTGCAAATTCAGATTACACAACTGACATGTTTAAAGAAATTACACATTTTTCAGAATCTCAAGATACTGTAATATTTGGTGACTTTAACCTCCTTCATATTAACTGGGACTTATTCTCAGGACAGTCCTATGCTGAGAAAGGACTAATAGATGTGGTAGTTAGTACTGGATTACAACAACTTGTTACTGAACCCACTCGAGGTCCTAATATTTTGGATCTATTATTTACTAACATAGAGCAACAAATTAGCAATTTACAAATTTGGGATCCACTTGGGACCAGTGATCATTCATCTATTCTTTTTGAAATTCAACAGTTTAAAACTACAAAAAGTTAAACTGTACAAAAAATTATAATAAAGCAAATTTTTCTAAAATCAATGAACACTTACAAAACATAAACTGGGAATCTAATCTTTTTAATTGTACAACACAACAAGCGTGGGACTTTTTTAAAAACGTTGTACATTATTTGGAAAATACCTTTATTCCATCTAAGAGGAAATTTAATAATACAGGAAAAATTCCCCCTTGGTTCAACAAGACAATTAAAAATCAGATTAAAATAAAAATTTAACTTTTTAGGAAACTTAAGAATAGTTCTGTTCCATTTAAAACTGCTCTATTACATAAATATAGACTATCTGTGAAAAACTTAAAAAATTCTATTAAATTGGCAAAAAATAAGCTAGAATTTAAACTAGCTCACACAAAAGACTGTCACAAATCTCTTTTCTCCTATATAAATAGTAAGAAAGGTGTATCAAGGACCATTGGTCCCATTATAACCAATGGCTCTTCTCTATCTGATATAGAAACCTTGAATCTCTTTAATAAGTACTTTTGTTCTGTCTTCTCTCAAAAATCACCTATTAGTACATTTAAAGTTCACCATGTAGATTATCATAGGTTCTATCCAACTGACATTATACAGGCTATCAAAAAACTAAAAAAAAATACTAGTCCGGGCCCAGATGGTATTCATCCATGGTTTCTGATCGAAACCTTTATAAATATTTCTATACCTTTGTCAATTATCTTCAAGAAATCCTTACAAGAAAGCATTGTACCAAATGATTGGCGCTCAGCAATAGTTACTCCCATATTTAAAAAAGGCAATAGAGGTTCTGTGCAAAATTATTGTCCAATTAGCCTGACCTCAGTGGCTGGTAAATTAATGGAACAAGTAATGAAGTCTCTAATAGATCAAGATTGTAAAAAATTAGGAATTTATGATTCAAATCAGCATGGGTTTACTCCCAAGTATTCTTGTACCACCAATCTGATATCTTTTTACAATAATATAAGTACGCTACTAGATGTGGGTATCCCTACTGATGTAATTCTTTTTGACTTTAGTAGAGCTTTCGATAAAGTCTCACATAAAAAACTCATTACTAAAATGCACAGTCTAGGTTTGTCACCTGATATTGTCAACTGGACTTTAAACTGGTTGACAAATTGTTCTCAGAGAGTCAGAATTAATGATATCTTGTCTGATTTGGGTAGTGTGACAAGTGGTGTACCACAGGGGTCAGTCTTGGGACCAACATTGTTTAATCTCTTTATCAGTGATTTACAAACAGGGCAAAATAACTTCATGGTTAAATTTGCAGACAATACTAAATTGGGGGACAAGGTTAATAATCAAGAAAATATTTCTGCATTAAAGAAGGATTTGGAAAAATTAACAATTTGAGCAAATGAAAATCATATGCAGTTTAATCAAGACAAATGTTTAGTAGTGCATTTCGGTGTAAATAATCCAAAAACGATATATTATATAAATGGACTACCACTTCACTCATCAAATTGTGAAAAAGATTTAGGGATATATGTTAATAATAAACTTACATCAAATGATCACTTTGTTAGAACTGCTTGCAGGACCAACAGACTTTTGAGGCAAATAAAGCGCACTTTTGTTAATCGCACTGATCAATGCCTTATTCCATTGTATAGGGCATACATTAGACCGTATCTAGATTATGGCTCCCCTTTCTGGAATCCAAACCAAAAAAAAGACATAGCAATTCTTGAACAGGTTCAAAGGAGAGTAACTAGAATGATTCCAAGATTAACAAACTTGGATTATCAGAACAGATTAAAAGCTACTGGTCTCGTCTCTCTTCAAACTAGAAGAATAAGAGGTGATATGCTTATGGTTTTTAATTTAATAAATTCACCAGATCTAATGGAAAAATGTGGTCTAACACTCTCCAAAATGAGACATGTTCCGAGACTGCATAATAAACAGCCTGAAGTAAAAACTTATAAAACCAGCAAAAGGGGAAACTTTTTTCCAATAAGTGCATCCATTGTATGGAACACCTTGCCACAAGAATTGGTAGAGGCAACTAGTGCCACTGTCTTTAAAAACAAATTAGATGTTTGGTTGAGGGATAATAGATAAATAATGTCCCAGATAGTGTGGGGAACAGTCTCAATGGGCTCTGGCCTTCTTCTGTTCTTTCATACCAAGTAATACCAAGTAATATTTGCCTTGCCTTGCCCTAGAGGATATACCATGTCACTGCACCTTATTAAAACTGTTCTACAAGTTGTTGACCTTTATCAGATATCCAGATAAAAAACTATTTAGCCATTATACTATGTTTAGGTGTATATCACAATGGCAGGTAACACTGATGTTTCATTTTCAGAGGAACTGTTTCTTTTGCAGCACAGTACAGCAACCATAATAAATAAAGACTTCTCTTTCATGGTTATACATACCGCCGGCACACCTGTGGGAAATGCCACAGTGATCTGGTTCCCCCCCATCTGTTGTAACACAAGAGGGGCCAGCATTGTTGGGGGTGATGAATCCACTTGCCAGGATGGGATAAGTGGCAGAAGGGGTAAAGAGGGGGAGCGTTGTGTGAGTAGGGGAGACAGCGGGCAAGTACGGGATTGCTGTGACACCTGGCGGCTTGCATATACCTCTGAATTTAATACTTTGCAGTTCAGGAGATTGTGTATGGTGCTATACAGTAAAGTACCACAATATTATACTGCAGATACAGTATTGGACAGCATAACTGAAACACAGTCATGGAGGGGCAAGTGCAATTGCCTTGTGGTGTCATATTTAAATGGAACACAGCAGAACACAAAACTGTCCAGCTCATTAAATTGCACTTTCTAAAGACTGTCCTCTGTTTTCAAAGGTTAGCATCTGGGTGAATGGGGTAGTATGAGTTGGGATAATGTAGTGGGGAAGGTTGCAATTAAAAGTGGAAACGTTGGGTGGAATTCATAACAGGGAGAGGTGTAGACTCCTCAGTAATCACTGAGGGTTCCGTATCATGAGAAGACAAGATAGACCATTTGACCTGTTTCTGTTGTCATTTTTCATATGTTTGAATGTTTGTGCCAGTGCTCAGCGTGGGGCCATATTCAGAGGCCACTGGATTGTGGCCCGAACCAGGCAGCATCAAGGTGCAACCCATACCACTGTAAGTGTACAAATGAGGGGGGGGTTCTCATGCATATTGGTGCAGCAGCATATTCAAAGATTTGCCACTGCAATAAACAGCCCCCAGTGTGGCGCTGTTCACAAACCCCAAAATCCACATCTTATTACTGCAGTAATGCTGCACCCCCACCCCGTGAAGAGAGGACATCTGTACTGCAACCACACATCCCTGTGTCAAGTGTCCCCCACCAATGAACACCCATCCTTCATTGCAAAGGTAGCTTCCTGGTAGTCTAGTGGTTCTCCCACCCTCGCTCACACATCCATCTTTGTAAAGATAGATCCTTGGTAGTGTAGTGTTCCCTCTACCCCCAATCTCCCAGTCCATCATTGAAACAATAGATCCCTTGCAGATTAGGATCCACTACCTCCGATCACCCATCATACAATAATAAGAGGTCCCTCAGTCTTTTCTCATAGAGGTTTTGATGCATCCCCAGTACCATTTTAATTGCCCTCCTCTGGACAGCATCAAACCTGTCTATGTCCTTCCAGATATGTGGTTTCCAGAAATGGACACAGTACTCCAGGTGGGGGTCTCACCAATGATCTATGTAGTGGTAACTCTACCTCTCTCCTTTTGCTGATGATACCCTCCCCCCGTATGTACCACAGCATCCTGCTGGTCCCACTTACTGCTTACCTCACCTCCTTGAAGTCATCCGATATGATTATCCCAAGGTCCTATTCCTGTCTAGTGTCTGTCGATACCTCTTCCCCCTTTTTGTACCCTGCCTCTGGGTTTCTGTGCCAAAGGTGCATGCTTTTGCACTTTTTTGCATTGAAACTCAGCTGCCATAACCTTGGCCACTCCTAAGGGTTTTCTCAGGCATCAGCACATTCTTTCCACCCCCTCCAGAGTGTCTACCCTATTGAACATTTTGGCACCATTGGAAAGAGGCATACCTTCCTTCCAACTTTCCCGCAATCCTACATATATAGACATTAAAGAAGACTGGCTCCAGTACTGAGCCCAGAGTTAACCTGCTGGTCACTTTTCCCTCCCCAGAGTGAGTGTCATTTGACACCACCCTCTGTCGCTTATCCACAAACCAATTTAATATCTAGTTTGCCACCTTGGGACCAACCCCAAACTGCCCAGTTTCTTTTTGACCCCCCCCCCCCATGTAGTACAGTGTGACAAGGATCTTGCTGAAGTCTAAGTAGGCCTTGTCCACCACCTCACCCTAATCTAATTCCCTGGTCACCCAGTCGAAGAAATTCATCAGGTTCATCGGAAATGACTGCTCCCCCCCCGTGAATATGCGTTGCCCTGGTCTTGTTACTGACAGGATTCAAGATACTCCACAAGCATTTCTTTTTAAAGTGTCTCCATTAATTTCCCTACCACTGATGTCAGACTGACAGGCCTATACTTGGCAGCCTTCTGCCTGCTGCTGCTTTTAAGAAGCGGGACAACATATGCCCTCCTACAGTCCCCTTGAATCACACCTCTTTTCTGTGAGTTGATGTTTAGGGCTTTAAGAGTTACAGCCAGTACTTCCCTGATCTCCCTCTTCACTCTTGGGTGTAATCTATCAGGCCCCTTAGCTTTAGCCACCTTCAGATTTGCTAGTAATTTCAGGACTTTTTCCTCTGTGAAATAACTTGTGTCTGCCTTCCTCCACCAAGTGACTCTGCTGCTTTTAAGTGGTTCATTCATCTCCCCTTCAACTGTAAAGAATGAACAGAAGTGTCTGTTCAGGATACTTGCTCTTTTCTGATCCTTCTTTGCACAGTCTTCTCTTGCCCTTCATAACCTCACAATCCCTCACTTTGTCTTCCTTTTTTCACTTATTTAACTAAAAAAGGTCTTGTCCTTCTTAGTGGCCACTTTGGCAATCCTTTCCTCAGTTTCCACTTGTGTGCCCCTCACTGCCTTCCCTGCTGCCCTCTGCTTTTGCTGGGACACCTTCCTATACTCTACCCTATGCATCTCTTTGTGCCTCCTAAATGCTTCCCTTTTAAGCTTAAAGGGATACTGCCGACCTGTTTTTCATCATATTATTTCTAGTTGCAAACCTACAGTTTATGATTGCTTACCTTCTCTAAAATTCATTGATGTTGCTGTTTGTTTTGTCTGTCTCCTTGTTTAGTAGAACTGAAATGCAAGGTAATGTATATTTATAAACAACCTCTCTTTTGTGCCCACACCCAGATATCTTGATGCACCCCAGGTTCAAGTTGATCTGCAGTGCTTCTATCGTAGAGTACGCCTTGCAGCTCATTTTTCTAATATGACTCCTCTTCCCACAGATGATGAAAGTATCACCAGAACTATCAATGACATCAATCCCCAGCGAAGTGCATGGACACCCCCTCCAGGACATTTTGCTGCTGTTAATTATTTTGTTAACCAATGCATGGAAAACACCACTAACTTTAATCTTCATTGCAGGCACAACCATTCCAAGCTGACACCTGGTGAGCTTGCAGCCCTCAGATCTCTACAATGTAGGAATGACATTGTTATTAAACCAGCTGATAAGGGAGGTGCTGTTGTGGTCTGGCAAAGGAGCTATGCATCACGGAAGCCACACAGCATCTCTGACACCAGGTTTTATTCTTCTCTTCCACAGGACCCCACTGCTGACTATCAGACGGAGGTCACCACCACCATCACCTCTGCTATTGAAAACAATGAGCTCCCTGCCTCTGCTAAGAGACTCATAGTCCAGCATCCCAGACATCTAGGTTTTATCTTCTTCCCAAAATCCACAAAACAGGTAACCCTGGTCGTCCCATAGTGTCTGCCTGCTCCTGCCCCACATCCCACATCTCCGCATTTTTGGATGGCCTCATGAGACCCCTTGTTGAGTCCCTGCCCTCCAATGTTAAAGACACTAACCATGCTCTCCAGTTATTTGACAGGTCCAGATTCAGTGGCTCTCATCAGCTCATCTTCACCATGGACATCAAATCTCTTTACACAGTGATCCCCCATGATGATGGTCTGACAGCTTTGCAGCATTTCTTGAACAAGCGGGAAGTCCAGCAGCCACTCACATACACACTAACTCGCCTGGCAGAACTGGTTCTAACACTCAATGTGTTTTCTTTTGATAACAGTTTTTTTCAGCAGGTCAGTGGAGTTGCCATGGGTACCAAGATGGGTCCCAGCTTTGCTAATCTGTTTGTGGGTTGGGTGGAGGAATGTTTTTTTCTCTCATTCACAGGGACTGTGCCTGAACTCTACAAACGCTACATTGATGACTGTGTGGGGGCCACCTCCTGCTCCAGGGAGACCCTCCAAGTCTTCCTTGACAAGTTCACCACAGCTCATCCTTCCCTTCAGTACACGGTTGAAGTATCCTCCTCTACACTGCCTTTCCTGGATATCCAGCTCTCAGTCCAGAACACTGGTCTGAAGACATCAGTCTATTACAAACCCACTGACTCTCATAGTTTCCTCCTCCATAGCTCCTTCCATCCTAAACATGTCAAGAATGGCCTGCCTTATTCACAGTTTCTTAGACTTCGCGAGGTTATGCAGTGAAGAGGATGATTTTGCTGAGCAGACCCAAATAATGCATGTTTTTTATCAACAGAGGATACCCTAAAAGCACAGTGGACAGAGCACTCTCCGGTTAGTAACATGCCCGTAACCTGGACCCCATGGGAGGGATACTGTCACACAAGAACAACGCTAATTCCACTAGTTCTTCCTTTCCATCAGAGCACACTTCTCTTCACAGGATCATCACTAGTAACTTTCCCATTTTGCAAACTGGCCCTAACATTGGTTGCTTCCTTTACAGAACCACCTATTGCCTCCTACTTGACCACCCTAACCTGCAATCTCCTGGTAAAAGCAGCCGACCCACCCTAACAGTTCCTCCCCCAGGTACCAAACCTTGCAACAGGGCTCGCTGCTACACCTGCAAATTTATTTCCAGTGTAACTGAGATTCGGGGGCCTACAGGTGTTTTTCACATCACCAAGGAGTTCTCATGCACCTCCACTAATGTAGTGTACTGTATTCTTTGCAGGAGGTGTTCAGCTATTTACATCGGAGAAACTGGTAGGCGTCTTGCTGACCATTTCAGGGAACATTACAGAGCGGTCAGGAATGGTGAAACTGCTAAACCCATTGTGTCCCACTTTATCTCCAGGGACCACAGTGTCAATGACCTTTCTGTTTGTGTCCTTCAGCAGGGCTTCCGGGATCCTAACCATAGAAAAAACATGGAAGCCAAGCTGATCATCCGCCTTGGCTCCCAGCAGCCCTCTGGTTTAAATGATAGACTTATTTTCCACTAACATCTTTCAGCCTCCCTTTTTTCCCTAAAGTCAATTTGTTTTTGTACTGGTTTATTTTTCATTTTCACCATATGTCTCCATTTCTGTCTCCTTCTCACACATTTGTCACCTTTCAGCCTTCTTACAAGGCCCTGTTAATCAGTCTCTACCTGGGATCTTCCCAAGCTCTTTCTCTCCCATTATGTTTTATCTTTCCCATCATCACCTTTTTGTTTCACAGATTCTCTCTTAATCTTATCATTTATCACTTCTTCTCCCTTTGCCTCCCCCTTCTTCTTTCTCCACATATATATCTCTCTCATTTTACCTCTCCTCTACACTAACTTGTTTTTTTTCTCTTTTAGATATTTCCTGAAGAAGACCTAAGGTCGAAACGTAGATTTTTAACTCTATTTTCTATTTTCAGCATGCATAACCATTTTGTTTTGCTTTTAGACCACATGCTGACGCAGCGCCTTGTCTTTGTTTTTTTACAATTTATAAACAACCTTGTTTTGTTTACAATCCTGGATCTGTTTTTACTGCATACCTCCTGAGCACTAGAAACACACCCAAACAGTGCAGTCACTTATGAGGCAGTGACTTCCTAAACTCCCACTACATCACGAGGGGCTAGACTGTGTTAGGGGTGTTCCTAAGTCCAAGAAAGATGCACTTGGGGTTGATCAAGGAATGTAAACAAACCTGTGTTTGAGTGGTACTGGTAACATCAGTATGATGGGCAGTCTGTTTTTCACTTTTTTAAAGAAAATTATAATTAAAATCAAACAACCAGCTATATCAGCAATCTTCACAGAAAGTTAGCGATCACAAAATGTGTTTTTTTAAACTAGGGACACTGTGTGACCTAAGAGGGTTGACAGTGTCCCTTTGACCTTTGCAGCCACTTCCATTGAGAACCATAGTGGTCTCTTTTCCTCTTGTTCTGCCATGTCATTTTCTGGCTTGTTTTGGGTCAACTCCATAATATCTTCCTCAGTAACAGTTTCTAGCAATGATAGGGACTAGTTGACTGGGTTGCATGCTGGGCATAGTGGTCCCTGCTAGCCTTGCAAGAGGAGCACACTGCAGGTTCTGCATTTTATTTTTTACTTATTTATTTCAATCTAGGATTACAATACCTTTGAGCTGAGTCTCTTTTATAAAGATTCCATGTCAGCGTGTGCAGCAGTCATCATTTTTAGTTACAAACATATAGTCATTGACTTACAGATGTGTAATAACCTGTACAAAGACTTGAGCTATGAGCAAGACAAATGAAGGGGGGTGGGTTGTGGGGGAAGTGAGGGTAGGAGATTGAGGGGGGAGGAGGTGCAGGGGGTAAGGGGAGTATGGGAGGTGGTTGGGGCAGGGGCATGAGTGGAGATACAGGTGGAGGTGGGTGATGGTGGGAGACAGTGCAGCCAGGGGGCCTTGTCTAGGGAATATAACAGGTAAGGTTCTAGGGGTGCAAAGACTGATTGTAAGTGCTGGGTGCTGGGGCATTTGCAGCTGGAATGGTGGAAATGTTAAGATGGGCAATTGCAGGATACAAGCAGTGAGAGGTGCAGCTTGGACTTGAAGAGGCCGAGTGTTGGAGCGGTTGCTATGTCGCTGCCAAGAGAGTTGAGCCAGTTGGATGCCCGATAGGTGAATGATCTTTGTCCTTGGGTCGTGCGACATCATGGGATATGTAGTAGATGGGAATTGGATCTCCTTGTAGTGATGTTCCTATGTCTAGGCTTAAGGAGGGCACAGACACCAGGTGGGGCCAGACCCATTATAATTTTCTTGGCCATGATGCAGGTTTGGTATTTTATGCGTTTGTCCAGTTGAAGCCATCCAGATTGGGAATAAAGGTCACATGTGTGGGTATGGCGATGTGAGCCAGTGATGAGATGACAGCCCTTATTCAGGGAGGTTGCAATATGTTTGAGAGCAGAGGTAGTTGCAGACCCGTATATGATAAGACCGTAGTCTATGATGCTGACAATGGAGCTTTGGATGGCCACTGCCAGTGCTTCTGGGGTTAGTTGTTTCCTGTGCCGGAATAATATGCCTAACCTCGCATTGGCAGACTTTGCAACATTGCTGATATGGACAGCGTATGAGAGGTGGGGATCAAGGGTGATGCCGAGGTACTTGAATGATTGTGTTTGCTCTAGGATGGTTCCTTGTTTGGTTGCAATGGAGAGGTGGAGTTGTTTGTTTCTGTTGTGGGGGGCTGCAGAAGACCATAGACGTTTTTTTTCTGATTGAGAAGCAGTTTTTGATTTAGAAACTAGGATTCAATGGAGGAGAAGGCCTGCTGAAGTTTATTTTGTAATTGGATTGGATCAGGGTCCGAGGTGAGGATCACAGTATCATCAACGTAGAGAATTATTTATTCTGGGCAGCTGTCTGGTAGTGAGTTTAAGAATAGGCTGAAGAGGAGGGGTCCCAGAATGGAGCCCTGGGGGACTCCCGAGCTGACCAGTCTAGGGTCCGAGAGTGTATCAGTGATTTTTACTGTTTGGGACAGTTCTTCAAGGTAGCTCTTAAACCAGCCAATGTAGTCGGTTGACAGCCCAGTGTTCTGAAGCTGGACAAGCAGGAGGCGGTGATTGACGGTGTCAAAGGCTTTAGTTAAGTCAGTGTAGATTGAGCCTAGTAGTTCACCGGAGTCAAGTGTGTTGTGGATTATGCCGGTGAATTCAAGTAGGACTGTGGAGGTGCTGTGACCTTTGCGGAACCCGTGTTGTTGCTTGCACAGGATGTTGTATGTATCCAGGTATTCTGTGAGCTGGTCTGAGATAATGCGTTCTCGTGCCTTGTAGAGTGGTGGTAGCAGGGAGATAGGTCTGTAGTTATCGTGGGCAGTTTTGTCACCACTTTTATGGATTGGGGTGACAGTGGCAGATTTCCATCTGTCCGAGAACTGGCTAAGGCTGAGGGAGAGGTTGAAAATTCTGGTCAGAGGACTAAGCACTTCATCAAGTCAATTTCCTTCCTTTGGCCATCATAATCTGTGGGGACAGAGCAGAGAGAGGGTTTGTGCCCTTTAAGTGTATTGCATGTTTGTATTATAAACTTACACAGCTAACACAGCTGGTGCTTTACTTTACTTTACTATTTGAAATGTTTTAATATACTGCACTCTGCTAGCAGGGGAGAGCAGTACTGGCACGTGTACCAGAAGTGTCAGCATGACTTGGCAGTCGACTTTTTCAAAATGGCTGCAGTAGCTAGCAACAAGAAGCCTGCCTAGTTAATTCAAAGGTAGTAATCTTGTTAATTAAACATGGCTGCAAAATGACACATACAGTATACTTAGCAGTGCTGGTGACAGACTATAGGAAAGTAATCCTGGGAATTATTTATCTGAGGATGAGAGCAAGAAAGAGGAAGGCAGCATAACCAAGTTCTATGCAATATGGTACTCAAAGGTACAACATAGTAGTCGGGGTGGATTGCTTGGAATAATTTGGAGGCCCCAAGAGATTGGATGAGCTAACTGGCCTGGGACCAGTGGGTAAAATCTCTGGAATGCCACCATAGTGGAGCATGAGTGTAGAGACTAAGTAATAGGGCAAGCTTCTGGATACCCGGGATGGGTGTGGTTAGTTAGTATAATATACCACCTGAGGATATTAAAGTCATGGGAAGTGATTTCTGTGTATTGCCCTAGATCCGCTGCAGTGGGGCTCTAGAGGGATGCAAGAGGAACCAAGTTACTTAAAGTTGCCTACTATGAAAGGTGACAGCTGTGTGCATTTTCTTGGGAGTAAATCAGTTGACTAGCATGGACTCTATGCACCAACCTGCCACCACTGCAGTAGGGGACAGGCATGCTCACATCACATGCTGGCTTTGGTATGGGAGGGGAGCAGAAGTGAAGGAGTTAGAGGCTTGTAAGCACATATATTAATATTTAAATGCTCATATGCTTCACAGTACAGTGATAGGAATATTGCTAATACAAGAAATTCATTGCATAGAGAAGCAGAATCTTGACCACCGCAGGTCTGAGGCTCAGTATCAGGCATGTAGAAAGGCATAAAAGGAAAATAGCTCAGACATATTGGAAAATAGTATTGAGAACAAATTAGCTTACCTGAGATGACTTTTGAGAATAATGAACAAACAAAAATGCTGAAACAAAGCAGGAGCTAGGGTGAGTGCGGCCAGCCTAGTCAATGCCCAAAAAGAACTGAGGATAGTTGAGATGACCCAGGGCAAAGGGGTTGAAATCCAAGTTTGTCACATGTGCATCATCAGCCTATCAGGTGAACACAACACAAGATGTAATGGTTGAGGGAAAGCCATAGACTATGTGATCCACAATGGTATTCAGCTGCAGCTAGTAAGAAGCTCATTCTACACTCATTTTGATATGCAAAAGCAACATGACTAAGGGGAAGTTAGCTTAAAGTAACAGATGAAAAATGCAGGATTTAACACATGCTTGAAAATGCTGCCTAAACTTGTCCTCTTTAAAATATTAAATGAATTACCTTTGGGATGATACATATTACACATAGTATCAATTTATTTTTAACCCTTGTGCCACAAACTGATATATCAGTTCATAATTATAACATAGTCCAATTGTGTCAGCAGCCCCTGAGTGTCAATAGTATTAACATCAAAATAGAGCCCCACTTAACAGCCTCCTGTAGATAAGGATATACCCTGGAAAAGACGTCCTCTGCAACTGCCCATAAGTATATGAAAAAAGCTTTATTCAACATTTGCAGTACAAACAGAATACAGCTTACATGAGCCATGCTGCAACAGAGATCAGAATTACATACCAAACCTAAATGTTTTCACTCCAAAAATGAGCTTCATCAGTGGTCTCAATAATAATATCCTTTTGCAGTGTCACAATTTGTCAACTTTCCCATCTGATTAAGTGTATTGAATGTGCCACACACTTCCTTCCTGGTTAGAAAGAATTTGTTTTCACACTGAGTTGTTAAAGGATACTTTTTTACTTCAGTGACCAGAATGAAGAACAGATTTTTGTACCTTATAGGTTCTGTCCATAAGAAATATTCTTTTTGTTATGGTAGTCGACTACCACATATAATTGACCACATAATTATTACTTTATTACAATTCTATTATTGCTTTGTTACACTTCTGTCTGTGCTAATTGTTGTTGTTGTTTCAGCTTTGATAATCCCACCACAGCAGGTGAGATGCATCTGGAGCATATAGGGCCTACATCAATAATTCTGAATCAAGTGTTTCAAAGCTTGCACATCATCCTCTTCTGAACGTGGTATTTGCAAAATGAAATAGCATCATACAGTCAAAAGTTTATTAATAACTTTAATGGGTTACTTCTCCAAATACACAACAAAAAATAACATACTTTACAGAGAGCGCTGTAGAAGGACTCATAACTTTACTTTATTAAGTAATTAACTACTGCCTTTGGTCAAAGTAATTTATTAGGAAGCCTATTATGCAACTGAAACTAATAAAATTATTAGTGAATAATTGATACATGTGAAGTAAACACTGCAATAATGATTGCTACTTCAATGATCCAGTAGCTCAAAGAACCAAGAAGCTGTCTCCAACATCTGATGACAAAGAACAATGACAGCAGATAGATCCGTAACCAAACTACCAAAGTATCCCATAGGGCAAATGTAAAACAGTCATCATTTCTAAAACTGCTATCAGTTTAGATCAAAGCCCTGCGTGTCTCTCCTAAAAAAGTTGACAGATACTAATAATGAGACAGTTACATATAACCAATGTAGCACTGTTTGAAAGAGAGGATTTCTAAGTTTCAGTTAAATGCTAGCAGACTGAGCCACAAAAGGGTCATTCCCATTGCAGTGCTTCTTGGTTTGCACTGCATGCCAAGTATTGCTTAGATTCAGAATGAAAATATAAATAACTATGTTATTTGCCCATGTGAAAAAGAAATATACAGTAAGTATATTATTTATTTTTTAAATCAATTTGTAATTACATTTCAAAATACATTTTCATCATATGGTAGGTCTAAAAATTTGCATATTTCTTAAATTGGACAATTTTTCATATTTTGATTTATATATTACACCATTTACAGCATTCTGACATCAACAAAACTGGATATGAAGACTTCCTCCAATAGGCTGATGCTCATGTCAGTCAAAGAATTGAGTTTCCTTTTTTTCCTATATATATTTTCCCCCATTTTTGTTCCCCCGTTTTCTCCCCTTTCCCTGTCCCGGCCACACGCACATGTGTGGAGGCACATGCACACTGCAATACCGGCATGCCCTCCCACTGTTTGCCATCCACCTACCTGCACTGTTCTCAGAGCTCCATCCAGGGGCAGTGGAACTATGGTGGGGGACAGAATCCTGCCTGGGAGAGGACAGCTGTCTTTTGGGTGCTCAGTCCTGCTCTGTCCCTCCCCCCCCATGCCAGCTTGTTCCCAAACCCAAGTTGTTGGCGTGACGCGAGATATGGCATCCAGGACCTCAGCACTCAGCACCACCAGGCCGGCATCAGTGAAAGATTTTGAAATCCAGCCTCTTCTCTTCCCTCCCCTCCTTGTTGTTTCTTGGTCTTTCATGTGCACCTCTCTAGGCTGGTTTCACTGTGGTGGTCCCATGAGGATTACAAAGGTAAGATTGCGTATTTCCTTCACTGGGAAATTACAACCTTCGATAAATAAATCTTTTGCCAGCTCACCTCCATTGTGAGAGAATATGTTAGGAGGTGAGCTACTCATTTTGTTAACATTAGTTAATTGGTAAATAACAAGAAAGGCTCACCCTTGCTGAAGATGCCTCCCTGTTCCAAAAGAACTGCACCAACAAATGATTATTATAAAAAAAAAACATTGAAGTGCCTCAAGCATCCATCTGAAGTGAGTAGAAAAGTAAATTAAACAACTGCACTCACATGATAAAAGCTTGAAATCTGTACATACAGAAATGCCCATAAAAGTTAGAGGACCATGTTTGTTTATCATATGTGCCTGCAGCTTCTTGAACAAGCCTAAAGTAGCCACAGTTTTACTGTTTGGAGAAAGCCCAAATTTAAGCCAAGCCCCTTAACTATACATGTTGCAGCCATTTTTAAGGAAACACATGTGGAAGTACGCCTATGTCAGTCTGGCTCAGGAGAAAGTAAAAACCTTTAATATAACAATCTAATCATCTCGCTGGCACAATGAATAAATAAATAATTATACAATGGCAGAAATAATCCTAAGCTCTGAATGGTCAGTCTGGGGCTAAACCCATGATGTTATCCCAGAACACACAAGACCTGCTCACAAGTTTCATATCAGAATGAATCACTCCATGCTCCCCCAAACTTGCAGTATGCCATGCGGTGTGCCCCTCACACACAATAAAACTTAAGTTTATTGACAGACAACCTGGAAAACTACACATCGTCACTCGCCAATAAAACAGCTACCAACACAAACTGCATTTTTTTTAATTCATGCTTAGCTCACACACAGAGATGCAGCGAAATTAAATTCCACCTGTGAAGTGAACATGAAGTGGCAACTACGCGTTATCATAATGCTACGTGAAGTGGGCATTCAAAAGTGCTCACTTCACTTTGTTATTATGACTTCGCATTGTTATTCTGTTTTAATGTGAAGTAAGGTGGAATGACAACAATATAGGCACTTTAGGCAGCCCCCCACTCACACACATCCCATGGCTTACAGTACTGTAAGTCACAAGCTTTAGCCAGGCAAGAATGATGTGAGTCATACAAGCAGATACTTTCACTTTCTCCTTTGTAGAGGCAGAAAGAGGACACATTTTGTGTTTGAGATGAGAGTTTGTTATTAGCTTCTTTCTTGAGCAAATTCCAACAACCCAAACACTTTTTTAAAAGCTAATTCTTTAGTTTTCCTTGTACTGTTTTCTCAGTTCTTTTTGGTGACCGATTTCTTTGTTGTATAAATATTTGTTTTGTGTGTGTGTGTCTGTGTGTGTGTGTAAAGTTGCTGATTGCATCGGAGGCGGAAGGAGTGTTTTTCTGTGCGATGGACCACGGACAGTATGTGGCCCGTGGCCGGAGGAGAGTGCGCACACTTGGGGGTCAAAGCTGAGTGCCGTTGGACCGGTCCAGACTCTTTGGTCCTGCCTCCCCCATCAAGAAGCAGCAGCACCACCAGTGCCACCACCACAGCCACCATGTCTGCCACCACCACCACCAGTAGCAGTTGCAGGAGCTCCAGCAGCACCACCTCCACAGTAGCAGGTAGAGCCCCAGGTGCTTGACCATGCTGCCAACACTACATCTGCCCCTCCTGGTCCTGGTTCCCTCCGTAGCTCCCCAGATTGGCAGTTTTTCAACAGTGTTGGGGAGGGACAGCAGCCTTTTGGTGTGTCTACTTTGTGGTGTGCAGGTGCACCATGGCCCCCCGGGGACACATCTGGGGGCTGGGGGCCAGCGCACACATATGTTGAACCACCACAAGGTGGAGTGGCAGGCTGCCACCGAATGGCCCAGGTCTCCACCTACTGGCCCTTATGTGGCAGTGGCAGATGGTGCTGCTGTTGTGCATCACCACAGCAGGAGGAGGAGGGCTACAGCAGCAGCTGCTCCACCACTACCCCCACCACTGCCCCTTGAACCACCCTCACCACCACCACTACCTGGTTTTTCCTCCCACACCCGTGAATTCCACAATGCCTGCAACGCAGGCAGACATAGCTCTTTTGTGGGTTGTGGTGGAGGAAAATCATGAGAGGGTGGGTGCTGTCTAGCAGCAGGTGGAGCAGATCAAGCAACACCATCTGCTGATTGTGTCAATGCTCCATCTGCTGCTGGAACATCAAGGGATCTCCCATTAGCTTTTTTTTCTGCACCCCCCCACTGCTGTAGTGTTTTGCCTTTTGTTTATGTTTAATAACAGACAGAGGAAGGCCACAATATTAGTTTAAAGGGAAACAGTCAGCAACAGGAGGTCCTGCTCCCTGCAAGGCTTACCCTCCTGATAAGCCTTTTAAGTATGTTGTAGCATTTTTCTCATGCCGCAACATACTTTATTTTAATAAAGAAAAGTCAGTGACCCAGATGTATGATGGACGCCATGGATGCTCCATTATGTGTAAAGATACAACAGCAATGCACCCTACGCTTCAATACAAAAGTATTGAATTGCAAGGTGTGTTTTTGCTGCACCTTTCCTTTACACATAATTTATTTATTTAGTTTCTGTTGACCGGGTAAGTGCACTAGACAAATCCTGCCTATTTTCAGGCACAACCCGGGGGGATGGGGATACAGATGAATGCCAGCTGACCTTGAACCAGATTAAGCTGTTGGTGGTATTTTTAATGAATGAGGGAAATTTGACCAGGACACTGGGGAAATTC
Organism: Neoceratodus forsteri; assembly: GCA_016271365.2. Classification (NCBI taxonomy): domain Eukaryota; kingdom Metazoa; phylum Chordata; order Ceratodontiformes; family Ceratodontidae; genus Neoceratodus; species Neoceratodus forsteri. The sequence goes on from CM028135.1 coordinate 1,027,819,612, forward strand.
CCATACTCTTTTCGATAAGTGCCATGGGATCTTTAACATCCACCTGAACTACCACCAATCCAGGCAGATGGGACCTCGGTTTAACGTCTCATCCGAAAGACGGCACCTCGGAAGTGCAGCACCCCTCTCATGCTGCACTACAGTGTCAGTACTGGGATATTAACCCAAGTGCCAGATGTGGGAACTGAACCCACAGCCCTCTGATATCCCCGCCTCAGAGGCGAGTGTGCTACCTACTGAGCCACTGACACTGCTAATGGAGCCCCCATAGCATCTGGTCTGCCATACTTCTGGGTCACTGACTTTTCTTTATTAAAATAAAGTATGTTGCAGCATGAGAAAAATGCTGCAACATACTTAAAGGGCTTAACCAGAAGGTAAGCCTTGCAGAGGGCCGGAGCTCCTGTTGCTGACTGTTTCCCTTTAAATGTATAAATATACATACACATACAGTCATACATGCTCCTTATTGACCTGTTATTATAATCCAGTGCCTCAGTAATATTTACTTTCTGTTGTGGAGTGGTTGTGGAAAAGCTGGTGTGAGCAGTGCAAGTATGATGTGCTAAATTGCATGTGTGCAATCAGTGTTATTTCGCGCGTGTGTGTGTGTGTGTGTGTGTGTGTGTGTGTGTTACATCAGACACTGTGCAGCTTCTCCCAAACATATATTGCTCCCGGCCCGGTGGCGCTGAGGGTTTAGGTGCTGGACGTCACACCTTGTGCCACGCCGGTGACCCATGTTCTGAAATGAGCACGGGTCATCGGAGGTCAGCAGTGGAGGAGAAGGATTGAGCCTCCAGAGGACTGCTCTCCTTGTCTGGGGTGGGGGGACTCTAGAGTGTTGGCATAGATTGCCCTCTAGCAGAAGCTGGGGGACAAAGCATGCCACACCTAGACGTGGGGTGGAGCTAGGACAGACGCACTCACCCTTGCATCATTCCATGTCCTAGCTCCAAAGGGGACTCTAACTAAGGAAAAATTGCCAGCTCCCCGTGTGAGCCAGGCACAATGCCTGACCCTTCAGCCACAACAGTTCCTCTTCAGCAGCTCCACTCTGGTGGGGCTTCCCAGAGTAAGGGTCGGGTGCCGTGGCCCAGGTGAGCCCATTTGTGGGGTTAGGGGACTTGGCCAGAAAAAGAATAGTAAATAGCAAAAAAACATATATTACTGACTTGTTGCAGTGTTTATGGTATAAAAAACAGCGATAACAATAACGTTTATTTTATTGTCACCATCATCATCAGCGTATTAAGTGATACGATATTTTTTCAGAGGTGTCTGGCCAGAGTGCACCTTAGTCACATACCGCACACATGACTTTTAGGACAGAATGTGTTTTTTGTGCTATGATCTCTGCAAAGTCATATGTGCACCGTGAGTGACTGAGGTGCACAGTGACCCGATACCTCTGAAAAAATATCATATCACTTACTCCTCTGGTGGTACAAATAAAATACGTATCATATATTCTTTCTTATCTTTATTCTTGAGATACTGCAAGAAGTCACACCATATATATGTTTGCATGAAGCTGGTCAATGCCTGCACACACACAGGAAAGAACACTGATGGCACACATGCAGTTTAGCACAACATACTTGCACTGCTCAGTCATGCTTTTTGCAAAACACTTCAAATCACAAGTCCTGACACAAAGTAAACATTTCTGAGGCTCCAGAAATATTTATTTTTTGAAATAGACATTAAATCAGCAGTGCAACAATCTGGTGAAAATGTTGACCTATACTTGTTATGCTATTTTACAGTACATTGCCACTTTACTTACCTCCTGACTTGTATGATACCATTCTTTCCAGTATTTGAGTCTGCTTTAGTACTTTTTTCATGTCTGAAATAAGAAAAGGAGCAGTCCTTTTAATACAGTGTGGCCCAGTCTCCGTCAGTACTTTCCACTGTTTTTCTCCATCAGTAGTTATATATTACTTCTGTTGTAAAATTAACAGTTATGCATCAGGCAGTGTTTTATGACCTCACAGAACAATATGTATTCAAACACAGCTGCAAATAGTAATGAAAACCTGGTCAGAGCTATATTAAAAGGTGCGCTCCTTTTTTTTCAGACATGAGAAAAAGTAGTAAAGCAGACACAAATTATGAAAAGAAGGGTATCATACAAATCAGAAGGTAGCTAGTGGCTGGCAATGTAAAACAACATAAAAAGTGTAGGTCAAAATTGTCACCACATTGTTGCACTGCTGCTTTAATTTATAATTTAAATATGACATTATGTGCTTACAATCACAGCACACAAAATGCAACTGTCTTGAGTCCTGAAAATTCCCAAGTGCTGAAGAAGTGAAATGGAAGTATTACACCACATGCAAAGTCCCGAGAATGTGTTGCACAGTCACTCATGTGCACAGTGGTCACACAGAGTCCCTGGAATTTTTCTGCATCCTCAAAATGCATCTGCCTTCTGTTCAGAAAATTCCCAAGTGCAGTATTATTTTGTATGTTAATCACAGTCTTATTATGTACAATGTTTTCTGGATTTGTTCTCTGTATTGTAAATTTTAATAAAAGTTAAATGAAAAAAAAAAGAAAGAAAATTCCCAAGTGCTAAGGAATTGAAATGGGATCATTACACCACATGCAAAGTCCCCCAGAATGTATTGCACAGCCACTCATGCATGCAGTGGTCACATAGAGTCCCCAGAAATGTTCTGTATCCCCAAAATGCATCTGTCTTCTGCCCAGAAAATTTCCAAGTGCTGAGGAAGTGAAATGGAAGCATTACACCACATGCAAATTCCCCCAGAATTTATTGTGCAGTTACTCATGTGCACAGTAGTCACACAGAGTCCCCAGAATTGTTCTGCATCCCCAAAATGCATCTATCTTGTGTCCAGAGAGTTTATATACTCTGTGATGATGATGTACTCATGATGCCCAGTGTCTTGCCAAACTGTGTGAAGGAGGGATAACATGACATGAATCCGTTCAGTGTTCCATCAGAAATGATGACCGTGAGAGAACTGTTGCTGGTCCAAAGTGTGCTGCGATTCCCGCAAATGCGATGCGATCACCTCAACCAGATTGAAGAGTGCCCTTTGTGTGTAGACTAACAGTAGCCTTGGTCTTGGTGAGCTGAGATATATATATATATATATATATATATATATATATATATATATATATATATTTTTCTAGGTGGGGGTTGACATATATAGACATGTACTTATTGTATTGTTTTGTATCACAGGTCACACATACTGCTGATGTGCACATTCCAGTGCTTGATGAGAAATTTTGCATTGAAATTGGAAATGGAATACTCTCAAGCCAATGAAGGTAAGTATTTTTTTTTTTTGGGGGGGGAGCATATTTGCAAGTAGGTCTCATTAATGGTTTTTTATTTGGTTACTTCTTCACAGATTTCATCTGCATACTTCTCCAGTCTGGTAATGACGGTCATGGTCATCAATTGAAACAACTTCTGTGTGTTACATGTCTGCCCCAGCCTGGGTCAGTAGGGGGCCTGATTTTGAAGAAGTTCTTTGGATAAGGCAACTCTGGCACAACAAAGCATCTGGACGTTTCCTAAAAAAAGAAATGAAGTACTTATTACAACTTGATTGCAGCAGTAAAACATTATGTTTAAGCTGTAGCTGTTCCACGGGTATCCGGATTAACACAGATAGCAAGCTGTCCCACTGCAGTCAGAAGGTCACAACTTTTAATTTAGCACCAGGCTCTGTAGCAAATACACTTTGTTGGTGTTACTGTGTCCCAACTCAAGTTACATTTCAAAACCACATCTTGTTAAGTAACACAACCTGGGTCCAACTTTTTCAACACTGTCATGGCTGCACAGCTGCAGATTTGCAATACAGTGTATGATATGTTGCAGAAGTATTTTTTGTGATGTACACACGTCACCTAGTTTATGAATCCTCAGTCAGATTTGTTGTACTCTTATGAAAAAAAGGAACAGATGAAATAAAATTGATATACCAGTATGGACTGGAAATGGATATTCCATAGGTTACTGTAGACAGTACTGCTGCTGTACCATTGATACAGACCTTCAGCGAAGGAGAGTCATTTGTTTTTAACCTGCAAAAAAAATAAAATAAATAAATTGACCGTATGTGTTTGACCACTGCAGCTCAGAAAAGCAACAGAAAACAAAACACACACCTAAAGGAAGTTGAATAGCATAAAAAACATTAGTACACATACTCACTTTATAGTTTTAATAGTAAGAAGCCTTGTGCCTGTGGCTGATGTATGTGGTCTCCTGTTCAACTCCCTCTGCCTTGGCATGGTCAATGTAATGGAAAAACATTGTCACAATGACACTGGTGGTGGGTGCTGGTTGTCGTAGCAGTGGCACATGATGACATTTCCTCTCACATCTTCCTGCATCTGGTGGTGGTGGCAGTGGAGAACAGCAGTCTTATGGTGGTGGTAGTCCGGGGGGGGCACACAGTCACATTCCCTATGGTGGCAGTGGAGAACAGCGGTCTTATGCTGGTGGTAGTTCGGGGGCCAGCATATACTGTGCTCTGAGTTATAAATGTGATGATGTGACATATGGAATTTGAGTCAGTATGAGATGGACAGTGATTTAACTTTGCGAAAAAGAAAACATGTATCATACAAGACATGTGACAGCCTTTTAACCACTTAAGTTAAAACCTGCCAACATTAACCTCATCATCATTCATTATCATCCTCAAAAAGAAAGCTGCCCTCGCAGTCTTCTATGTCTGAATTCGGACCAAGGGGAAATTCTTTCTCCACTGTGTTATCATCTATGTCAGTGGTAGGATGCTTCATGCTGTCACTGCCACCAAGATGGTCCCCTTCTTTAACATCAGCAAAACCATGAGTATGCCAGGGTACAAATACTGAGGTTGCAGTATGAGCTGTTATGTGTCTCTCATTCATTTTTATGAATGTCAGCAAACTGACATTTGCAGGAGAGAGGTCTGCATGATGATCCTGAGCTATTGCACCTGCTGAGCTGAATATCCTCTCGACACTCTCACTGGAGGGTGGGCATATCAGGTACTTCAGTGCCACAGTGGTCAGCTCTGGCCATTCACTGACCTTTCCACTCCAGTATAAAATGTGATCATCAGTGATTGACAGATGCCTGTTTTCAGACACATATGATTCAACCATTTGATTTACTGCTCTAAATCCAGTGATTGATGCATCGTCCTGTTCTCCGGAATCCATTTATGTCACAAATCCCCACTTGGGACAAAGCCTCCCAAAGTGGGTTAACACTGGCCACTTTTGATGACAGACCACCTGGAACTGCATTTCCCTTCTCCTTACACTATATGCTTGATACTACTCCTCCAGGTTCACCTTCAGCCTGATTATGCTGCTCAGGTTTCCTGACCTTGGCACGTGATTTCTGTGCTCCATGAACCATGCGCACCAGTTGCCCACTGACATTTTTTACGTGTTCAGACCCGCACTCTAGTACTGGGGCAATTCCATGTTTGTATCATGGGTTCCAGCATTGTTGCTATTGCAAAGTTGTCAATATGCTGAATGCTCAAGATGTGATGATTCTGGTCGAATACTGTCGGCATGTGTTTCAGTAACACAGTACTAGCACTGTCTCTGGCAACATCAAGGCTATGCTGTACATTCACCAATGTCTGCCTCAGCACCCGCAGCAGTGGAATTGATTGGCTAATGGAGGAAGACTCGCCACTCACTGACTGTGTGGCATGTTCAAAAGGCCTTCAAGGTTCTTCTTACAGAGTCCATGAGGTGCCACTGTTCAGTCGTCATAGACAGGAAGGCCCTGGAACTGTCATGGCTAGTGTGCATGACAAGATATTCTGAGATGGCTTTGTACTGTTCATACAACCTCTCTGCCATGTATAAAGTGGAGTTCCACCGGGTGACGACTTCCAGCTTCAAGAGGTGCTGCGGGAGGCTGTTTCTGATCTGCAACTGCTAAAGTTGGTCACAGGCCCTTGCAGAGCGTAAAAAGTGAGAACAGATACGGCGTGCAACTGTCAGCATTTCCTTTATATCAGAGTGCTGCAGAAACTCCTGCACCACAAGATTTAAACAGTGGGCCTTGCATGAAACCTGAAAAAATCCACCATTCGTGATGCATTGCACCACATTTGACCCATTGTCACTTGATATGAACCCAGCCCTCAGGGACAGGGGTTTCAACCACTTGTCAATTTCAGTCAGTACCATGTCTAACATGTTTTCACCAGTGTGAGAGTAGGTCACATTGCACGTAGCAATCGTTGCATTCTGTTGAATTCCTGGAAGATTGCTACCACGACACTCCACCTTACTACACTGATTATTCACACTACCAACAGCACAAACAACCCCCGGCACCTGCACCCAGTGTGCAGTTATACACAAATACGAACTCCCTGCTGTTTTGCCACTTGTCCATATATCCATACGTAAATGGATGAATGGAGAGGAGGAATGTTGAAGGGCATGTCTTACTGAGTAGGACACAGTACGGTACAACTCTGGGACAGCACGGGTAGAAAAGTATGTCCTGGATGGGACTGTCCATTTTGGACAGGCACATGCAGCAAACTGCAGGAACCCAGAATTCTCCACAGAGGAGAAGGGCAAAAGATCGATTGCCAGCATTTCAGCTACAGCAGCATTAAGTTCACGTGACACTGTATGATTCGGTGGGTACTTCAGCTTATGCGCTAAAACACTCTGTAACGTGGGCTGACTTAAACGTTTTACACGGGGTGTGATGGAAAATGGCTCTGCTCTGTGAATGGCAGGGGGTTGAGTGTGGGCGTGTGATGAAAACAGTTGCACATGTGATGACAAACCCAGAAATGCAGTTATTTTCTCAGATTTAGCAACAGGAGTTGATGTACCACTTGCACTAGACATACTGCATTGACCACCACCGCCACCAAGACTGCTACTCTCACCACCACTGGACAAGACTTCAAAATAATTCTGCTCTTCCACCTCATCATGCCTGTAGTAATCCTCTGCTGTTATTTCATCACTACTGCGCACATTAATTTTCTACTTGATGCTACAGTCATGGAAGGGGATAACATGCTCGTTATGGTTGATGAAGAGAGTGAAAGCCCCACTGTGGTACACTTACTAGCCGCCATCTTGTGCTGAGTCCACAATGCCATGTGCCTATTCCTAAAATGTGTATGCTGTCCCCTTGTGCCCAGATGGCTCCCCTTTTTACCTCAACTCACACGCACCTGGCAAACCTGGTAGATTGCAACTGACTCATCATTTGCATCTTCCACAAAAAAATCCCAAACAAGGGATTTTGATGTCCTAGTTTTAACATGTCCCTCCAGATGCTGCTTATTGGACTACAATTTTTTTAAGCCATGAAGTTGGGGGGGGGTGATACATGATTTTTCAGGCAGAACACACTTGGACTGCAACTGACCACCACAACTACCTATCATTATTACTGGCTCATCATCATCAACTGAAACTGGTAAATCACAACTTTTTATGGGGGGGTGGGGAATGCAAACAGACCCAGACACAGCCACCATGAGTTTCTTTTTCTCTGGTTCCCAGCAGGGGTCATTGACATCATCATCATATTCATCAACATCATCCACATCTTCTACTTGGATGCTGGCATATGGACTGCATGTTGCAACCTCAGCAACATCATCATCATTGGCACCACCATCACCTGAAATTTTTTCACCACACTGTGAATCACTGCATGGCAAATGCATGACCTGAACCGCAGTGGAAGAAATGTCACTTTGTGTGCTATCGTTGACATGATGATCAGAATCCATATGGTCAGTTACCTGGGATGTTACTGGGGGGTATGACATCATCTACACTGTCACTCACTGCCACTGCTTCACACTCCGCTATATTTTTGGACACAGTAAACTAGTCAGAACTGGAACTTGAGGCAGCAATACTCATACCACCACCAGCAACTGCACCAACACCACCAGCTGTGACAACATCATCTCCTCCAATTATAAGTGAAGTTACTGATTGCACTGTAAAAAACATTGAAGGAGAAATACCTTTCCTCACATCAGCAATGCACTTCTGCGACTGCATACTACTACCACACCCACAGACAATCTTATCACTGGCAGCAGTGCCATGGCAAGAAACAGCTTTTTTTGCACATCTCTTTGTGGGCATTTTAGGGGATCAACAGGAATATTCTAAACAAATTCAGATTTTGGAACGTTCACTCTGGGTGTGGGCGGGGGTGGCAGCTGGATGTGAAGCCAAAAACAACTGTGGCTTCAACAACAGATACAGATGCAAAGTCACAAATTCAACAACACCTTAACTAACCAGTGGTGTTTTCAAGTCACAAACAATCCAATCTGGAACAGAATACCTTTTGCCGGTGGTGGGGGGGGGCATTGACTGCAGATTACTGCAGTGCACAACCACGAAAAGATACCCCAATGGCAGTACAAAGTCATGCAGCTGCAGTGGATAGCAAGTTCACACTGCTGTGCCTGCCATTACACTGTGGCACTATAAAAGGTGTATTATTTGATGTCACATCTTACACCGCACACACACTCACACACACAGAATTTGTCTACAAGTAATGCGTACCAAATTTAAAACTTCAGTAATATACAAGGTTTTTTAAACAACCTCAGTGCTGCACCAGGTCTCTCCAGACCACAACACACACAACCAGCAAATAAATGTCAACAATTACTGAAAATATTACTATGTGTACAATAACACAGTCAGTAATTCAAGAAAATTATAACTAAAAGACAAAGAACTCCCTATTTCTCCAATTTAAATCTACCTACACCAGATACTCCCCTTCCCCAAAACACACTTCCACTGTCTTTCAGTACACAGACTGAATGTTGTACATTAACATTCAAAATCCACACACAAACAATAAACGCTCAATGATATGAGCACAGGAGGGTTTCCTACAGTCGAAGAACTAAAGTTTCAGCATAAAAAATTATTCAAAAAGACTTTTTTAACAGCTTTTAGAAGGTTTGAATCACAGAGAGATCTCAAATCAGACTGTCTCCTACCGGTTCCTACACACACTACCCTGCACTGAGGCTAAGCAGAACAATCTAGAGCCCATGTGACCTGAAATCCCATGAATCACTGCAAATTTCACCTTTGGAGCTTAAAACAAGGCAAAGTGAGGTGAAGTACATTATTTTCAATGTACTTCACCTTAAAAATTGGTGGAGTAGTGGTTTTGGAAGGCGGAGTAATTCAAAGTCATTGGTTTCAATGGACTTCATGTTACCCATTTATAACACAAAGTACTCCACTTCGTGTTGTGGAGCACTCCGCGAATTCGCCTTCACTCCAAGAATCACTCCATGGAGCGAACTGAAGCCACTTCACCCATCTGGAAGAGGTCCTGTCTCCACTCACCCATATCCTTAACTTGTCACTTAGACTAGCAGTGTTCCTTCAAAAATGGAAAGCCACGATAGTCACTCTCATACATAAGAGTGGGGACCGTGCTCTTACAGAGAACTATAGACCCATCTCCTTGTTTCCACCACTGTCTAAAGCCCTTGAATGAATAGTTGTGGAACAACTGGTTGAATACCTTGACAAATACAAACTCCTCTGCCCTGAGCAGCATGGCTTTAGAACCTGGCATAGCACCACCACAGCTCTACTAGAGTTCATGGGTCACATTCACAAATCTCTTGATCGTGGACAACTCTCCAGGGCAATCTTTATTGATCTGACTAAAGCATTTGATACTGTTAACCATGCCCTCCTAACTGAGCAACTTGCCACAACGGGCCTGGCTCCAGAGGCAGTTTTGTGGTTTTGCAGCTACCTGAACTGCAGGTAGCTGCAAGTTAGAATCGGCTCAACCCTCTCGGACAGCAAGCCTGTCTGCTCAGGTCTCCCACAGGGGTCTTTACTGGGTCATCTCCTATTCAGCTTATTCCTGAATACTCTCCCTCAAGCCAGACAGTGCCACATTCTACTCTATGCCGATGATGCAGTTGTCTTCATGCATGGCTCAAATCCAATTGAACTTGAGCAGCAACTTCAAAGTGACTTTGCTAGTCTTGAGAAGTGGTTCATAGATCATAAACTAATCACAAACTATAAACAAACTATAACTATGTTGTTCTCAAGCCACCTTAACAAGCATAGTTGCTACCCCCTATCAATATGTAATCTTGCTGGGGCCCCCCTTTATCTGGTCCAACATTTTAAATACCTCAGGATCACTATTGACAACTTGTTGTCCTACACTCTCCATATTGACAACACAGCCAAAGCAATCAATAAATGTATTGGGCTGCTTTATCATCATAGCTACAGTCTGACCCCTGAAGCCCTTAAAGTAGCTGTCCACAGCTCTGTGGGCTCCCTCATTGACTACGGCCTGCCTATATATGGCTCTGCCACTGACAGTGCTCTACGTTGCTTAAAAATTGCCTTAAACAAAGCCTGCCGGCCAACCGTTGGGGCATCTAGGCTGACTCATACCTGTGACCTGTATACTACTGCACAATGGCTCCCATTTAATAGTCAACTTAAATTCCAAACCTGCCATCTGGCAAAAAAAGTCAGCCCTGGAACACTCCCTTCTGGGATTAGTCAACTCCTGATGCTTTGCACTAACTCACGGCACACACGTAACTCCGAACGTCAGATCTTCATTACACCCAGATGTCGTACTTCCCAAGGCCAAAGGTCTTTTGGCACTGTGCCCCGCTTTGGTTCAACTCCCTTCAAGAAGACTTGGTGCATATGCCTATAATGAGTGCTTTCAAAGTCTAACTCAAGCAGTGCTTACTAAATGACGACCGTTGTGACTATCATTCATAGTTTCACCACCCCTCTCTTCGACCCTACTCCTTTGATCTTCGTCTAACCCTTCCCCCTCTCTCCCTTCCCTGGCCTTCCTCCTCTTTGCCCCCCACCTTACCCCCACCTCCCCTTAACTCCCTTCCACGCCTGTCCTTTCAGCTCCTACCCCTGCCCCTACTCCTCACCTGAGTCTGCTTCTCCTTCCTTACCCCACCTCTCCCCCACCTGCTGCCCTCATACCTCCTCTCCCCCAGCTTAATTTGTCTCAATATTGCTTGCTCATTTTTTTGCCACTTGGGGTTCCTCCCCTCAACATCTTGTACCATTCCACCCCTCAAACCCTATTTTCCTGCAGACAAATGACTGGTTTCACTGTCAGGCATCTTATACCCGTAAGTGTGTTAGTTAGTCCCCGTTTCCCCTATCCTAACCTAACCTCCTGTGTAACATGAACTACTCTGGTATATCTGTTGTATCTACTTCCACTGTAATATTGTGCTACTCTGTTTGTATTGTGATCATGACGTGGAACCTATGTAAAGAGTTCTGCACTCAAGTGGTGTTATCCAAGACTTTAATAAATAAATAAAAATAAATAAATAAATAAATCTCTACTCACACACAACACAAGTGACGTGACAGTGTAAGTTCAGCTCTCACTTTGCTAATCCATACTGCTTGTTATTCTCCAGTACTCGCCACATTCACAAATGAACTCCCAGGGCCCGATTTTAGAAAGGCTTGCAGATGCCAAAAGTCCACAGTGTGCTGTACATGTGGCACAGGGGGCTTGCAACATTCCTGTGCCACCAGTCAAGGTTTCCTTTCAGGTACACCAAATGCCACAAGTTAGACCAGCTTCCCCCTGGTCTAACTTTGTGCCATCCGGGGACCCTTTTTACAGGGAATGTGCCAAATAGTCGGTGCAAGCTGCTGTAAATCGTGGAAAGTGTCGCGACTGCACCCAAGGCACTAACATTGGGCAGAGTTGCGTCAAAGGAGTTTGGCGCAGTTGCACCAAACACTGGGGATTGATGCAAGCCCAGTGTCAACCTTTGAGAATCAGTCTCCCATTTGCCCAACTGAGGCATTCATTTTCTATTTTTTTTCTGCACCCAGAAGAAAACAGAAGCCATCAGTTATGGTTCACTGGCAGCAGAACAAACAGCGCATGCTTCTTTTAAAACACATATTGCACTGACATGCCGTTGGTGGGCTGGTGGCTTCACACTTGAGCTCAACCCTCCCATACACTCTGCCTCTCTCTTTAAAGCCACATCTGTTTAATATTATAAGCATTTTCACCTCTTCACTTGCTGTTCCCTCCAAACAACCACTCTGGGCAACTTACCGCTCATGATTTAAAACGGATCCTGTACATTGAGATCAGAGTTTTGGCAAGAATTCCCAAAAAATCTACACAAATTTTCACCCGGTCCCAGAGCAGGCAGCAAGACTGGGTCAAGGACTCGAGAGCAGAGATGAGGGGGTGAGGGGGATACCATGCAAATCACAGAGATCTGTGTGTGTGTCTCTGTGTGTGTTGTGGGGAAACAAGCCCTCAGCACCAAAAAGCAGCACCACCTGCTGGCAAAAGAGCAGAGAAGGAATATTGTTTTATATATGTTTCACAGATTCTCTCTTAATCTTACCATTTATCACTTCTTCTCCCTTAGCCTCCCCCTTCTTCTTTCTCCACATACATATCTCTCTCATTTTACCTCTCCTCTACACTAACTTGTTTTTTTTTTCTCTTTTAGATATTTCCTGAAGAAGACCTAAGGTCGAAACGTAGATTTTTAACTCTATTTTCTATTTTCAGCGTGCATTTAATATAACCATTTTGTTTTGCTTTTAGACCACATGCTGATGCAGCGCCTTGTTTTTGTTTTTTACATTGTTTTATACGCACACCTACCCAGCAATAAATTAATTAAAAAGACATTTACACACAGTATATTTCTTTACATGTTTTTCTATTTTTATTCATACAAGCCATTCTATAATAATATTTAATGTACTCTAGGGTGTGCACTGTGCTGGAACAACATAACTTCTTGGGTGTTGGACATACTCAGTCTGTGGTCTTGTGCCAGTCACCTGATGTGTGGCATTATCCCAGCATGCCTCACACCCTGTTGAGCATTATTCTTAAAAAAAAACTACTGGACAGAACTTCCCTAGAGATCTTAAAGATTCTTAATAATCCTTTCCATACCAACTCTTGCCTGACGATCTGCTTGCCGATAAATGTGGTAGGGAGTACTAGCATGGACATGTTCAAATCTCGACTTGATAAATATCTTTATGATAAGACTACTACATTTTAAAATAAAAAAAAATGGCTAGCATTATGGACGAAAGTCCCGAAGCTTGACTTAACTTATGAAACTTATGAAACTCAGCTTACTTTGCATCTTTTGCACTTTATACAATACTTCTGTTCTAGGCTATTACTGTACAGTGCTGGCCGTAAAAAAAGGTTATCTCTGATTGCAGCATGCCTTTAAGGTACATTGACTAATTGGATCAATTTACCATTGTAAACAATGAAGTTGCTGCAATATGTAGTGTTTTATTTCCTGCATAGCTTCACAACAATGGGGAATGTGTTTCTTGCCACGACTGTAGACCCTTTGTTCATTTTATTCTATGTCGGGAACGAGCCAGGGAGATGGAGGGCCAGCCGGGGGGAGGAGGCTCAAGCATTCAGAGGACCGTTTGCCTTTTCCAGGGAGAGAGAGGGGTTATGGCTCAGGGCTTGGCTGACCTCTGGAGGAAGATGGAGGCACAGCAAGCATCAGAGCCATGTTGAGTGGTTTGGGGTGTGATGGACATTGGCAGTTGCACCTTGATGTCTGGGCACATGTCACACTCTCCAAGAACTGGGAAAATCAGCTCTTTGAGTGCCAGGGAGATGAAGCACACAGGTGCAGATCCCATAACTCCTGCCTGTTTATCCTGTCTGGGTGACTGACTAGAACAAGAAAGACTTAAGGGTGTAGGTCCATACCTCGTACCCACCTGGGGGGTATAGCCATGGCTCCATGGGGGTTCACCCGCAAGCTCAGGTAGGTGGAGAGAGGGGCAGACACCATAAGTGACTCCCGATGGTGCAGGGCTCTGAGAGAAGGGGGAGGATAAACAGAAGAAATTATATATTTTATTCTATGAAACATTGACTTTAGATACTCCTGCAACTCTAGGAGTGTTAAAATGAAGTTTTACTGATAGGAGGAGCAAGATGGTAGCCACGCTGGGCTGCTGTATTTGAGTGCTCTGAACAGAACCACCAACTCATCCGTTACCTCCTCAATTCATTTGTTTTAAGTTTTATTTATTTATTTCAGGAGAGGAGTTTAGTTATATTTGTGACTGTTTCACTTGTAGTCCAAAATTGTATTAGCTAGCGTGAGATGTAGGGCTGAAGTAACAGATAGGGATTTTATGTTAAGAAAGTTACGAGTTAGTTTTTTTGTTTTAAGTCAGGGTTGAGTGCTACACTGTTATTTTGGGAGAGGACCCATTGGAAGAAGAAGGCAGAATGCAGACTCGGGGAGCAAAGTCCAGGTGGAGTGGAGTCAGTGGTTTGGAGGATTGGGCTGGACCTTCATGACTGCATCATAGCTGGTGTCGGCCACAGTTGTTAGAACTTCAATCAGAAGGTTTTTGGCTCCATGTGGGAGCATTTCTGGGACTTATCCTGATTTCAGTCACTTGGAGGGCTGCTGATGTTTCTGGTACTGTCTGTCTGAATAGGCAGCAGAAGCTGTGGTGTGGTAAGTGCAGGTCTGTTCGAACTTTGTGTCCCATTTTTGTCTGTTTTACTGGTCCAGGAAGGACTCTTGGGTGTGTCTTTTGGTGAAGGACTGCAGTTCCATGGTTCAGGTTACCAAATTCTTTCAACCGTTGGTGTGCCACCAGCCCTGGTCTGGGAGTTCCCCCACAACTGCTCATCTGCTGCCTAGTCCTCACTCAGTGCTGATGAGAGAAGCACTAAGGGTGGCTTTTGGACCTGGTTGGTGAGTCCATTCCTTTTTCCTCCATGTCTGTGTTTAGTGTTCTGCCCTGCTACCAGCTTTAGTGAGAGACTGCTGGGTTAACAGGGTGGAAAGCCCAGCTTCTTCTGACTGGAATCTCCTCCGTTCTTGATACTAAGTTCCTGCCCAGCAGTACCTTTGAACATTTTGGGAGCTAATTTCTATTTGAAAGCTCACATACTAAACTTTGAACTTGGTGAGAGCAAGTTGCTGGACTATTGTTCATAAGGAGTTTCTGTCTGAGACTTAACATTATTGAACATTTACTGGATTCTGAATATTTTTGGATTGTGCTCAAAATGGAGCATTTTAAATTAGTTTGAGTAGCACTCTAATCTCCTGAAGACAAAAAAATTTTAGTTTTGTGTTTTATCTGAGTAGGAGGTGGTTGATGGGTTTTGGGGGGAATTGGTTTGGGTGTAATATAGGGAATAGCTAGTTGTATTTATTTTTGTGGTTGGAGAGCACTTCTTGCATGGAAGTGGCCATGTTGCTACTGTCATACACTCTGACCTGTCATTCACAAGGCTCATGGTTGCCATCAATATTACGATAGGCAGTAGGGAGTGCATCCCATTTTAAGACTTGTGCAGCATCTGTCATATCAGACCCTTAAACATGCATCAGCCTATTTTGACAAGTTAATCTAGACCCCTTCTAGTTATTGTAAGTGTAGAAGCAATTTTGAGCTGTATTGTATGGCACTATACTAGCCAGCTGATGGCTACATTGTGTATTTACTCAAACAGTGGATTGTACTGGAACTCATAACCTTATAGAAAGGCAGTGGCCCAATATTCAAATTCGCACAAAGCAGAGAGCAAAAATTTGCACTGCCCCTTGCGACTGCCCAGGTGTCTGAAGATGCTATATTCAGTTGAATAGCATACTGGCACTATTCAACTGAATATAGGGCCATATCAGCCAGTGCTAAACCACTTAATGCTGCCCTGCAGGGCTCCCAAAGTACGTTACCACAATGGATAGCACCAGAGCACTATTTGCAATATTCAAAATTATCCTTGCAAATGAGCCCTTTGGGAATGCAAGGTGCTAAGGAGCCATTTCCATGGCCATTATCGGCTAATTTGCATTGGTAGCAAGGCAGGTTAGCAAAGTGCTGCCCCCCCCAGTTGCCCATTCCAAGAAGTGTAGATATCCCCGGTGGTAGTGGTCCCCCAAGCCAAGCACCGGCCTGTTCGGTAGAAAATAATGTCCCTGTGTTAGTGGTCCCCACACTCTGATCCCCAGCCCTGATGAAAGTATTATTATCCATGGTGCTAGCTGTCTTCCATCCCTCTGATCGCCAGTCCTGATGCATATATAAGCATCTCTGGTGCTAGTGGTTCCCTTCCCTCTGATCACCAGCCCCAATGTATAGGTAAGTATCAATTGTGGTTGTGATCACCCCTCCAATCACCAGCCTGGAAGTGCAAAAAATATCCCTGGCATCCAGTGGCCCCCCCCCAGTGGCACCAAGCATGCCCCCCACTCATCTTAGCAATATCCACCCCTTCCTGTGGTCCCTGAAGGCATGCAAACTGCTACAAGTTTATATGAAATTATACTGGGCTAGAGCATGCTCTCAACCAGTATTTGGGAACCCTCATTTTTTTATCTCTGGCAGTCCCTTCCCGGCCACCTTTTTCCCACAACTCTGGGGGGTCATGGTTCAATCCCTCCAGAGGGATGGCCCGCTTGCTGCCTTACAGAGAGCTGCAAGATGTGTACCCAATCCCTCTTTTCCATAACTTTAAATATTTACAATTGTTAAAGGGCACTGAGAGTGTTTCTTGGGCCTGGTCTTTGGCAGACCTCAGACACTGACATGCTTTCTAGCCTTCTGCCAATAGCTTTGCAACCTCATGCAGTGGCAGGCATATACTCCTACTGTCAGTGGATGGGCCTTAAGTCGCTGACAGAGGTTGGGTTCTATTGGTAACAGAAACTGGGGTTGACCTATACCTCACAACAGTGGCAAACTATCTGGCGCAACGTATATAAATATGTGAAAAGAGATCAGTATAGGTAGACTCAGTTTAGAATCTTGCACAATTTATATTAGACACCTGTTAAATTGTTTAGAATGGCAAGGTCCTCGACTCCAGTCTGCACCTACTGTCAGCTGCTCAAGGGGGATTTAAAACATATGCTATGGGACTGTCCCAAAATACAGTCCTTGTGGCTTAAGATCAAATCATCCTTTGACCCCTTACTGGGACTAGAGGAGGCATTCGCTCTGAAATTTTGTTTGACAGGGGACTACCCTGCCTCCTTGACTAGCCAGCGTAGGGCCTATATGGCTCTTATTTCTATAATAGCGAAAATAGTCATTTCGAGACACTGATTAGAGGAGGCCCTCCAACTTATGTAGAATGGCACAAAGTTGTTACACAGGCACTAGCAGTGGAAAAGCAGATTAAGAACCTATATCAGAGGGAGGAAAGCTTCATGTAAAGATGGGAAACCCTGAATACACTATTGCTGGTATCCGAGAGAACTTAGTGGGGAAGGGGCTTGAATCAGATCCTTAACTCTGTACTGATTATTAGATCTCAGGTTACCTAACATACATTTTGGTAGAGAGGGAGCTCAGTGCACTAATGGGCCCTGGAGGTGGTAGGTGAGCAGGGGATCTCTTTAACTGCTCCCTACATGGCAAACAGATATCCTGGGGACAGACATTTAGGCTGGAGTTAAAAGCCGTGCTCGGGGCTTTTTGGGGCAGGGGGACCTATTATTTGTTGGTTGTTGTTTGTGTTTATATTTAGTGGCTGTTAATTGTTTGAATGGATTTAATGTTTTCTTTCTGGTGTTTTGTATCTACACCAACATTTTTCAATAAAGTGTGCTTAATAATAATAAAAAAAAAGCAATATCCACAGTGCAGTGGGAGCAAACATTGACCGGCACAGCCCTCCTCACACCTCTTTGGCCAGCCACTGTATGTACAGGCAGGGAGTGCGCCTCTTATTTATAGTATAGAATAACACACCCTGTCATATAAATAGGAGGCATGCTTCCTGCCTCTACCTATGACAGCCGGCTGAGGAAGTGTGAGTAGGGCTGGGCCTATCGTCATTTGCTTCCATAGCACCGCAGATAGTGCTAATGTGAAAGGGGGGTAATATGCCCAGTGCCATGTGTGGGAGACCACTGGATACCAGCGAGGCTTTTTTTTGTACTTTTTGGCTGGTGACCAAGGAGGGGGTGGTGGAACCACTACCACCAGGGATACTTATCAATATATCGGGGCTGGTGATCGGAGGGAGGGGTACAACTAGCACTACGGATACTTATCTAAATATCATGGCTGGTGATCCAAGGGAAGGGGGAACTAGCACCGGGGACATTATTTTATACAGAATTGGCTGGCAATCAACAGGGGGCACCAGGGACCACAGGGGCAATTGTGCTCCCCAACCGACCAACCAGTTAAGTGGCTACATTACCTCCAGCAGTCACTAAGGTTGCCTGGAGTCAAGTCAGGCTTTTGCTTGTAGGTATTTGCGCTGTGCAAAAGACCCATGCTAAAAGTTTGCAAAGCGCAAAGCTGCTGAATATGAGGTAGTGTGGCTATTCATGGCCACGTCCCTCCCCTTGCCCATACACATACATTATGTTTTACACAGGTGCTAACCCTCTTTGCCCATGCAACAGTCCCTTTTTAATATGGGGATTCAATGCAAACCCTAGTTTGTGGAGGGAAAGACCCATTAGTGCTCATGCAAATGTTTGAATATCGGGCCCAGGTATCTGTTTAAAATGCAGAATGTTGACTATATCATTTTCTACTGTGTTACCAAGTTCATTAGGGATATCTACCCCCATCATTATTTCAAAAACAATGTACCAATGATATTGAGAGGTGCAAAGATATGGCTGTGTCATTTTGTATAGTAAAAGACAAATATGCATACTATACATACTCAGAGTGGCTCTTGTTGAGGGCCACTTTGATCGACCTCACCAAAGCCTTCTATACGATCAGTCATAACTTGCTTCTCACCCAGCTGAAAAACAGGGATATCTATTGACTCTCCAAAAGAAAACAGCAGGTTAAGATCAAAGACGTCCTATCTGACCCTCGATATGTCACCACTGGGATGCCTCAAGGCTTCATATTAGGCCCCCTGCTCTTCAGCCTTTCTAAATGAGCTCCCAAAGATCTGCCACTACAAAATCCTTCTATATGCAGATGATGCTGTACTATACACTTGTCACTCTACACCTGAATCTCTAGAAAAGGGATGCAAGCCAACTTTAACTCTGTGAAAAAATGGTTCCACAGTTCCAATCTCTTGCTCAGTTACAAAAAGATGAAAACAATGTTGCTCGCCTTGCAACAAAACTGATATAAGTCCCACCAACTCAAAATATACAATAGCAAGTTTGAGACACTCGATATGGTCTATAACTTTAAATACCTCAGGGTCACCCTTGACTGCTCTCTCTCATATAACCTGCACATAGATCATGTATCCAAGGCGGTGGGTGCCAGATTAGGCCAACTTTACCTACATAGACACTGCCTTACTGAGTGTGCCATCAAACATGGTGTTAGCAGCTCAGTACTTTCAATCATAGATAAGGCCGTAATAAATTCACGGTAAAAAAAGCCATTTTTCACGGTGTGTGCACGGGCTGGATTAAAAAGCGGACTGCAGCAAATAATTAAGAGGCAGACTATGCTGCTGCCCACCCCGTTCAAACAAATGGCACTATACAATCTGCTATCATGAAAAAGCTATGCTGACTGAAATCTGAACCTCACCGGCAAAACGCAGTCAGCATTGACTGAAATGTCTTCTTGCTCCGATGTAGAAAACACAGATAAGCCAACACAATGTTCTAATGTTTATTTCAGCCTGACACAAAACGCCGTTACACCCCGCTCCCCGTCATCCAATAACTGTATCACTGAAAAAAACTGGATAGATGATAAAAAAAAAAAAAAGGCAAATTCACTGACTTCTTTCGATTTTTGCAAAATTCACGGCAACATCCCATTTTCACGGCAATCGTGAAATCCGTGCAGTCCGTGAATTTATTACAGCCTTAATCATAGATTATGTCCTGGTAGTCTATGGAGCTGGCACTGATACTTCCCTAAAGAGAATCAAAATCATTTTAAACAAAGCCTGCCAATGCATTCTGGGTGTAGACCCCCTAACTCAAACTTGTGAGTTGTACTCTAGCACTGGTTGGATAAATCTGAACAACAGGATCCAGTACCAGGTCTGTCTTTTAGCTAAAAAAACACACTTGGCCTGGCACCCCCAGGAGTGCAGCAACTACTTAGCTACTCCACTAACTCCAGATTAACTGGGGGATCCAGCAAAGCAGTCATCCATATTCTGTTTTGCCATACCTCACTAGGGCAATGATTGTTCAAATATAGGGCCCCCTTTGGCTAAATTCTCTCAGCACTGAGCTAGTTAAAAAAAACTAAACTAGGTCTCTTTAAATCCAAGCTGTTCATGCATCTGGCCTCATGCAGTATGAGCGACTGTGATGGAAATACCTTATTGCTATTCTTGGTTGATGCCCACTGGAGCACTTTTTCCTCCCCCCCATTCCCTCTCCTCCTCTACCTTCCCCACCCTCAACTGTAAATGTTCACCATTCCACTGATACACTTCCATTGTTCCTCCTATATTGTATCCTCCTAGCCTCAATAACCTTACATTGTAACCTGCTGCTGGCCCCCCCTCCTCATTCCCTTACCCCAGCAGCTCCCCTATCCTATACCAATGGAATCCTATAGGTGGATCCCCCCCCCCATACCAACCTCTACTCCATCACCCCCTTATCTGCTTCTCTCTCTCTCTCTCTTTATCCAGCCATGCTCTTAATTAACTACTCTCCCTTCCCCCAGGTTTACCCTTCTTCTGTCCCTCTATGTCCTACCCGGCAGGTCCTTAAGCCTAATGCCTCTGACTGATTTATCCAATATTACATATGTGCACAACTGTTACAGTTTTTTTAACACTGTCTACAAACCATATTCATCTGAATCTGCTTATATTACTTGCAATATGACTGTGTATGATCTATCATAGCTGTTATGTAAAATGTTATATGTATATTGTCTGTCTTTTTAATTTTCCTCTGATGTGCAACCTTTGCAAATGAGCTTGCAAGCGCAAAGGTGTTACTCCGAGAACCAAATAAATAAATAAATAAACAATGTACATGCAGATGTTGCACAATACAGACACATGCATGCAGGTACACACGTGCACCTCACAAAATAAACAAGTCTACCCCACACCATTCACAAACTCAGAACGTTTAACCTGATCAGTTCCTGCAAAATGACCTCTGCAGTCAGCAAGATACTCTGTCAATTCAAGTAATGTTTCCCAAGTTGCATTCAAACCTCAAAATCTCAGATGGAACTTTTCAAGTTATCAGCAATATACAGTAGAACATTAAATCTTTTTTTTTATTTTATTTAGTTTTTGTTGACCGGGAAGGTGGACTAGACAATTGTTTTGCCTATTTTCAGCCTCATCACAGGGGGGATACAGATGGATGTCAACTGGAACTGAGCCAGATTTTAAGCTGTCTGTGGCAGGGCTTCAATTAACTCCATCTTGAGAGTATTTGACTTCCAAAAAAAAGGCAAAAACTTTCAAAATAAAGAGGGAGGAAAATATTGACTTCCAGATGTAAAATCAAATATTTGATAACTTGCAAAATTGCAGGCATGGAAGTCAGAAATGATAGATTGTTCTGAAAGAAATGATATTTTACTACTAATATATTATATTAACATCCATAAATTTGCCCTTCCTAGAATATTGACTTCCAAAAGTAGGATCCAGGAAATATTTTGACTTCCAAAAGGTTGGAATGACTTCCAGATTTCGACTCCTAGAAGTTTTAGACTTCCACTGAAAACAAATTAATTGAACCCATGGTTTGTGGTATTTTTAGTGAATGGGCGAAATTTGGCCAGGACACCGTGGAAATTCCCCTACTCAAACAGTAGGGGGAACACTTGGTCTTCTGTTACAGGATGGCCAGTCCAGCTGAGACATGGGGGGAGAAGGACGTGGAAGGTGCAGGAGAGCTGGCCTCCTCTCCTGTACTAGAACTGCAAGAAGCTGTAGAGGAAGAGATAACAGTGGCTAATATATTGGCAGAAAGTATTGTTGAAACAGAAGAAAGTGTGCCTAGAGATGTGCGGATACAAGGGGCTGTGTCTTACAGCATAGAATTGAAAGTGAATGAGGTATGACTGATGTCTGAGAAACAAGAACTGTTACAGAAAGTTTTTTTGTTGGAGAAGAAACTTGCAGCCCTTCCTGAGAAGGCAGAGCCTATCATTCAGTTGGCTAAAACTGTCAAAAGGTTGGTGAGTCAGCTGAGTGCTGACTTGGCAAGCAAGCAAGCAAGCAGAGGGCTTGGCTTACTGCTCTACTGAAATGCCAACAGCAGCTAAGTTATGGTACGGAGAGGAGGAGGGGGCTGGCAGTAAAGTCAGGACCCAAATGAGTGCCAAAAGCCCACTTCTGTTAAAAAAACGAAAGAAGAGTAAATGTCTTGGCATGAAAAGGCAAAATAATAATAAGCTGAAAGACTGTCAAGTCAACAAGAAAGGGATGCAGAGTGAATCGGAAGGTGCAGTTCCCTTTTTATGTCTAAAGAGCAGAAGCCTGGTTGGAGCAAAAACCACGAGTGGGCAGACAAAAGCTCACGTATCTTACAGGAGCATGAGATGGAGGCTCCTTGTGAACAAATGCAGGACATTGAAGTGGAAGGCCCGAATTGGGCTCCTGAAGTAGCTTTAAAGAATGCAGTATGGGAGCAAGCGGTGGACAGCTCATGGCTTCCCGATTCTCAAGACTCAGTGTATATTAACATGCTTAAAAAAATATTGATGTGGTGGCCACCAACGAGGCACAGATGCAGAGCTCCAAACTACCCCAGGGTAAAGATGTTGAACTTTTACATATGGTAAACAGCGAACAATAGTATTGTTGACATAACTAATAATCCTACTGCTAGTATAGAGAAGGGGACGTATACTGACAAGAATATGGTGCAAGTGAATAACGTAAAGTCTCTCCCAAACACTAGCACAGAGTTTAATAAACATACTGGGAGGGGGCCTTGGAGAATGAGGATCAAGTCAGGCTAGGTCCAGCTCCAGTTTTAGGCAAGGAAAGAGTGCAGAGCAGAAAAGGCAGAGGGGTTGGCTTTAAACTACAGTATCTGACTTATTTGTTAACAAAGGGGAGACAGCTCTAGGGCTCAATGATATCAGGATTTTATATAAAGGAGAATTAGAGAACACCACTGATAGGGTTTTCATTGCAAAGACTCTGCTGAAGAGCTCTATGCATTTTTTTTCCTCCAAGATATTTGCTTTAATCAGGCTAGGCAACTCGAACTATGATGCAAGTTTTAAAAATGTGCCCAGCCTGGACAGATTTTGGGCCCAATATGCTTCATATAAGAACACCCCAGTTAAGTCTCCCTCTCATGTGATTCCCTTAACAAAACCAACTGTTAAGAACATAACCATCATGTTTAAAAACGAGGGAGATTGAAGATTGAAGATATTTTATTTTGCTTACTGCATATCAACGCTGCAAAATCCTGAACAAGCCAACCCCTACATTAGACAGTGAGCAGATCTGGGATGGTGGGTGGAGGGTAAGAGTGAAGTTATACACCACTAATTCAGGGCCAAGTCACCTACCCAGTTTCTTTTATTTAGGAAGAGATAAAGGGATGATTTTTTATGCCAGTCAGCCCAAATCATGTTTCAAGTGCGGTTCTAGGGTGCATTTGAGCTCTGCTTGTGACATAGTCAAATGTAGTCACTGCTTAGAATTTGGACACAGTTCTGCAATCTATGTGAGCATACAGGTCATGCCTGCTGGCGTTGCCCATGGGCCTCACATAACAGAAAGGACTGCTCTTCCCATGAGGGCCTGATTAATCAGGTCCAGCAACAAATAGCGAGGAGAGTAGCAGAACAAAGTCTGAAGGCTAAATTAGGCAATACAAGGCAGAATCATCCTGAGGAGACTGAGAATCAGGGGGATATGGGGTCTATAACTCCTCTTTTGGTAATAAACAATACAGAGCCAGAACAGGAAAGGGGACAGGACACCACAGGACTTCATGGAGACATAAGTGAGATGCCTCCTCCTCCACCCCCCGGTTCATCCCCCACAAGGTATGGAGAAAGAGATGTTCAAGACGGTACGACACAAAAGAAACAGACACGGGGTAGTGGTTCCTAAACAGGACAGTAGAGGGGTTGAGTCAAAATCTTGGAAAGCTGGCAATAAATACTCTTTATTATCTTCTGATGTGACGGATAGAGATTTGGAAGGGGAAGAAACAGACTCCTCCTTGGTTATGTCTAATACTGACACAGATGGGGGAGATGGGTTGGATCTAATCACAAAACATACTAGACAGGGTAGGAGAAGTATGATTGCTTAATTGTCTGTGTGAATTATGGATTCCTTATCCATAATCTCTCTTAACATTAACAGTATTAAAGGGGAACAGAAAATAGGAGGGGTAATGTTGTCCTTACAAAGTTATCATAGTGACATAATCCGCCTGGTTGATACCAGGATTAAATCTCATAGAGAGCTACAACAGGCCTCAAAGGCATGGTAACAGGGTCCCTCCTTCTAGTCAATGGGGATTGACCAGTGTGACAGGTTAGGGATACTTTTTGCCATGCCAGATTTTGCAGTATCTAGATTAGTTGATATCAGTCTAGGTAGAGCTATGTTACTAGACTTTTACTATTTTAGTGACAGGCTTAGGTTAAAAGTTATATATGCTCCACAAACTAAAGCCCAGTGGACAGCCCTTTTCAAGCAAGTACAACCTTATCTGCATTCATCACGTTTAATAGTATGGGCGGAGGATTTTAATTGTAGGATGCAACAGGCAGACAGGAGTCTTAGGACAACAAAATTGTTTAGTGATTCTGTACGTCTCAAAGAAATCATAGAAACAGCCACTCTCAAGGATGCCTACAGGTGCTTACACCCTTCGGGTGGATTCACATATTTTAGAGGGGTGAGTAAGGCCAGAATTGATTTTATTTTTGTATCCAGAATGTTGCGGGTTCTGGAGTGTAAGACTGTAGCACAGAAGTTTTCAGATCATGTGGCAGTCCAGGCTAGGATCGCTTGGATAGATAGTCAGCGATGTAAAAAAAATTTGTGGAGGTTAAATGAGTCCGTACTCCAAAACCCCAAAATTAGGAAGGTATGGGTACAAGAATGGGCTGCTAGGTTATCAGTAGAGGACTGCTACGAGGATATAACAGAGTGGTGGGAGGACACGAAGAGGGTCTGGAAACACGTATTTTAAAAATACGCATCAGCTGCAAGCAATAATAGGTACATTCAGTATTTAACCCTCAGGTACCAATCACAGCATCTTATCTTCCTGTCAGACAGCACTTATGGTGATTATGGGGCTCAAATTAAGAATATTAGTGAATAAAATGAGGGAGTTACAATACGATAGAGCAAAGTCATTAAGACTGGAAGCCAGATATGGAATTCAACTGGCCAAAGGAGGGTTTGATGCTTTCAAGGAGTGTAAGGGAAGAAGAGACTTGAAAATAATTCAATAATTTATTTCTCCTTCAGGGGACAGGGTTAGTGCACCAGAGAAATTGGTGGAAATTGTAAAACAGCAATGTTAGCTCAGTTTGGTAAATAATCTACATGCCCTGATGGGACAGGTTTTTTACAGTCATTACATCTCCCTCAGATCACAAATGATGAGAAAGCTGACTTAATCAAAGATATTACTGAACCTGAGGTTGCCCAAGCTATTAAGGGTTTTAAATCTGATACAGCTCCTGGTTCGGATGGCCTTACAGTCGGGCTATATAAAGCTTTCCAGGAGGAACTGGTTCCTGCTTTAATGATATTGTTTAACAATATGCTGTCTAAAGCCAAGTTTTCTAAATCAATGCAAGAGGCAGTATTAGTTTGAATTCATGAGAAAGGCCCCACAAACACATTGGATAATTGGAGACCGCTAAGTCTACTGAATATCGACCGTAAAATCATTGCTAAAATCTTATTGGCAAGACTCTTTGCGGTGGCTCAAACAATTAGCCCTGTACAGACTTGTAGCATCCCTGGTAGGAATCAAAATGAGAATCTGATCATGTTAATGGAATTATTTGCCCAAACATAGGGTCAGGCTGTACAAGGGTGGGTAATCAGGGTGGACCAGGAGAAAGCATTCAACAGGATAGCTCATAAATTCCTGTTTTCAGTACTTGATGCTTTTGGCGTCCCACTGTATTTTATAGGTTGGATCAAAATACTATATCAGGATGCAGTGATAATCCCTGAGGTAAATGGGTGGACAGGGAAATGTGTTTTAGTAAAGAGGGTGATAAGGCAGGGTTGTCCTGTAAGCCCCCCTCTTACAGATTTTTGGAATAGATATTTTCTTAAGAGCCCTTGAATGGTGCTGTGAGATAGTGGGGTTGCAGGTGAATAGAACCAGTCCCCCTGTTAAAGCATTAGCATACAGTATGCTGATGATTTGGTCCTAACATTAAGGAGTGATTCAGACAAGGGAGCTCTGTATAATATTTTGACTCAGTATTCTAGGTTATCAGGGTCCCAGATAAAAATAAAAGCAGAGGTGTACGAGTTAGGGCTTGCATATTCTTGTGGCATGATCTTTAGCAGGAATCAAAACATCCCTTGAACCCCTGAACATTTTGGAAATCTTCTTTGGTCCTGGGGATATTCAGAAAAATAACTGGGAAATATCATTAACTAAAGGAGATAGGTTGATAGCAAGATGGAGATAGCATCAGATTGGAAAAAAGAAGAGAGTTTACAGTATTTGATTAAGCCCTTATTGGTGCCAGTGTTTTTATATTTAAGTTACGATTTTCCTCCCCCGATGAAATTATTTACACATTATTTATCATCTTTTCTCAAGGTTTTTGGAGGTCACGTTTAAACCCCATCAAAAGGGAGATAACGTATAGACCAATCACAGAGGGTGGGGCTGGTATGATTAATCCTGTGGCCTTTTTTCTCACAATTTTTTGAGTTGCAATATAGGATGGGCTTTGAAACCAGGAGGTAAAACATGAAAAGCTTTGGTTTCTCTCTGTTTGGTTCCTTGTATTCCAGTATGGGAACAAGGCCAGAGTAGATCATTAAAGAAAATAACCGGACTTCCATTTTACAGACTAGAGGTTATAAAACATGCAATAGAATGGGGTCTGAAGCCCAATGACTTAATTATATTAAACAGGAAAGCATTATATGATCAGGTATTGAGGTGGGGGGGGCAAGCTAGGGTGGTATTCCTTAATTGTCCACAAGGGTACCATATATGAGTAATGAAGCAATTGGTGAACCCTAGAATTCCTGGATATGTATGGGGCAGTCTATGGTTGGGGAATCATGACAGATTAAGTGTGAGGGGTAACAACAAACATAAGGCAGTAACATAGCGGTACTGTCCAATGGAATGCTGTTTTCAAATAACTGAAACTCAAAAACATTTATTTTCGGAGTGTCAATTTGCTCAGACATTATGGGAGTTATTAGTGGATGAATGGGAGGAACCTCTTCTCTCTAGACTCACATATGAAGAGATAATGTTTAGTAATAATGAACTATTAAATAGCAGGTATAATGGGGAAACTATGTACATAATGTTAGCCATTGTTAGATATTATGTATGGCAAGCCAGATGTTTATTAGTTTTACAACAGTTAAAGGTTTCATATCAGGAGATTAGGAACAATATTGGAAAGGGAGTACAGTATGTTAAGCGTATGGATTTCAAATGTAAGTCTAGGGTACAGTTTAATCGTTCATGGCTTAACAGTGATATATTGAATCTGGCATGAATGTTGCATTGATTTAATCCCTGTGTAATTCTTTAGGGAGAGTAGAACATTTCTTTAGTATTCTGTATTATGAATATTGCATATGTATGATATTTTTCTGTAGTTCATTTATGTTGTTTTGTTGTTGTAATGAAGTCCAAACTCTGTCAAATAAAATTTCTCTACTCACCTCTAGGGGATTCCTTTACATCCTGGTCTTTGGCCAAGATGGCTGCCCCTGTGAATCCAGGAGGAGGAAGCATACTTACTAGAGAGGCAGAGGAGCTGACCTCCTCCCTCCCTTCCCCCTGCAATGCTAGAGGCTGAAAAGGAGCTACAATTTGATCTCCATGACGATGAAGCCCCAGTAT
The DNA here is from genome assembly GCA_016271365.2 of Neoceratodus forsteri. Lineage (NCBI taxonomy): Eukaryota > Metazoa > Chordata > Ceratodontiformes > Ceratodontidae > Neoceratodus > Neoceratodus forsteri. Next base: position 1,027,847,697 of record CM028135.1, read on the forward strand.
GTTATTTTGATTCCGAAATGGAGTGGACTCAGCAAGAGAAATTACTAGAGAATGACTAGGTACTTTTTAAGGATGTGAATGAGGAGAAAATGATTAAAGAGAAAGAAAAAAAGTTGAAAGAAACCACAGAAAAGGAAGGGGAATATAAGAAGCAGAGAGAAAGTTTACAAGCTGAATTGATAGCATTACTTACCATCAAAGAGACTGCAAACCCCTATGACACATCCAGGCTCAAACAGCTGAGCAGTGACACAGTAATTGTGATAGATGCTGCTGAAAGTGGGGTTACAGCTGACAAGAATACCTCGTTACCGGCTGGCAGCTCTGAACAGCAGCACTCTGTGTGCTGAAAGTCGGGAAAGTGAGGAAAGAGCCCCATTCCTGTAAACAAGCCTAAAGGTCAACGTTTGGGATTAGCTCATCCTCCAAATGTTGGTACACAAGCAAAATTTAAAAAGATTACATAAACCAATGTGAGCACTGCTCCTGCCTTACAAAATGCTACTACTACAGAAAACAGCACAGCAGTCACGTAGCAAAACAGCTTGCCTGACAACTTGACACAAACACATTCAGACCAAGTGGACCCTGATAAGAACTGGTTGCTGGCTAAAGCATTGCAAAGTGTGAGTTGGCTACAAACAGACACTGGACAATGGATACCTGATCCCAGCGATGAGGACGTTGAGAGATTTAAAGAAGAAATCCACAGTTCACAAGCTGCTTCTACATCAGCAGTCCCTAACACATCTTTGGAGCTCCACAGCACAGGTACTGATACTCACATAAAGGGCTCCAACATGCTAAAACTTTATCAAATTGTAGCACTGATGAGTGCTATCTGTAATAATACTCAGGTTGAAAGTATAACTAGGATGGGTCCATAAGAAGAAATATTGCAGGACCCCTCCAAAAAAAGAACTTTGGAACCCAATGTTTAAACTTTCTAATTTCTTCCAGAACAAAAGTGAACCTGCCCTGAGGAAAAATGCCATCAGGTTGATTTTTAAGGGTGGGATGGAAAACCCCCCATACAGCTTATATGTGGTCAGGCAACTTCTGAAGGGGTCTATGCATTTTTTTTTTCCTTGGGACATATTTGTCCAGGTTCATTTAGGTAACGGCAACTATGATATTAGTTTTAAAACTGTCTAGCCTGGACAGATTCTGGGCACAATAGCAGAAGGTTAATAACCCCTTATGGATCCCCTACATGGCTATCCCTCTGACCAAACCTGGTGTTAAACTGATTACAGTCAAGTTTCAGATTGAGGGTGTCCATGTAGAAGACACCTTATTCTGGCTCAAACAGCAATGTGAAGTGTTGGATTAACCAGCCCCCATATTAGACAGCGAACAAATTTGGAATGGGGGCTGGAAAATTAAGGTGAAGCTGTACTCAACAAACAATGGACTGGTACACCTGCCCAGTACCTTTTTTCCTAGGTAAAGATAGGGGGATTTATTTTACATGGGCCAACCGAAATCTTGTTTTAAATGTAGTTCTCATATGCACCTCAGTTCAGCATGTGACACACCAAGATGCAGTCATTGTTTAGAATATGGGCACCTGTCTTCAACTTGTGTGAATCTTTTTAAGTGTAATCTTTGTAAGAACACAGGACATGGGTAAAACAAATGCCCTTGGGCCTCCCATAATAGGGAGGACAGTCTTTCACAAGAAGGGTTAATTAACATTGCACAACACTTACAAACACAGAAAGTAGCCAGTAGGCTAGATCCTAACCCATGGACCCCCACCCCTGCACAGGAGGACCCCCCAGCAAACCAGAATGGGAACTCCCAGGCTGACAAAGGACAGGAAGCTTCAGTGGATCAAACAGATGAAATCCCCATAAGACAAGGCTCAGTGGAAACAGTCCCAGGTGACGCAGTAGAACAGGACATGCCCCCCCAACCCTGTCAAGAGACTAAATTTCAAAAAGTATTGGCTAAGAAAAGGAATAGAGCAGGGAAGGCTTTGAAAAAACATTCTGATGACTGGGGTGGGGGGAGTTCTACAGAGTCATTGAGGAAAGGAAATAAATACTTCGCTTTGGCTACAGATAAATCAGAAGATGATTCTGGGGCTGAAGTGTTGGACTCTTCTTCTATGACCTCTGCTACCACAGAGGTTACCTCTGACACTGAATTGGGAGAGGTAGTGCCCATATCTCCCAGCGGACAAGGCAAAGAAGGTATGGCAAAAATCCTTGAAATTTGGGTGTTTTTCTTTCTCTCTTGGAATTTACAGCACTCATGAGCTTGCTTACCACCCTAAACATTAATGTTGATAGTATAAAAAATCATGCAAGAATGGTTATGGTGTTAAGTTGTTGGGCACAAGGGAGATGTGATATCTTTTGTATACAGGATACCAGGGTTAAAACCAGCATAGAACTAAAGCAGGCCACTAAACCCTGGACACGAGGCCCAGCCTTTTGGTCAATAGGCCAAGAACCCTGTGATGGGGTAGGGATTTTATTGAACAACCCAAATATCCAAGTCTCCAGACTAGTGGATATACAGCCTGGTAGAGTCCCTATGTTAGATTTCTCTCGTTGTTTTGAAAGGTTTAGGATTATTATTATCTACGCTCCCCAAACAAAGCCTCTTAGAGCAGGATTGTTTAGGCAAATCTAGCCTTTTTTATTTTCATCCAGGCTATTGATCTAGGATGGTGACTTCAATCGTGGAGTAGACAAATCTGACAGGGGTCTAAAAACATACAAGCTCTTTTGTGACTATAGCTCTAAATAACATCCTTAGCTGTGCTAAGTTGTTAGATTCCTATTGACACGTTTTTCCTAGAGGGGGTAACACATAATTTAGGGGACACTTTTCAACTAGAATAGACTTTATTTTTATCTCAGAAATTTTGTTCGTTGGTAATGTAAAGACTGTGGCTTGGGAATTTTCTGACCATAGATCATTCATTCTTAGTATTAGCTGGAAAGGCACACCAAGGTGTAAGAAAAACAACTGGAGATTGAATCATTCTGTGTTATGCAATGAAGCTATATGAACCGCCTGGAAGGGAGAATGACTGGCTAGGTTATCTGTGGCAGAAGCTTATGAAGATGCTGCCACCTGATGGGAGGACACAAAATCCTCCACAAAAGATTTTTTTCCGAAGTACACTAGAGATGTAGCAACAGGGAAGTATTTATCCTACAGTAAACTTAGAGCAGAGTTGAAAAAACTAATTTCTCTGACTGAAACTTTGAGATGAGACTAGGGTCTCGAATTGTGGATATCAAAAAAGAGATGTTTAAAATGCAGTATGACAGGGCAAAATCTCTGGAACAGGAGCTTAGATTTGGAACTAACATGAAGAAGGGCACAATAGACCCTTTTAAAGGTTGCAGTGATAGGCTGGATACTAGAATAATCTCAGGACTTAAAACCCAGACAGGACAAGTGGCTACCTCCCCTAAAGGTATACTTGAACAAGTAGATATACATCTGAAGGAGCTATTTGAATACACCTCCCTTATCACAGAAGGTTGTGAAATGTTGGAAGGTTTACTGCAAATCTCAGTGGAGGACAAAACTTTTTTGGAAGCCCCCATTTTAGTGGAAGAAGTTAAAAGTGCAATTACGTGTCATTAAAAGGGCTTAAAAACAGCTCTGCCCCAGGGCTGACGGTATTGGAGCAGAGTTCTTTAAATCCTTTAACTTTAACTGCCATAAAGCTTCTGAAGAAGAACTGGGTAGGTTCGAAAGCTAGAGCACTTTGTTCTCTTTTGTAACATCCATGTTGGTCCAATAAAAGGTATTAAATCATTTGTTTCTGGATAAATCCTTTAGCGAAGAGCTTGCCCCACCCTTGGAAATAGTATTAAATAGCAAGTTGCAAGAAGGTAGTTTGGCAAAATCAATGATTGTAGCCACTTTAATTTTATTGTACAAAAAAATGGGAGCAGGAAGTACTACATAACTAAGCCTCTTGAACACTGACTGAAAGATTTTAGGTAAAGTTCTGTTAACTAGACTAGTGTCCATTGCCAATGAAGTAATCAGCCACTAACAAGCCTGTACTATACCAAACAGAAGCCAGAATGATAATCTAATCGTGCTTTGGGAAATATTCCAGAAAGCAGACAACAAAGATTTGCAAGGTTACATTCTTGGAATAGACCAAGAAAAAGCATGTGACAGGATTTCACGTCAGTTCCTGTACAAAGTATTCAAAACATATGGGCTACCTGACAAAAATGTGTCAGCTGAATTAAATGAATGTGTAACAATGCCTCCCTCATCCCTAAAAAAGGAATGGATTGAGAAAAAAGTGAAGGTTAGAAGAGGTATGCATCAGGGGTGACCGCTTAGTCTGCTACTTTATGTATTTTCTATGGATGTCCTTCTAAGAAAAATAGAATGCTGTCAGTGAGTTTCAGGGTTCAACCTTACTGCATCATCCCCCTCTATCAAAATGCTGGCATATGCTGACGACTTGGTGCTATGCATAGACCCAAAAACTAAAGAGGATACGTTGGTGGAAATCTTTCACAACTTTACTAGCTGGTCAGGTTCAAACATCAACTATAGTAAAAGCAAACGTGTGGTTCTTAGTGATACTAGAAATGTTATTTATTGTGTGTATAAGGTCATTTTGAGGTAGTTTATGAATGTAAATGTGATAACAAGAAATAAAACTAAATTTTCAATGAATAAAAAGAAATAAGAAATTCCAGAAAAATAAAAAGGAAAATTATAAAAAAATAAAAAGAATTTCATGGGACTCTAGTGATAAACCACGATCAGGGAAGGATACGTTCGCAGGTATAAAAATAACTAAAGTGGAGATTACCATACTAGACATTACATTTGGAAGGGAAGAGATGGCACAGCAGAATTGGGAGACAGGCCTTCTAAGAGCCAATAGATCTCAAATCGCATAAGGTACCTCACATGCTTGATGGCAAAAAAATCCATCTTGGGCCGCACTCTGCCGTGTATCCAAGACCTGCTTTGCCCGAATACCAGCATCCGTCCCACCAGAAGATTGGAACACCAGGCTCTTCAGGTTCCCAGATGCCGGACCACACAGGGCCAAAGATCTTTTGCCTATCGTGCCCCCAACTGGTACAATGCCCTGAGCTCGCTCATTACATCCTCCACGTCACTAGGAGCTTTCAAATCTGTGCTTTACTCTCACCTCTCAGCCTCTAGCTCCTGTGACTGCCTTGACTAATGATTCTTCCCTCACGGCTGTTTTTGCTGTTTTTCATCCTCCTCCTCGTCTGCTCCTTTCTTGACAAAGGCATCTGAGTACCTCTAACTACTCTAAGTCTGCTCCCCTTCCCATATCTCCTCCTACCCATCCCACATTGACCATTCCTCCAATGTTTTTTTTTTTCCTGTGATGTACTGTATTATACTGGCTTATTGAAACCTTTATAATTTGCTGACCATTCTATGTAACATGTCTTGTTTGTTTGTACATTGATGACATGGAACCTTTGTAAAAGAGCCATTGGCTCAAAGATAATAATTCCTAGAACAATAAACTAAACTAAACTAAAGTTTATGGAGAGGGCAGCAGATAGCAAAGAAGAAAAGGATTGTGTTAATAAAAACCCTATTAGTTCCAGTTTTTTTGTACATAGTTATGTTTTTCCCTCCTCCTCAGTCCTTACTGATTTCTTTATTTAACACTTTCTTCCAAGCACTATGGGGAAATCGACTAAATCCAGTCAAAAGAGAAATCACCTGCAGGAAAGTTGAGGAAGGTGGCCTGGACATGATAAAATCAGGTGCCTTTTTCAGTAGCATCTTCCTGTACTATAATTTCAGCATCTTCTTAAAACCTGGAAATAGAATATGGAAGGACTTGGTAGGCCACTGGCTTATGCCTTGTTTGGCAGCTTGGGAAACAGGAAAAAACAAGGTTGCTATGCAGTATCCCTGGGTTGCTCAAATATGGGCTTGAGCAATTAAAAAGTCTTGTTTAATGTGAAATTTCTAGTACACGTTTGCAAACTAAGAATAAGAAAGAAATACAGACATAGTACAAAAGGAGAGTAAAGAAAAGATCACCCTTGGTACCTGCTCATAAGTAAAAACACAGTTTAGTCTCAATATGCTAAAGTCAAAAATACTGCCAGTTTTTGTATGGGACTCAGTTTGGCTCGGCTTGTATGGTAAATTGAGCATCAGGAACACTAATAAACACAAGCAGATTCAAGGTAGGTGTTGTTTAAGACCGACATGTACACAGGTTCTAGAAACCCAAGAACATTCATTTTTGGGATGTGAATATGTTAAACCATTTTGGAAATATCTAGCAAAAAAGTGGAGTGAGCCTCTATTCTGTAACTTAACATATGCAGCATTAAAATATGGGGACTTTGGGGGAGGATGGGGGCAGTATTTTCCAGAAACAATAGAAATAGTATTAGCTATTGTTAGGTACTATATCTGGCAAGCTCACTGCCTGTGGGTAACACAGCAGAGACAGGTAGCATATGTAGAAATATATAGGAATGTAAGTATTTTCCTACAGAAATTATAGGCACTGGATGTCAAGATATGCAAGGAAGAAAAACTAAAATTATTATGGATTCAATGTGAAAAATGGGCTAAGCCTCTCTGAATTAACATGGTTATCAAAAACAACCTTGTCCTTCCATGATTGTACGCTATGATGTAAATAGTGAATCCCCTCAGATGTATATGTAAACTTTCTTTCCATTTTTTTGTTTGCTTCTTCATTGTATTATTGATGTAATGTAATGTAATATATATGAATTACTGTAGTGTTCCTTTTTTGTCTGTAGTCCTTTCTGTAATAAAAATTCCCCTACTCTGTCAGCAGAGGGCGCTGTTCCTTTGTGACACAGAGATGGAGGAGCACAGTGCTGAATTACCAGCTGTGAGAGGAAGTGGTGTGGAAGTAAGCTCCGTGAGGACTCGAGATACTGAGACTATGGAAGTTCTGGAGGAGGAAGGCATTATGGAAGAAACTACAGCACAGACCACTATCATTTTTAGTAGTTTCATGGATATTCCAGACCACATTGTCGAGGACAATTTGCCAAAGGAAATGGAGATGGCTACTAAAGAGCAGGACTCTGCAATGGTTACTATTGAATCGACTGACCCAGTAATGCCACAGGCTGTGTACTCATACAGTTTAGATGAGCCAGATGTACCTTTCTAAAATCCGACGGCGAGAGCTGCCTCGCAGAGTACCTCGCTGATGATAGAGCAGCACATTCATGTTGAACCACAAAATATTTTGCTAGAGGATCAGGACCAGACTGAGGCAAGTAAGCACGGGCCTGACGTAGTGCATCGGGACTCCTGGTTGCCGGAGCGAGTGTTGCAGGCTGCCGGTTGGATTCTAGCACCAGACAGCAGACGCTGGCTCCTGGGAGTTCCCTCTACTGCAATGGACATTGAGGCTCTAACCCTGACAGCTGACAGGATGCTAAATTCCTCCTGCATGATGTGCACTCTGCTCCTGCAACCTGCTGCTTTGCCTACTGATGCTCCCATTATGGGTATACCTCTTATACCACTGGATGACGACCGAACTGACCGAAACATCGATGCAAAGAGGACAGGTATTGTTGAGCAAAATACTGTTATTATTCATTGTGTGCCCATGACTGCAGAACCTGCTAAAGGGGATGAAGGTCTCATACAGCAAAGTTCAGTGGTATTGCTTGATGACCATGCCCCGACACCAACGGAGCCACCTAGGGCTTCCAAATGGTGGGCAGATCTTGCTGATACTGCTCCTTCCGATGCCCTGCAAACTGGCTGGTGCAGCCACAGACAAACTTACCCCAACCCTGATGGGACTAGGCCACATGCCAACCCTAGGCATAGAATGGCTGATCTTTTTTCCAATCTGGGAAAACCCAGGGCCAATGAAACGAAGTCTGACTTAAATATGTAGGAGGTTTAGAGTTTCCACCTGACCAAATAAATGTTGCCTGGAAACTGCTTAAGGAATCTATGAATTATCTAGCATCTGATATATTTGCCCTCATCCATATCTCTGGTGACACTATTTTTGATGTTTCTTTTAACACCCCTGCACATTGGGAAAAATTCTGGATGAAGCGTAATAATTTACGGCATTCCACTTTATGGGCTCCCTTCATTGCCATATCTTTAACCAGACCATTGGTTAAAACTGTTACAATATTGTTTCGCAATGAGAATGTGCGTATCCAGGACATATTGTATTGGGTTAAACAAAGAGCGGATGCTCTTGAGCAGTGTACCCCTATCTTGATAGTGAAACCATCTGGACAGGGGGCTGGAAATTGAGACTGAAATTGTGTATGACAGAGGATGGGCCAGTACATCTGCCTAGCTGTTTCTACCTTGGCCTGGACCATGGTTTTTGCTTCCATCCCAGTCATCCTAAAACTTGCCATAGATGTGTTTCCTTTGCACACCTCATTAATGCCTATGACACTTTAGTTTGCAGTTTTTGCCTACAAATTAGTCACCCGAGTAACTGTTGCCAAAGCCTGCCCAGGTGCAATCTTTGCAAGGAGCTCGGGCATCTCTTCCTCCAGTGCCCTTGGGATGTACATAACAAGAGTATATTCTGGGAACAGGACAATATTATACACACAGCCCAGGAAAAGCAAACTGCAGCCTCTACCTCGACAGCACCATCCTTCAGCAAGGTACAGTTGATGCCCCCCGCCCCTCAACTTGAGGATCTTGCCACCACCATATTGCCTGCCCTCCCTGATGGTCATTATGTGGCCCTGATGGTAGTACAGCAGCTGCAGAAGCCTGAATCACTTTCCCAGACCCTACCTCACCCTGTCATGCCAACCTCCCCACCCCCCCCCGCAGGAGGACTTTCTACCCGCAAAGGGGAAATAGCGTTCTTCCTGAAATCTTGTTAAAGCTAAACTGCCTAAATTGGATGATACACCATGCTTTAATCTGCAGAGAAGGAAGAAGACTTGGACTCTTCCCTTGTTAGTTCACAACCTAACATTCCTGAAGTGGAGTGTGACCAACCTGTAAAATCAAAGGTTAAGAAAAAGCAGAAGAAGAAAAAAGGCTTGAAGTAGGGCAGGTTTTTGACTCCACTTTATTCACTACATGCACAGCAATTCAGGTGACACCGAAAACATTTTATCACTGTACATAGACAGTATTAGAATCTACAAACGCTGAAGTATTACTTCACAGGCTCTGTATGAGTCTAGAGCTGATATCTGCCTCATTCAAAACAACTGGTTACAATATGAGTTTGACATATATCAAACCCAAAAAGCTTGGTCCTGGGGCCCCTCTATGTGGTCTTTGGGGACTGAATTATGCACCGGAGTGAGAAGCCTGTTTCTTGGGCCTGTCAAGATTCAAAAAGTACATGACATGGAATCTGAGAGGGTGCTGTTTCTTGATGTCTCCCTCCAGCAGCAGGATCTCAGGACTGGAGTAGTGTATGCACCACAGACCAAGATCCTTAGAAGTGATCTGTTTCAGCTCCAACAACTATTTCTGCACACTCATAGGAAACTAATTTTGGGTGGGGATTTTAATTGCCCTATTGACTTAGGTGACAAAACTGGTAAAACCACAAAACTATACTGTGACATGACTACTTTGAAATCTGTTATACACACAGCAGCCTTGACTGATTCTTATAGATCAGTGCATGAGTTGGGAGGTCATACATACCACTGGGGTGCCCTGTCTACAAGAATTGAATATATTTCCATTTCTAAACACTGGACAGTACTTACTGCAGACACGTATCCAACAGCTACCTCTGATCACATTGAGTTGCATGTAGGTTTGGGGCACCTGCAGACTAATAACATTGGTAGGGGATATTGGCATATTACTAATGAGCTGCTTAAGGAGGTTAAAATACAAGAAGATACAATAGACTTTTTTACCTTAGATGCATGGTATGAGTCCGTAGGAGAATGGTGGCTGGATTCTAAACATTCCATTAGACTCCTTTACCAAAAATGGAGTAAACAGAAGGGATGAAAAGCTTATTCTGATTTTCTATCCCTTCGTAAACAGCTTTTTCACCTATTTTCCTTGCAGTACACTGAAGGAGTGAATAGATCTGAGCACATCACTAACATTAAACAAGAAATGAGAAATGCCCTATATAATAGGGCAAGATCATTGAAAATGGAACAGATAGCGGGCACTCAGTACACAAGATCTTCCCTAAACATTTTTAAGGATTGCACCACAAGGGTACAGAAATGGTCCTAGGATGCTTTACAAGACCACACTAGCTTAGTACATACAGATTTTCATGCCATATTAGAGGTTATTTCAAGACATTTGTTTTTCTACTTTGGCACTCTGGTCCAAATTGAGAGAAATTTCCATGATTTTTTACCCCACACTGGTAGTACCCCATTACCACAGAATGCAGCAGAACTACTTAAACCAATTAGTGAGTTGGAGGTTAGACGGGCTATAATTAAATTTAAGGGCAATACTGCACTTGGACTGGATGGACTGAGTCCTACCTTTTACAGAACGTTACTGGATATTCTGACCCCACTGTTAGTGGAAGCATTTAGTGATATACTGATTAATGAGGATATATAGGAACCACTGGCACAGGCTTTTTTGATGTTGTTGTATAAAAAGGTTGATAGATTGACTATTACTAATTGGAGGCCGATTGTGTTACTGAATGTGGACTTCAAACTTTAGTCCATGATTTTGTGCCATAAATTGAACAGGTTGCTCAATCCTTATTATCCCTTCTCCAGTCTTGTGCCATTATGGGCAGAATTCTGAGAGATAATTTATTTTGCTTAAGGGAAGTATTCATTAGGGGGGACAGAGGTACATTGCAAGGTTATGTGTTAGCTTTGGACCAGGAAAAGGCCTTCAATACTGTTTCCCATGAGATTCTCTTTCAGATTCTAGCCACTTATGGTATTCTGCACACTTTTACCGGGTGGTTAAGTTTACTGTACTCACAGGCAGTTTTTTCCCCCTCATAAATGGCATGGTTGGTAGGAAGATCACAATCAAAAAAGGGATATGGCAGGAGTGCCCTCTTAGCCCCCTGCTTTACACATTTTACATAGACATTCTGGTTAGAAAATTTGCAGATGGATACGGCTTTTTGGGTCATGTTGATTTCACCCACAACTCCACCTTTGACGATTTTGGCATATGCAGATGATCACTGTTTATTTCTGGAACATGAACAAGACGGCGCCCCAGACTTTTCTATTCTTCAACTCTACTCTGAGGTGATTGGTGCAAAAATAAATATACAGAAGAGTGCTACACTGACAATAGGTGATATCCCTCTAAAAGTAGGTGACACAATTGGGGGCATTCCAATTGAGGCTAGGGCAACTATTTTAGGGGTTTATTTTGGCCCTAACGATAGGGCTATAGTCAATTGGCAGCAAAAATTAGCTATCTGTGAATACAGAGTACAGGCATGGAATAAAATTCAAACAATGAAGTTGAAAAGGGTATACTTGGCCAAAACTTTTCTTATCCCCATTTTGTTGTTTATTGGTATGGTGTTTCCTCCACCAGTATCTTTACAGGCCAAATTGTACAGTATCTTTTTTAGAACACTATGGGGTAGTAGGCTCAACCCAGTTAAAAGGAATGTTATGTACCATCATGTTTTACAAGGGGGTTTGGGTATGACAAACCCATTGCTCTTTTTTCATACATTATTTTGTTTTTTTAATTTAGTACCAATCCTGAAGGGTCTTGATAACACATGGGTACACTGGGAATACTAGTGGTTGCAGGCAGCTCTACCAACATGGTCTAACAATAACTGATCTTTTAGGTTGCCACTTGATCGTTATCCAGACTACATTGTCACATCCATGAGGAAAATCAGACTGTAGAACATCTTACAATAAGACATACTCTCCCTCCCACGAAATCTGGTTTATGAGCAACTTTTACTGCAACATTTCACTGATGACATTACTTTCTATGGAAGTACACTACAGACTTTTTCTCTTACCACTAAACAGCTTACTGACCATAGAATCCCTACATATCTGTGGGATACTAGTTGGCTTGCGTGTCATGGGAAGCTGGGTGTTAAAAACAACCATAAACACAAGAAATTGGAAGAGCGATATTGCACCAGAGATCTTTGTAATACTATCCTAGAAACACAAGAAAACTTATTTTTTGAATGTCCCTATGTTATTTCTTTTTGGACTCTGCTGGCATAGATGATACAAGATAATAAATTTATCAAGATGACCCATGAGGTCCTGATGTTAGGACTCTATACTGGAAGTTAGATGAAGTTTGGGGCTAGCAGTATAGCCTAGAGGTTAGAGTAATGAGCTGTGAATGAGCATGGTACATTCAGCATACTAGACCTTGGTTTGATTCTCACAACCTCCACTTGCATACTTTGTGACTCTGAGCAAGTCACTTAACCGCCCAGTGCTCCCAGCCCCCCACCCCCCTGAAAACAGGCACCTGTGCCTAGTGGGCCTTACCCGGTTACCAAAAGACTACAACAATATTTTTACAGTACACTGCATCTTCTCTGTTGTCTTTTGAAATACCATATCTGCCAATCCAGATGTCATTGGACACTCGAACAAAAATACATTACTCAGCAAGAATTGGTGTGGACTGTGCTATGACAAGCTCAACAATTATATAATAAAGAGAGACTGCATACTTCTGGTCCAGCTATTTGCAGACAACTGTCTGCCCTGAGGGAGGAAGTTGCCCGGCTTCAGGCCACACTGGACAGTAGTAAGGTAACCTCCCCCCAGGCCACACTGGACAGTAGGAAGGGAACCTCCACCATACAGGGAGCACCAGAGCCACCACCACTACCTCAGAGGTTGCGAAGAAAGCACAGCAGTTGGACCACAGTGGGCTCAGGGAGGGTGAGGATGGTGGAACAGAGGCACACCCAGTCAATTGTTCCACTCCACAATCCATACTCCATTCTGGGGGAGCATAGCTCCCCTATGGATGCACCTGCAGAGAAGACTGATGACAACTGTCACAAGGGAGGCCCACAGGAAAGAGGCAGAGGACACCGCAAGGAAAGAAAACAGCTCCTGGTGGGGGACTCAGTTATTAGGGGGATAGAACTGGGGGGAGTAGGGAAAACTGAAGTAAGGTGCCTGCCTGGTGCCATGGCTTGGAAGGACAGGAAGTGCATCCTCAGGATCACTAGAACAGCTGCACGGGAGTCTGAGCTGGATGTCATTGTCCACCTAGGGACAAATGACTTGGTACAACATGAGATTAGAGCAGTGCAGAAGGACTTTTTAGAATTGCAGAGGGGCCTTAGACAAGTAGCACACACAGTATCCTTCTCAGAGGTGCTGCCTGTCAATGGCATGAGTGAGGCGAGGGTATTTTGCACCATGCAGTTTAATGAATGGTTGAAAAAATGGTGTGGAGCACAGAGGTTTGGCTTCATTGGGGACTGGGGTTCCACCTGGAGGGACACTAGCCTATACTGGCAGGATGGTCTGCATCTGTCCAGGAAGGAACAAGTCTTTTAACAATTGGTTTAAATGCTTCATTGTCAAGCTTTTAAACTAGTCAAGAGGGAGGCACAGATAAGCAGCAGAAAACCCAGCTTCCCTACAAAACAGGGTACTAAATGAGAAAAAGACCAAGGTAGAAAGGTCAGCTGGGGATGCTGCAACAGAAGGTAAAGCCATCGAAAAATGCAGAGCAATGAGTACCAAAGCCCATAGTCTGAGTAATAAGCCTCCTGAATTAGTGGCCTTGATGGAGGAGGAACATCTGGATATCGTGGCAGTCACAGAAACATGGTACACACAAAACCATGACTGGGATGTAAACATACCAGGATACACTATCTACAAGAGGGACAGGGAGGGTAAAAGAGGAGGAGGAGTAGCTCTTTACATAAGGGAAAGAATCAAAGAAACAGAACAAAAGGGAAAACAGGGAGGAGAAGAAGCACTGTGGGTACATTTGGAGACCTGCAATGGCACCACAATCCGCACAGGGGTTGTATACAGACCCCCTTCTCAGGGGGAGGAAATGGACAAAGAAATGATAGAAAGTATACTTAGAATGGCAGAAAAAGGGGAGATATTGCTGATGGGTGATCTGAATATGCCAGATGTTAACTGGAGTGCAGTTGCAGCAGCCACTTCGAAGAGTAGGGTAATTCTAGATACCCTACAGGGGGCATGCCTTAGACAACTAGTATTGGAGCCCACTCGAGAGGAAGAAATCTTAGACCTGGTTCTTTCAAATGGAGATGAAGAGAGGATCACAGATGTAGAAGTGGGTAGCCATCTGGGAACCAGTGACCATTGAACAGTATGGTTCACAATAAACACAGCAATAAAGTTAAGCCATACAAAGGCAAAAGTACTGGACTTTAGGAGGGCTGACTTTGCCAAAATGGGTGAGTGCCTAAAGAATGCACTAGCAAATGGGCAGGAAGGAGGGGTGGAAGAACAATGGGGAATAATAAAAACTGCCATCACAGAGGTAACAAGCCCTTGTGTGAAGCAAATAAACAAATGAAACAATTTAAGAAACCACTATGGTTCTCAAAGGAAGTGGCAGTGAAGGTTCAAGAGAAAAGAAAGTATCTAGGAAGTACAAGGAATCACAGAAGGAGCAGGACAGAGAATGGTATCAGTTAAAGCAAAAGGAAGCTGGAAGGCAGTCAGAACAGCAAAGGCCCAAACCGAGGAAAGATAGCCAACTCAGTTAAGAAGGGGGATAACACCTTTTATAGGTACATCAGGGAGTGAAGGAAGACCAAGGGAGGGATAGTGAGGCTTAATAAAGGGGAGGGGAGTGGGCAGAGGGTGACTGTGAAAAGGCAGAGATACTAAACAAATATTTTTGCTCAGTATTTACAAAGGAAGAGGGGGAGGTACCTAAAACAAACAGTAGAAACACTCTGGTTACAGAAGTAGATACCAGCCCATTTACAGAAGAAAGGGTTCTGAAAGAACTCTTAGAACTGAAGGTGGACAAAGCAATGGGTTCTGATGGGATTCATCCCAGAATTCTAAAAGAACTAAGGGTAGAACTAGTGACACCACTGACAACCCTCTTTAACAAATCATGGGAGGATGGAGTGGTACCCGAGGACTGGAGGAGGGCAGATGTGATTCTCCTTCACAAAAGTGGGAGCAAGGCAGAAGCAGGAAACTACAGACCTGTTAGTTTAACCTTGGTTGTAGGGAAAATGATGGAATCACTTCTGAAAGAAAGAATTGTCGAGTATCTAGAGGCCAGAGGGGCACATGACCCAAGGCAGCATGGATTCACAGTGGGAAGGTCATGCCAGACAAATCTGATAGATTTCTTTGACTGGGTGACCAAAGTAGTAGATCAAGGAGGGGCTGTGGACATGGTCTACCTAGACTTTAGCAAGGCATTTGACACAGTCCCACACAAAAGATTAATATACAAGTTAGCCAGTCTGGGAGTGGGTCCCAAGATGACAGCCTGGGTAAAGAATTGGCTGGAGAATAGGACACAGAGAGTAATAGTAAATGGAGTCCACTCTGAAGAAAGGGGGGTTACTAGTGGGGTACCGCAGGGTTCAGTTTTAGATAGGTCCTCTTCAATGTCTTTATGTTTACATTGCAGAGGGATTGAAGAAAAGTAAGTCTCTTTGCAGATGACACAAAGATCTGCAACAGAGTTGATGCACAAGGTGGGGTGGAAAGGATGAGAAGGGACTTGGCAAGGTTAGAGGAATGGTCAAATGTATGGCAGCTTAGATTCAATGCTAAGAAGTGCAAGGTAATGCACCTGGGAAACAAAAACCCAGGGGAAGAGTACACAATGGGGGTGAGATACTAACAACAACAAAAATGGAAAGGGACCTGGGGGTAGTCATATCAGATGACCTAAAGGTGGGCAAACAATGTGAAAGGGCAGCAAGGAGGGCTAGGGGAATACTGGGATGCATAGGGAGAGGCATCACCAGTAGAAAACAGGAAGTTATTATCCCTCTGTACAGACAGCTGGTGAGACCCCATCTGGAGTGCTGCATGCAGTTCTGGAGACCCAATCTCTGCAAAGACATAGACACAATGGAAGCTGTCCAGAGAAGTGTAACTAAAATCGTGCAGGGTCTGCACTGGAAGACATATGAAGAGAGACTTAAGGAGCTTAATATGTATAGCCTCGAGGAAAGGAGGGAGAGGGGGGACATGACAGAAACTTTCAAGTACCTCAAGGGAATCAACAAAGTCGAAGAGGGTAGCATCTTTCAAAAAAAGAGATGTGCAAGAACAAGGGGGCACAATTTGAAGATAGAAGGGTGGCAGTTCAGAGGTAATTTAAGGAAGTATTTTTTCACAGAAAGGGTTGTGGATGCGTGGAATGGCCTTCCAGAGGAGGTTGTGGAGACAAAAACAGAGGTGGAATTCAAACATGCATGGGACAGTCATAAGGCAATTTTAGGGGGTTGGGATTGGAAGAAGTTTGCTGCTGGTTAACTAGGATCTGCAGCTTATCCATTAGGTAGGGAAATGGTCAGACTTTGTGGGCCAAGCGGTCCTTATCTGCCGTCAAATTCTCTGTTTCTATGTTTTTATGTTAAAGTTTTAGGATGTCAGATGGTGGTGAACCAATAAGATTGCCCTGACATGGAGCAGTTCAGATTACTTTCAACTTTATTGAATATCAAATTGAGATAAAACATCTCTTTTCCAATTGAATCCATTACATAACATACAAACCACAGGTTTACAAACATACTCAATTATTTCATATAAAATGTAACACAGAATTAGTCAAGATAGTCAAAATAGCATAGATAAGGTGCAAATTTCACCCAAAACAATTACAATGTATATCATAGTGTTTAAAAATGACCTAAAATGATCAAAAGATTTTAATACAATAACATTCATTTGCATTGACAACCTTTCCCATGTTTTTGGTACCAAACATAACAAAGTTTCTTCCCAAAACTAGTTCTACATTGAGGTACATAAAAACATATTCGATCCAGAGACCTCAAGCCATACATTTGTTTTTGTCTAATTGCAACTGTCTTCAGAAGAAAATCTGGTAAAGACTGGGTCACAAATTTGTAAAGCGGTAATTTTTTATATTATTCACCATAGTTTCTTTCAGTATGAGCTGACAGAGACAAATTATGGATTTTTCCCAGAGGATTACTTCTGACTTTACGTTACTGTCCTTAGTATTGTGTGATTCCCACAATAACAAAACTTCCCCTACTCACAAGTCTTGTTTTACTCAGGGCAGCCCTGAGCCTGTTACTGGTGTGGTGTTGTTGGTCATCTCAGTAAAGTTTGTACTAGGCTGAAATGTGTTTCATGTGGGAAACTGGAGCATGCTAGTGTCCATTGTCCTAGCCCTATTCGTTGCAATTTGTGCGAGGAGCAGGGTCACACTTTTCACTCCTGTGCTTGGGCATCTCATAACAGTTTGGATAAGGCAGTACAAGCCTAACAAGATGTCTATGTTGCTACAGCTCAGAAAGAGCATTTAGAGATGGATGAGCTAATGGCAAACCTGGTGATATCCCATCCACTACGCCAATGACCCAATAGGT
Organism: Neoceratodus forsteri; assembly: GCA_016271365.2. NCBI lineage: Eukaryota > Metazoa > Chordata > Ceratodontiformes > Ceratodontidae > Neoceratodus > Neoceratodus forsteri. The sequence continues at coordinate 1,027,865,227 of CM028135.1, forward strand.
TCAGAGTGCTTTCCTCAGCACTTAGTGATTTAGAAAAATCCTGCAGATGAAATCCCCACCAGTGTGGAGGTAATACAAGTGCTACCCCCCCACCAGAGGTAATGCTTCCGGTCATCTCTCCTGATTCACAGGTTGTGGTAACCTTAGATGATGAGAGAGATGTTGTAGTGGAACCCATGGGGTGCTCAGATCTCCAGCCAACACCACAAGTAGTGGGGGGAAACAAGCCTCCACCTTCTCCTCTCTTAGACACCCGTTTTCAGAGAGTGACCAGGTAAAAATCTACAGTATGTCGCAATCTCCAGCCCTGGTCAGCATTGGTTTAGATAAGGGCCAGGTCCAAACGAATAATTCATATGAAGTGCTTATGGGCCTGGAATCAATGGATTCTGATGGTGGCTCTGAAGTCTCTTCTGTAGCCTCTTCTCAGTCTGAGGTAGTTGGAGAGATCCTTAAGGTAGAGAAAATGAGAACAAAGTAGAGAAAGAACATACGGTGAAAGGTTTTGTTTCCTGATATACATGGGATTTATGGTTATTTTTATCTTCTCTGTGATGTCCTTGACTGTATTATCTTTAAATGCCAGCAGCATTATGGCAGGGAATAGGAGAAGGGTTAATTTTGTGCATTTGTGAATGGAGCATGGGCTTGTCATTTTTTTTACAGGATACCAGACTGCACACGATTTCAGACATTCAACAAGCAAAGGTGGATTTGCGCTGGGGCTCTTCGGTCTAGTCTATGGGGAGAAGGTGTGTTCTGGGCTTGGTAATTTGCTCTCAAATGTCTCCATTTCAGTATTAAAGTTGCTTGACATTGTTTTAGGTAGAGTTATGTCACTGGATGTTGTTATTGCATGAACTTCATACAGAGTGATAAACACCTATGCTCCACAAACAAAGGCAGAGAGAATGGCCTTATGGAGAAACATAGAACCATTCCTAGCTACCACCAAGGAGGTACTATGGGGTGGAGATTTTAATTATGAGTTATCCCAATGGGACTGGGGTAGGAAAGTGGGAAGGTGTATTGTGACACAAACCTGTTGCAGGATACTTTGAACAGGAACTAACTAATAGATGTTTATGACTTGGTAGCTGTGCCTCCCACACGCACTTTTTGCAAGGGCACTTTATCCACCCAACTAGACTTCTGGTTCCTTCCAGACAGGACTATTAATGAAGCAGTATCTGTGGTTCCCATCACAACCTCAGATCATTGTGCGGTAAAGTTTAATTTGGGAATGGATCATCAGGTTAGGATTGCAAAAGGATTTTGGAAACTAAATACATCCCTAATTCAGCTGGATTCACAGCGACGTGACATTCTGGCCCTTTTGGAAGTCCTGCATTGTTGTCCGGTTCTTGTATGAGGATCCAAGGGAGTGGTGGAAAGATATGAAGAGGGATCTTAAAGAAATGTTGATTATCGCATCCATGGAAAAGGTAAAAAAAGGGTATATTGATTATTAAGGCCTTAGAGTGAACTATTTAAAACTTATCACACATATGTGGGAAAGAGGGAGGGAGGGAGTGATCTTTCCAGTCAAATTCAGCTACTAAAGGACCAAATGTGTGCATACCATCAGGCGCAGGAGCATTCTATGGCATTTGACCAAAAATCTAGGACTGCTGGCAGAAGAGACCAGGTGAACCTGTATGACACCCCTGTGGATAAAGCAGACCAATGGGTGATTACTGCATTACAGACTGCAGATGTTACCATAGTGACTGAGGTTCCAGCTATGCAAGAAGTAGTGCAACAATATATTCAGGATCATTTTTAGACAGGGGGTACAACTTGTTCTGATTCATTTAAAGACAAGCTGATTTTTCCCCAAATAATGACTCACATGGTGTCACAGCTTTTGGAACCTATAGGTGAGCAGGATTCAAAATCGCAATAGGGAACTTGTCACTTAATACATTGCCATGCAGTGATGGGATAGCCAATGAATTTGATTAGTCTTTTCTAGATCAAATGGCACTGATCCTCACAGAGGTTTATAAGGCAGGTCTCTTTGCAGATGAATTGTGTACCAGCATGAAGGATGGTATAATGATCTTTGTGTTTAAAAAGGGAGATAAGAGGGATATTAATAATTGGAGGACTATACGTTTATTGACAGCTGACTATAAGATTTTGGCAAAAGTCATCACTGCTCAGCTGGCAAAAGTAGCAAAAGCAGTCATATCTGAATCACAGACTTGTGTAACACTAGACAGGAATATTGTTCAAAATCTTATCCTTGTTAGGGAGGTGGTTGAACAAGGGTTATTTATGAATCTAGATGGTCATGCCATCATGGTGGATCAGGAAACAGCATTTGGTGCTGTAAAACATGACTATCTTTTGAACACTTTGGCAAGGTATGGGATTCCTGAAGGTTTTATAAAAGTATTGAAACTGTTGCATGTGGAAGCATAAGTTACACCAATGATTAAAGGACACTTGGGGAGCGCTATGTACCTTGGGAATGGGGTGTGGCAGGGTTTCCCCCTTAGTACCTTGCCATATGTTTTTAATTAAGATCCTATTCTGAGGAGGGTGGATTTACAGGAATCAATATCTCCTATTAGTTATTTGACAGGGGCAAGAACACTAAAAGTAGCTGCATATGCAGATGATTGTGTACTGCTGGTAGCAGACTTACCACCTGGTCTCCAGGCTCTTCAGGTCTTTGATGACCTTTGGCAAGACACAGGAATTAGAAAACATTAAAGGAAAAGTCAGGCCCTTGTTCTGGGATGGAATGCAGAAGACTTGGACTTTATACTACCAATCTGTAGGGATAAAATAAAAATCTGGGGAATACATTTTGGATCATGTGCAGCAGTACATAATAATTAGGATACTGTATATGATGCATCTAGCAGTGAAATACAGAAGTGGAAAGTTTAGAAAATTAGGAAAAAACTGGTGTTTTTATTGAGGTCATTCATACTGCCATTATTCTTGCATCTATCGTATGTTTTTCTACTTTCTTTTGATATGCATACTAAAGTTATGGGTTTGTTTTTTTTCTCTGGTGTGGCATAGCCACTTAAATCCAATGAAGCAAAGTCACAGCTACTGTATAGGGCCTGGAAAGATGGTGGCTTCAATATGGTGCAGCCATTGGTGTTCCTGTTTGGGAATTTTCTTTTTTCCAATATCCAGTCCCTAGTGTTGAACCAAGAAGTGATAGGAATCCAGTCTAGGCGGTTATGGGAAGAATCATTCCTTATGGCATGGGGGAGAGGGAAATGGCTTAGGGAAGAGAAATGTCTCACAACTCATGTTCAGGTATGTCTCAAATACATTAAATTTCAGAAAATAAAGATGGGATGGTTTCTCTGGGTTACCCATAAGCAATTTTATACTACTATTGTTGAAACTCAATATTTTGATGAACCATTGTTTAATGTTCACCCCTCAAAAGATTTGTCACTTCTCTTGGGTTGTATGCCCAAATCTCGCATTCCACAAAAAATGCAGGACAAAATGTGGCTTTGTGTTCATGGCAAACTGAATGTGTGGTGAAATCATAAACATAAAACTACTCTGGAAAGGCTGTGTTTAGTGTTGGACTGCATGGAGATTGAGGAAATTATGGAACACTTATTCTTTGACTGTACTCTTATAACACCTTTCTGGTCCCAACTGTATTCCTTTTGGAATACCACTTGCTTTTCCATAATGACATATGGCACCTTGATCTATGGCCAGCTAGATGCGTCTTGGTTACAGTGAAATAAGAATACTGTTTTTGTTATTTTTGGCTGCACTAAGTGGGCCATTTGACATATGAGATGTTGAAGATTTCTACAGGGGGAAGTGGTCAGTATTATGGCAATTTTGTTTCAACTTCAGGCAGAACTGGATAAGATTTATGTGGTTACCCACCCAACAGTGACACTTCATCAGCGAAGTACCCTACAGCGACTACAGTGCCATGCCGCTGTAGGGAACCCACTGGAACCTGGTGCTGTCTGTCAGGGGTCCTGCATCCCCCAAATCAGCTCCAACTCGGAGTTAATAATCCTAAAGTGGGTGTGTGTGGAGGGTGTGGGGTGTGCAGCCCCTTGTGTGGGGTGTTCAGGGGGCAAAGTCCCCCAAAGAAAACACATACAGCCACAGGGAACCAGCAGCTGACTGCAGAATGCGGTCAACCTCCCGTTTTCACTAACGGGCTTTCGACAAATATTTTGTTGAACACTTGTCATGGATCCAGATTTATGAGGTAGAGAAAGTGCATTGGGTTGGGAATACTTATGTGCACAGTTATGGAAAGGTATAGATTAGGTGGGATGAGAGACCCACACCCATGTGAAGCTGTAGTTTACATCCAATGAAAATTTATAAGGGCTTGTTTGCAAAGTATGGTTGTTTGGTTGGTGAACTGAAAAGTCTTGTTTTGATTTTTTGTATTTGTGCTTGTGAACTTATTTCCATGCTTATTTTTTACAAATTTTTGTTCAGATTTGAAATGTATGGAATCTTTTACTTTATTGTTGGATTGGAATTGTAATAACAATTTCCCCTACTCAACAGTAGGGAAATCTTTGGCCTACTGATGGAGAACTTTGAACAGTCAGAGCCTGGACACTGTGGAGGAATCACACAGATGAATGCTGAGGGTACAGTAAATCACCTAATGTCAGCAAATCATCAGGAAAATCTCAGTCAACCAGAATTTACAGAAATAGAAAAAGAAATGGAGGATGAAATCTCTATTGTGGAAAAAAAAAATACAGGCTTTGCTTAAAGAAAAAAAAATGAAAATGAAACTTCAAGAACATCTAAATAATGTGGAAGCGAAATTTCTGAATGAAAAAAATAAACTAGAAGAAGAAAAAAAGCAAAAAAGTCTGGTAAGCAGCTCACCAGTAATTGCAGGGAAAAAGACTAGCTTAACACAATTTTTTCATTTTAGCACTGCAACCGAGAGTCCGTATTGAATCTCAGGTTCACCCGAAGGAGAAGAAATCACATTAACTTCAAAATGGAATCCTGAACCCTATAAGGATGAAGTATAGTGTAGTGGTTTAAGGCTCTAAGCTGCAAACCTGGAGACATGGGTTTTAATCCCACAGCCCCCACTTGCATACTGTGTGACCCTAAGGAATTCACTTAACTTCCTTGTACTCCCAGGTCACACCTGTAAACACATTTTCAGCTTAGTGTATCTCTCCTGGTAAAATAAAAATAAATAAATTAAATAAAAATGAAACTGCCTTAGCTTCAGCAGGTTGGCAACACTCAGAAAAAGGCATATGGAACCCTGATCCAGATATTTTTTCCAGGAACACCAGAGTGGTGACCAAAATATTTAGTCAGAACAACCAAACGGAGACACTCCACAACAACAAACACAAGGTAATGAAATAACCCCCCCAACCTATTGTAAGAGTTTTTTTTTGAAACGCAAACTGTTTTCAACCTTGAAGGAAATGCACCAGATAATTGCTAAAATGTTAGTAATGATGCTCATATGGAACCCTAAAGAATCACATGTGCCAGTTTACTGCAAGAACCAGTAGAAAATGCCAAAAAATGAGACACAGTGAGATTGCGGTATTTAGGGGGTATAGACCTGCAACCAGACAGATTTTTGTTGGTGACGAAATCATTAAAAACAAAATGAGGTTCTCACAGTCGGAAGTTTACACATTAATTCATGCAATGGGGAAACCTCCTTTAATATTAGTTTTCTGACTGAAGAATTGTTAAATAGATTTTGGACCATATACATGGGGTAAAAGCAAGATTCAATTTGGATCCCATTCCAAGTGATCCCTTGACTTAACCAACAATAAAAGCTATAACCATCCTATTTAGAAATGGGGGGGGGGGGAACATAGCAGATATACTGTATTGGTTAGAAAAACAAAAGTGATATCTAGGGTCCACCAGAGTCTATTATTGATCCTGAAGGTTTTTGTACTGGAAGTTGGAAAGTTCTAGTAAAGTTGAGAAGTACAGACACGGGCATTGAAAATCTACGGAACTGTTTCTTTTTAGTAAGACACAAGCAGATCATATTTTACCAAGGTCAATCCAAAGTTTGCTTCAAATGTGGCTCATCAGATAATATAAGCATACACTGCGAGAAAATTAAATGCTCAGTCTGTGGGTCAGTAGGTCATGCAGGTTACCATTACACTGCAAACTCAAAATGCAATTTATGTGATGTAGTAGGTCACTTTTTTACAACTTGTTCATGGGTGGCCCATAATACCACAAATGCTGATTATGCAGAACATGATTTTTATATTAACAGAGCCACTTGTACAGTACACACAACAAAGCCCCAATACATTGAAGGACTTCAGAAACTGTACAAACCATTGAAGAGGACATTCCTCATCCCTCTGTAGCTCTTACTACAGAAAAAATACAACCAGTAAGTCACAATAGACCCCAGAGATTTAATTGTAATTGAGGAAATACTTCCACCCCCCTCACCACCAGTGAACACGTAGGAATTTCAACCAGTACGTAAGGGTAAAAGTACCCCCAGAAAGTGTGGGCCTAGATCCACTTGAACTAAAAAATATTCCTCTCTCTCCAGTGGGGAGAAACCGAAATGGAAGAAGAATCTGACTCAGTTACCATCTCTTCATCTCGGGTTGAAATGGTATTGGATCCTGAGGATCAGGAAAAAACAGAACATACCGTTGTGGTGGGGAAAAAATTGAAAACCAGAGTGGAATCAAAGAAAAAGAAGAAAAATAAAGACTCTTGAATGGCTCAGTAGTTATTTATAAAGTATAAACCCCTGCCATGGACTCATACAAATTACAAATTGCTTCTCTGAACACAAACAGCATCAAATCAGACAGGAAAAAGGGGGCTATTTTTGCCTTTTTTAAGGAAAATCTGTTTGACATTGTCTTCGTGCAAGACACAAGGTTACACACGAACAGAGAGGTTTCCTTAACACAGATATCATGGTACTGGGGTTTTAGTGTATGGTCCATTGGGGAAGAACAATGTTGTGGTTTGGGGATATGCATAAATAATGAGAAAATTAAGATTCAATGAATAGCGGATATAAAACCAGGCAGGGCCATGCTTGTGGATATACATTTTTTGAATAAAGATTTCAGGTTAATTAATATTTATGTGGAGCAAACTAAAGCAGAGAGAGTTAAACTTCTAAAATGGTACAGCCATATTTATTTACATCTAAACTGATTATTTTTGCAGGGGACTTCAACTAAGAGTGGCGCTGGAGGAGATATGGTCTGGTGGAGGTCAAATTGGCCCCGAGAGCACATTATGTGGACTATCAAGGGAAATCTCCCATAAAAAGGAAAATTTTCTGTCTAGGGAGATTGCTACAGTGAGAAACAGACCAACTCAGCTCTTCCGACCAGTAGACAGGTTATTACATCCTACCTGTCTGTGTGTTGGAGGGGTAAGTTCGAGCGTAAGGTGTGAGGAGCTGGCTCTGTTTTTCGATGACAACGTGTCCTCCATCAGGACTGAGGTCTAGTCGAATGTGTTTCAAAAGGGCTGCAGGGTCTGGCCTGAGTTGAGTCAGAGCACTCCTTCTGTATGGGATGAGTTTGAGCTGATTGGGGTTGGGGAGGTGGTAGAGATAATCTCTAAGCTGCGGCCAACCTACTGTGATTTAGATCCAGGTCCAACTGGCCTTTTGGTGAAATGTTTGGACCTGATTGGTTCTGTGATTGCTGGGGTAGTCTGGAGTTCTTTAGAGAGTGGGATCTTTCCTTTCGACTTAAAGGAGGCTTTGGTTAGACCCCTTTTGGAAAAAACATCTTTGGACCCGGACTGCCTCAGCAATTACAGACCTGTTTCAAACCTCCCATTTTTAAGAAAGGTTGTAGAAAAGGTGGTGGCCATTCAGCTGGAGATACATCTTGCTGCTTCCTCTGCCTATGAGCCTTTCCAGTCTGGGTCCTGAGTGGGGCTTAGTACAAAGACGGCCCTGGGGAGGGTGCTTAATGACCTCCTGATGGTGAGGGATAGAAGGGACCGTACCATCTTGGTCCTCCTAGACCTCTCTGCTGCGTTTGACACCGTGGACCATGAGGTGTTACTTGACTGACTGCGGTTTTGGTGTGGCCTGCCTGGAAATGTCATCAGTTGGTTTAGGTCATACCTGACAGACAGAGTGCAGAGGGTGACCATGGGAATTTTCTTATCAAACCCGAAGCTTCTGGGCTGTGGTGTTCCGCAGGGGTCAGTTTTATCACCTCTGTTGTTCGTGGTGTATATGCTGCCACTGGGGGACATTATCAGGCAGTATGGGCTGGGTTTTCACTGCTATGCAGATGATACACAGCTGTATCTGGCCTGTGCTCCCAATAGCCAGGTGTCAGACTAGGTATTTAACAGCTGACCTGAGGAAATCCAGACGTGGATGACTCACAATTGGCTTAAACTAAACCCAGACAAGACTGAGGTACTGGTGATAGAGTCAGGTCATCAGGACGGGGGGGGGGGTATGACATTACCCCCTGAACTCGTGTTGGGGAGTGTGCCTTTAGCCTTCTCTAGGCAGGTGGAAAATTTTGGAGTAATCCTGGATGGTGGCCTGACACTTGAAGCACAGGTGTCGGCTGTGGTGAGAAAGGGGTTTTACCATCTCAGGAATATTGCCTGAATTTGAGCCCTGATCCCGCCTGATGACTTGCCTACACTGGTGCATGCTTTTGTCACTTCCAGGTTAGACTACTGCAATGCCCTGTACCTAGGGATATCTGGATGCAACCTCTGCAGACTGCAGCTGGAGCAGAATGCAGCAGCAAGATTATTGTTGGGAGTGAAAAGATGCGAACATATCACCACGGCGCTCTGTGAACTGCACTGGCTGCCAGTTCGGTGGAGGGTTGTCTTCAAGATAGGGCTGTTAACCTATAAATCCCTGTACAAGAGGGGCCCAGTCTATCTGCAAGAGCTCCTTGTGCCGTACCGCCTGGCCCGGGCTCTCTGTTCTGCTGGGAGTGGCCTCCTTGGAGCTCCCAGGGTTAGGCTGCGTCATTCTGGTGACTGGGCATTTGCAGCAGCTGTGCCTACCCTGTGGAACTCCTTGCCTGGTTATCTTAGGGAGGATCCCACGGTGGAAGCCTTTAAGAAAGGCCTCAAATCATATCTATTTAATCAAGCATTTAACTGAAGGGGTTTTATAAAAATAGTATATTGTGTGATGTTTAGTTAAGCTGTTGTTTTTAGCTATATTGTGTATATTGTTGTAGTTAGTTTTAGATTTGTATTACTGAATGGTATATGTTATATGTGTCATATTGTACAGCACCTAGAGTCTGGAGATGGGTGCTATATTAATAAAATAAAATAAAATATCTATCTATCTATTTATCTATCTATCTAACTGTGGACAGCTAAGATCTGACTCAGGATTACAGACAAAACAATATTTTGTGATACACTTTTTTTAAACCAATTATTACTGCAAACTGGTTTGACAGATAGTTTTGCACAATAGCAGTCTAAGCTGGCTCATATATACCATAAAAGAAAACTTTCCACATGAATAGACTATGGGCCCAATTCTAGAAGAATGGCGCAGGTCACCGCCAAATGCAACTTGCGCCACCCACAACTGCGTCATTGACCCTGCGCCCTATTCTAGAAGGGGCAGGGTCACTGCAGAAAAGTCCTGTGACTTGCGACATGTGGCTAGGTACACCAAACAGAGAGCTTACCTGGTCAGCATGTCGCAACCCGCAGCTGCAGGTCGCAAGTGCACCTCCCCTGCCCAGCTAGCCACAAGAGCTGCCCTGCAGGGCTGGACACACCAACCGCCCCCCGATGCCCTGTGTAATTCTTGCCCCACAGGGCTGCTCACCCCCTGCCCCCCAACTCCCTGTGTAAGTCTTGCCCCGCAGGGCTGCCCACACCCTGCCCCCTGACTCCCTGTGTAAGTCTTGCCCTGCAGGGCTGCCCACACCCCCAGCCCCCTGAATCCCTAGTTGTAAAATGCCCCGCAGGGTGGCTTTCCATCCCCCACCCATGCCCCGACCCCCGAGTCACTGGCAGCAAATGCAGCAAAACATGATAAGCCCTGGTAGTCTAGTGGCCCCTCACCCTCCACCCAGCCATGTCAGCCACTCCAGCAACCAATTATCTGTCCCCAGCCAGTGATTACTCACACCTTCAAAGCAATATCAACTGAGTTCAGTATGAGCATCGAGCTGAACAGACACACTCAGAAATTAATTCCCTGAGCGTGTCTTTCCAGTATGCACTCATAATGAACCCAGTTGGTGGCTGGCCAAGGTGGTGAGAGGTGGCTGTGCCAGTCGCTGGCTGGGGGTGCTGGGTGGCCAGCACAGCTGGGTGGTGGGGTGAGGGGCCACTAGACTACCAGGGCTTATCGGGTTTTGCCGATTTGTGGCCGGGTGACCAGGGGTCACAGGTGGGGATGACAGTGCTGCCCTGTGGGGCGTTTTACAATGGGGGATTCGGAGAGTGGGCTGGGGGTGTGGGCAGCCCTGTGGGGCAAGACTTACACAGTCAGACACCAGTTGCTGCATCTTAAGTAGTGACTTTGAAGTGATTAGAGTCTATAAGTCCAACCCTCACACATGAGCTTTCACCCATCCCCCAAATATGAAAAAGTGGTTATGACATTGTAGTCTAAATAACATCAATAAGGTTGTGTCATTGTAGAAGTGTGCTCCGTAAGATTGCTTCTTATGCTCCACACACACACACACACACACACACACACACACACACACAGAAAACTGGCTGTAATTGTGAAGTCCTGAACAGTATGATTTCCCCTCAAGCTGTCAGTGCAGAGTGTTCAAGAGGCAAGTTCCAGCATTTAGACTACATCTCAATCTTAGTTTGATATCAGGAGAGGACTCAAACTGAGATTACTAGACACAAAAGGAAAACAGAAACATCTGAATAAGATCAAAGTCACTTTTGTGATCTAAAACATTTATGTATCTAAAATAGAGCACAGTAGAGGCATCATTGTAATTAAACCAATCTCTCCTTGTCAGCTGTATGCCTGCATTTATGAGTGCATAGTTTGCCTAAATGCCTAAACCCCTCCCAGAATATCTACACGCAGGGTGCATGTCCATCCCTGTAAGGCCACTAAAAGGAAAGGGTATGTAAGCTCTCACTGCTGATGTTTCAATATCCTGATGGTATAATCACTACAGCACCCTTGGTAGTACCCACAAAGTTTACTAAAGTTGTATTATGCAGTGAAGGGGCCATGCAGTTAGAAAAGATCAAGAAAGACTTTGATGGTAAGGAAACCTGTCCTGGCCTGATTAAGACCACTGAAGACTGAGTGTTTGAACTTTTTTTTAAACGTTTATTGCTACATCTCTAGACTGCACAGGCTATAGAATTTGCAGTCCTCTGATAGGTGTCATTTAACAGCACACTAGAGCAATAGCCAGCACACAATGGGCCTGATTCTCAAACAGGGCTGCATTTGGCGCAAGCTACGGCAAACAGCAGCCTGTGCTGAAGCCCCATATGCCAGGAACCCTGCACCAGATTCAGGTACAGGAGGGGTCCCGGCATTTAAGTCCCCACACTTGAGCCATTCCATCCCTTGTGGTGAACACCTGGAGCATGGGAGGTGTCTGTCGAAAGCCCAGTGTGGCATGGGAAATGGTGCCTACTGTATATATGTGCACAGTAACTCCAGGGGGGTCGGGAAGGATGATACGGGTTTCTGGAGCACAAGGGATTGGGAGGGTCTCGGCACACAACTAAGGATCTAAGGTTCAAGCAGACTCGATAGACCGTAAGGCCTAATCTGCTGGCAAATAGTATGTTAGTATGTTAGTGACTGCCACCAGTCTCAGACACTGTGCCCATATGTACAGTATGGTGCCGATGCAGACCACAGTCAGCGGCTGGCAGGGCACCAAGGGGTGGATTCCACTAGACCACCAGGTATTGGGCACTGCAGTGATCAGGGGCACATGCCTATGCCACATACAGGTGGCTGGGCAGCTTTGGGGATTGGGTGGTGGCATTGGGGATGGGTGACAGGACCTGGCAGGATGGGACATCATCAGCGAACTGGGGGGGGGCAACCGCAGCATACAGTGGCACATAGGCTGACTGCCCCAGTGGAACATATCCGAAGTCCCACTATGCCAGCCCTGGCTGGTATAAGGGCACTTAGAATATGTCCCAGTGGGTGCTGTCTGTGAATAGCAAGCTGCAGCTTGCATCTGCGCATTCCACCGAGTGGAAAGTCGCAGCACTGTGCAGGACGCAGGGCTGGCGCAGAACCCTGTTTGAGGCAAGGGGCCTGAGGTCAATGCAGGCCACCTTCGTGAATTGCATGGAGGCAGCCCTGGACGCAAGGTGCACCTTGCACCATCTCTGTTTGGTTCAAGCACCTTGTGTCAGACGCAGAGCTTTGAGAAGCGGGCCCAATGCCTCACCTGTCATTTAGATAACCTTAATTACAATAGTCCCCTCCTGCAATAAACAGATTTAGAGCTTCAACATGCACTTGTTATAGCTCCCTGTATTACATTGAGGGACACTTATAACCAAGGCAGAGGTAATCACTTTTTTCGGGGTGCCCAGTCTGTTTGTATATTTTCTCACTATTTAAGCATTATAATAAATGTTGTAGCCACTGCATCTGTTGCTGGTGCTGACTTTCTTTTTGTATAAAAAATGCACAATCTTCTTAGAGCAGATGATTCTGCAATAGTTGGTACAGCTATCTTTCCCTCAGTGAGGGGTTATTCAAATAAAATGTGAATAAAAAGAATAAAACAATGTAACGAGAGGAAGCGAAGCCTAGCAGCTGACAAGGATAGATTGGTTGGCCATTTTAACCTTATTATATCAGTTAAGTTTTATTTTGTAGCTTATTTCATTTGACTAGCGAGAGACACTGAATCTGTATGCTGTAATTATTTTTGGCCAGTGTAATGATGGGGATGCCTAACATACAGCTTCTGGAGGTGGTGGTGAAGGGAAGTTGTAAGACTCCACCAGCGATGCGGGAATTAGGGATCTAAGAGGCTGAGCCTAAAATGATGTTAGTTTTCTAAATTATCCAAGATCTAAACCACAAAGTGGCAACTTTCAAAAATGGTGTCACTACTTTGGAGGCAAAATACAGATGTTTCAATTTCCTAATGGTCCATTCACTTCACCGCCCTCAGTAGTACCCCAAAAAGATTACTAAAATTTTGTATGCAGAGATGGGCCCATCCATGCAGTTTGAAAAGATCAAACTGCATGTATCTGACTAAGGAGGGAGTCAGTGCATTGAGGCAGAGGTTTGACGTCTTTGCAGAATATTTAAACTAACAAATGGGGAGAGGGGTGCAGCATCCCGTACGTCAAATGGGAAGAACACCCCTCCCCCCCTCAGCTAGTAGTCAGACAGGGATTCAGCATGTTTGCAGTTCATTTGCATCATCAGGTAAGAAAAAAGGTCTGTCTCCCCATATGACACACAGGGGAAATGCCAGACCTCACCCATCAACTAACACACAGAAATCTGGCCAATGGAAAATCATGTACACAAATGCTCACAGCCTGGGAAATAAGATCCCAGACCTGCAGGTAATAATGTCAGAGGCTAAACTGGACATAGTAGCAATTAGTGAGACGTGGTTTACCAGTAACCACACTTCGGAGACTTCGGTACCTGGTTATGTACTGTTCAGAAGAGACCGAGGTGCATGGGGGGGGGGAGTGGAGTGGCCCTGTATGTCAATGAAAATATCAAAGCTACAGAAATTCAGAATACATATAAGGAGCTAGAAGAACTGTGGGTCACCCTGGAAACAGGAAGGAGTTGTCTACAGGCCCCCAGACCAGGGGGAGGACATAGACACATTACTGTTAGAAGATATACAAAACATGACAGCTAAAGGGGAGGTTCTGATAATGGGAGACTTCAACAAGCCGGATATAGATTGGTCGATACCAGCAGGAACATCTGCCAGAACTAGACACATGGTGGATTCCCTGCAGGGGGAGGGCCTCAAACAACTGGTACAACAACCCACAAGAGCCAGGGCTATCCTAGGTCTAGTACTGACTAACAGGGAAGGGGTCACAGATCTCCAGGTAGAAGGTCACCTGGGGGCCAGTGACCATCACATGGTATGGTTCAATTTTGCCACTTGAACTAAATCATCCCATTCCAAGGCAAAAAGATGGGACTTCAGAGGAGCTGACTTTGATAAGATGGCCAACAGAGTTAAGCTAGCCTTGGAAAAAAGAAACACAGGTGAAGGGGTACAGGCAAAGTGGGCAAGCATTAAGGATACAATACTTGAAGCAACATACCATTGTGTTAGACAGAAGAGGAAGTGCAAAAGAAGGAGGAAACCACTTTGGTTCTCAAATACAGTAGCAGAAAAGGTCAGAGCCAAAAGGCTGGCCTTCAGGAAATATAAGGGAACACAGCGTGATGAAGATAGGAGGCATACCAAACCGCCCTAAGGGAAGCAGGGAAGGCAGTAAGGCAGGCAAAGTCCCAAACTGAGGAAACACTAGACAAACAGTAAAAGAAGGTGACAAGACTTTCTATGATACATTAGTGAAAGGAGAAAGTCCAAAGGGGTATTGCTAAGCTCAAAGGAGAAAAGGGGGCATGTGAGGAGGAGGACACTGTAAAAGCATCTATCCTAAATAGATACTTTTACTCAGTATTTACTGAAGAGAAGGTAGGGCAGGGTCCACAGCTCAGCACCATGGACACAGGGGGAAGGGAGGTAAGAACTACTCCCTTCACAAAAGAAAGGGTCCTACAAGAGCTTGCTAAGCTCAGGGTGCACAAGGCAATGGGACCTGATGGCATACATCTCAGGGTACTAAAGGAGCTAAGGGTGGAACTAGCAAAGCCATTAGCAGAACTGTTTAGTGAGTCTCCGAGCACAGGAGAGGACCCAGAAGACTGGAGAAGGGCTCATATGATCCCGCTTCACATGAGTGGTAGCAGGGAGGAGGCAGGGAACTACAGACCAGTAAGTCTTACCTCAGTAGTGGGCAAGATTATGGAGGCACCTTAAGGAAAGGATAGTGCAACACCTGGAATCCATAGGGGCACAGGATCCAAGACAGCATGAGTTTACAAAAGGAAGGTCCTGTCAAACTAATCTCATAGATTTCTTTGACTTGGTAACCAGAGTGGTGGACCAAGGGGGAGCAGTTGATGTTGTCTACCTTGACTTCAGCAAAGCTTTCGACACTGTTCCACATAGAAGATTGATAAACAAGCTGGGTAGGCTTGGGATGGGTCAGAAGTTGGTCAACTGGGTGGCAAACTGTTTGATGAGCAGAAAACAGAGAGTGGTGATAAATGGTATGCAGTCAGAAGAGATGCAAGCCACAAATGGGGTACCTCTGGGATCAGTCCTGGGGCCAGTCCTCTTCAATATCTTCATCAGTGACATTGCAGATGGACTAGAGGGTAAGGCTTGTCTGTTTGCAGATGACACCAAGATCTGCAACAGAGCAGATGATCCAGATGGGGTGGGCAGAATAAGAAGAGATTTGAATAAACTAGCAAAATGGTCAGAAGAGTGGCAACTGGGATTTTTTTTTTATTTAGTTGTTTAACCAGGTATAGCACACTAAGCTGAAAGCTTTTTTACAGGAGCAACCTGGGAGCGCAAAGAGGTTAAGTGACTTGCTTAGGGTCACACAGTATGCAAGTGGAAGCTGTGGGATTCAAACCCAGGTCTGGTCTGCTGAATTTCACCAAATTTGCAGCTCAGAGCCTTGGACCACTGCGCCATATTAATGCAAAGAAGTGCAAGATCATGCACATAGGGAGGAGAAACCCTGAAGCCACCTATGGGCTGGAAGGAGAGTTTCTGGCAGTCACAAAGGAAGAAAGAGACTTGGACATCATCATCACCAATGACCTGAAATCATCCAAGCAGACCTCTAAAGCAGTAGGTAATGCTAGGGGGATGTTAGGGTGTATTACTAGGGGTATCACAAGTCAGAAGAGGGAAGTAATAATCCCTCTTTACAAAACACTGGTTAGGCCCCATCTGGAGTACTGCATGCCATACTGGAGGCCACACTTTCACAAGGACATTAACCAAACTGAGGCAGTCCAGAGAAGGGCAACCAAAATGGTGCAGGGACTGCATCAGAAGACATATGAGAACAGATTAACGGAGCTCAATATGTATACCCTAGAGCAAAGGAGGGGGAGAGAGAGATGATATGATTGAAACATTTAAACACCTTAAGGGCATTAACAAGGTGAACGAGTCTAACATGTTTCAATATAAGAAAAATAGCAGGACAAGAGGACACAGCATGAGATTAGAGAGAGACCGATTAAGGGGTAATGTGAAGAAGTTCTTTTTCACAGAACGGGTGATGGATGTATGGAACGGCCTACCTCAGGAAGTGGTGGCTATGAATACAGTGCAGGGCTTCAAACTGGAATGGGATAGGCATAAGGGAGCAATACAGATGAGTATGAATAGATAGGCCACTGACAGCAAAGGACGATGGCACATTTATATGGTAGAAAAAATAAATAGGCAGACTGGATGGGCCTTGCGGTCCTTATCTGCCATCAACATCTATGTTTCTATCAAGAAAAACTTTGATGCAAAGGAAGCATGGCTTCTTGTGTCTAATTCACAATCAGTATTCCTGAGCAGCTCCACTTCTCAGAGAACTCCTCCACACTAGACTACTAGGGCTTATTGGGTTTTTGCCGCATTTGCGGCCGGCGACTTGGGGGTCAGAGCATGGGTGCGGGGATGACAGCATCACCCTGTGGGGCATGTTACATTGGGGGATATGGGGGGCTGGGGGTGTGGGAAGCCCTGCGGGGCATTACATGCACAGGGATTCTGGGGGCTGTTGGTGTGGGCAGCCCTGTGGGGCACTTACTGTACGGGTGCGTGTACAGTATGGGGATGGGGTGAGACTGTGCCCCCAAGTTTAGGGCTGGTTCTGTGTGATGCCCATTGAGGCAACAACGGGGGTGGTCAGGGCATGGGGGGGCACATGGACCGGGTTTTACATAATTGTTGGAGGACGTATGTAAGTTACACCAGCTAATTGCAGGTGTAACTTATGATGCCTGTTCTCCTCCGGGGGGTTCTTGTAGAATCCCGACATTGGGGTCTTTGTTGCTGCCTTTCTGGAATAGGGTGCAACTGCTGCCATAAACTCCCTAGCGCCATGTCACAGGGGGTTCATGGCGCAACTGCTGGCATAACTGCTGTTCAGTGCAAGCAGCCTGCAATATGTCGCAGGCCACTTTGTAGAATCATGCAAGTCACTGCTGGCGTAAGTTGCTACTTGCACCATTCTATTTGCCACAACTGCTGTTATGCCAGGCGTATGTGTACTAAAATTGAGCCCCATGTCTTTATTTCACCCTCACTACCCTTAACAAAGGTAAACATACAACCTGTTGCAACAGCAGGCCATGATTTATTAAGTATAATGATTGGGAATTACACTGAAAATGGAAAAGGAAAAGGAAAAGGGTACTGGAAATTGAAGATCTCATTATTAGATGACCCACACATTTCACAAGGTATACAGTATATTACTACAGCCAGAAGGTCTGTGAGTTTTCTATATGACACCCCTACGAATTGGTGGTTGCACAGCAAAGTTGACTTCACTGATTTTCTAAATTTAACAGGTCAACTCAAAGGTAAACAAAGGAAACAAAAGTATATGGCTCTCAGGAAAGAATGGTATAGATTAATATCTTTACAGAATTTGTTACCTGAAGATTTTTCAGAATGAATATCTAACGTTAAACAAGAAATGATGAACTATCAGTATGACAGAATGAAGTCTCTGGTGCAAGAACAAAAATTTGGAACCGAGGGTAAAACCTTTTTTATAAACCCTTTTGATGGTTGTAATTTTTAGGAAAAAGAATAAAACAATGAAATCATTTAAACAGATACAGGATGTTTATCTACTTCTAATAAAGAAATATTAAAAACAGCAGAAACTTTCATTACTAAATCTTTTGGGAACACCAGTACAGATGACATCATAATTGAAAATTGGTTACAAAAGCAAAAGTTTCCTCACATCTCCATAGAAATTAGTACAGTGATACTCAGCCCGCTGTAGTGACAGCTGAAATGGTGGAGGGGTTCAAGAGGGCTTGGGATAGATTTAAGGGGTTGGGAAAAGAAGGTGGAAGCATAACAGAAGGGAGAGGTAGGGTGTTGGGCAGACTATATAGGCCGAGGGGCATTTCTCTGCCGTCACATTTCTGTGTATCTGTGTGTATCTGTGGTACAACAACCCATAACTGAGTCAGAACTCATTACTACCATTCAACAGTTAAAAACTGGATCACCACCTGGTAGAGATGGTTTACTGGTTGAGTTCTACAAAACTCTAATTATGTCAGGATTAATACTGGAAGTAACCCAAGTTTTTAATTATATGTTGAATACTGGAGATGTACCTGAAATAATAAAGCAAGGTCTCATTATTTTTTATATAAAAAAGGAGACAAAACAGTTCTGAATAACTGGAGACCAATATCTCTCCTGAATTGTGATTTTAAGATCCTTATGAAAATACTTTCTAACAGGTTAGCCCTAACGTTACCATGCAACACACATGAATCCCAAGTGTGTTCAATCCCTGGTAGAAAAATCTCTCATATCTTAATATTAATAAGAGAAATTATGGCCAAAGGATCTGAAGGAGAATTAACATGCTACATGATGTGCCTGGACCAAACTAAAGCTTTTGATTCAGTGGTGCATTCTTTTTTACGGAAGTGTTTGTCTCATCATGGTATCCCACCAGTATTTATAGACTGGGGCCCAGATATTCAAAGGGGTTGTGCCATGCACAACCCCCCAATGCGCCTCGGTGCAATATTCAAAGGGGGAAGTTGTGCTGCGTAAATCCCGATGCACCGGGGTACATTGGTAATGTATGAGGTGCAAATGCAGAAGCGGCGCACCATCCATTATGCACATCCAGTCTTGCTTGGGATGTGCGGGCGCACATGCTGGCACAACCTTGATG
This sequence comes from Neoceratodus forsteri, assembly GCA_016271365.2. NCBI lineage: Eukaryota > Metazoa > Chordata > Ceratodontiformes > Ceratodontidae > Neoceratodus > Neoceratodus forsteri. Next base: position 1,027,884,211 of record CM028135.1, read on the forward strand.
TGCGCCACATATGGGGGCTCAGTGTTGAGCTTGTGAAAAGGAGCAACAAATACTGGCCACCCACAGGTGGGCTGCTGCATTGCATGGTGCAATGCAGCACCAGCCAGCCATGGGTGGCCACCCTCCAAGCAGGGAAACCATCCAGTATCACACACCCTCCCCATTGCCCAATGTGTCCCTCCCCCTGGTAAGCCCGAGGGTGGACTTATGTAAAATAAATATAACCTGGTGGTCTAGTGGTCCCCCCCCCCGTCATGCCCCATTGTGGGCATCAGTGAAATAATATCCCACCTGGTGGTCTAGTGTCCCCACTCCATCATGCCCCATCGTGGGCATCAGTGAAATAATACCCCACCTGGTGGTCTCGTGGCCCCCTGCTCCCGCATGCCTGATTGTGGACATCAATAAAGGAATCCCATTCCCTGGTGGTCCAGTGATCCCCCCTTCCCCTCCCACCCTCAGAGGACCTCCAGCCACCCAGTCCCTCCCCCAGTCATCGGCGGGTGGCAGCACCCAACCCTCATACCACCCGTCCACCCACTGAATTATAGTGTACAGTATGTGCTGTCGCCTATTGGGTCCACAGTGTGGATTCATTGGGCCTTCAGACTATACTGTACTACACAGGTATGAATATGTGAATGAATGTTTATTCACATATTCATGCCTGTGTAGTACAGTATGGTCTGCAGGCCCATGGGTCCACACTGTGGACCAATAGGTGTACAGCACATACTGTACACTGTCATTTGGTGGGCAGCCAGGTGGTATGCATTTGGGGTGCTGCCACCCGCCGATGACTGGGGGGAACTTGGTGGCCAGGGGGTCATCTGAGGGTAGGAGGGGAGAGGGGACCACTGGACCACCAAGTAACCAGATTCCTTTATTGATGTCCATGATTGGGCATGCCAGAGCATGGGGCCACTAGACCACCAGGTGGGCTATTATTTCACTGATGCCCGCAAAGGGGCATGCTGGAGGGGGGGGATCACTAGACCACCAGATGGGATATTATTTCACTGATGCCTGCAAAGGGGCATGAGGAGGGGGCACTAGACCACCAGGTTATGTTTTATTTTACATAAACACACAAATGGACATATGGGGGTGTGCACTAGCCCACCAGGGACTCTATCTGCTTCAAGCAGCTACACAGGGCGCCAGGCACATTTTGCTGGGCTGCGCTGTGCAACGCATGCAAATGGGGCCATAATGACATGAAAATGGCCCCATTTGCACCATGCATATATTATGGCCCCATTTGCATGCCCACCATTGAATATCGCGGGTGCTACACCCAGCGAATTGCTGTTGCGCTGCTGACATCCTCGCGTTCGTATCGTGGTGGCTTTGCACCGGCGCGATTGTCACTGCACTGTGCTCAGTCCATGCCATATTCAGCAGTGCTGCATCATGGTGCATCACCGTTGAAAATCACCTGGTCCTGGCCCGACGTATCCCAGATGTGCTGTGCCCATGCTTGCGCTATTGCCAGGCACAGTCTGAATATCCAGCCATGGATAAAAAAATGTTATAAAAATGCATCTGTATCCCCATATATAAATGGGTGGATTGGGAATAAATGTAGGATTAAGAAAGGGGTAAGGCAAGGAAGCCCCTTAAGCCCTGCCTTATATATTTTGACATTGGGCCCATTAATTAGAGCTATTCAGGTACTCCCCCTGATACTTGGCTTGTCAGTATCTAACCAAGACCCTGAAATAAAAACACTTGCCTATGCGGATGATTTAATGTTAATAACAGTGGGCACCCAATTAGTATTCCATGCTGAAACAATTTTTCAAGAATATGCTTCTGTAACTAGTATTGTTCTAAACTAGTCCAAAAGTACACATCCCAACTGGTATAAAAAAAACAGAAATGGAAACAATAATAAACATTCCAGTTATGACAACCCCACAGAAAGTACTAGGAATTATCTTTGGAATGGGAGATCTTTTTTTTTTAGTTGTTTAACCAGGTATAGCACACTAAGCTGGAAGCTTTTTTACAGGAGTGACCTGGGAGCACAAAGAGGTTAAATGACTTGCTCAGGGTCACACAGTATGCAAGTGGAAGATGGGGGGTTCAAGCCCAGGTCTGGTCTACTGGATGTCAGCAGATTTGCAGCTCAGAGCCTTAGACCACTGCGCTATTTTGCTGTACTGCTATATTGATCTTGCCTTTATAAATTGGGAAAACACTCTAAATATAGCTACAAAAAAGTAAGGAAATGGAACACATGGTTAATGAATAAAAATAAATGTATTTATTTAATTAAATCCTTTTTGCTCCTTATGCTTTTATACCTCATTCACATTTAGCCACCTCCTAAACAGCTTGAGACTAAATTATTCAACTGTTTCTTTTCTGGATTATGGGGTAGTAGACTCAACCCCATTAAACTTGCTATTACCTATCTACCAGTTTCTAAAGGTGGTTTAAATATGATCAATCATGTGTGTTTTTTTTTCCATAGCATTTTTATTTATTCAAATTTAAAGTCGGTTATATTACAGAAAATGACGCTATGGAGGATTTGGGTTCTAGACCATGTACAAAATCTGCTACATGAATAGAGTCTTAACCAAGCCATTCCTAAGCATAAAATGATACAATATTTACCAATACACTACCAGTATGTGTTTGGTAAGCTATTTCAACAAATTTGTCAGAACATTAAAACAATATATGATACAGAACAAAAATTATTATCTAAAGAATTAATTTTTGAATGGCACGGTGCTTTTAAAAACATTGTTCTAACATAAACTAATTGAGAGAATGAAGATGTACTCAACATGAAAAGAAAAGTTAGGGGGAAGGAGAAAGAAAGAGGAATACTGGAAAATTTTATTTAAAATAAATTATCCTTTTTTATTTAGTCACCAACACTGTATGAATAAAATGCTTAATTCCTTTATTAGTCTAATCTTGGCAACCACATTTTGACAAGACAAGAAGGAAGCATGGTATTTACATGAGAGTTTTCTTTGTATCAACTATTAGAAGTATCTGAGATAAGACAGTAGACAATAGCAAAGTGAATGAATTTGTGGGTGTATTTCGAAATTTTTTCTACTTCAATGTATGAACGAACTGTCGCTCTTATCTTCATTTCAATGTATTAACACATATAGGGAAAGTAATTTACACTCGTTAAATGAGTGTCATATAGATTCCAAGGATTTTTTGACATTTAGTCCTTACCAGCACCTCTTATATCTGACTAGATCTATGATTTACATGTGAAAATAACGTTACTTTATGTTTTGTTAAATATTTTGGTTGGAACACTTATTTCTAATTTGTTTGAACTGTATTTGAAATTTGCATATGATTTTCATGTGAACAAAAACATGTAGTATTTAGGTTTGCTTGATTATTTTAAACAAAACATTCCCCAACTCTTTTAGTGGGGGAGGGGGATCGGTTTTCATTGCACTTTTTAGTAAGGTTTGGGATCATATATTTGTAGTGTTTTATTGATGTATAATGAAATACTTATTTATGTTTATTTTTCTTTTATATTATGATTTCATGTGGAGTAACACTTTAATATATGTATTTTGCTTTCAAGTTACAATAAAAAATTCCCCTACTATTTTCAAAAAGTGCCATGGGATCTTTAACATCCACCTGAGGCACGTAACCCACCCACGTAGCTCCACACCTGAGAACAGGTGCTTGCCACCATTAATCATCAACGGCTGCAACCTGTCTGTGGGCATGCCCCCTGGCATGCAGCACTATGCAGGGTACCTGGGGATGGAGTCCTGGACACTGTTGGGCATCAATGGGATGAATGGAATGGGTCCCAGAGTGGATCCCTAATGTAGGCTGGTGCAGGTCCATACGAACATAAGAAGTTGCCAGCAGATAGAGGCTTCATGGTCTATTGAGTCTGATTGATTGTGTAGCTGGTAGCCCTTATACTGCAGATGCACCAACACCCCTCTGGAGACCCTCACCCTGTCCAATCACCATTGGAAGCAGTCCACTGTATTAGAGGCCACCACCTCCTCTGATAATATTCTCCAACCTGCCACCACGCTCTCCATAAAAGAAGTGTCTCCTCATTTCCCTCCTGAATCTACCCCTTTCCAATTTCAGACAGTACCCTCGGGTGGCTCTCCCCCTCCTTAACTGGAAAAGCCCCTCTGTGCCAGTCCTATTTATCCCCTTCATGCACTTGAAGGTCTCTATTATGTTCCCCCATTCCTCATCTCCTCCAGGGAGTACATGTTCAGCTCCCTCAGTCTACAGCCTAGTGGATACATGGAACAGCCTTTCTGAGGAGGTCGTAGAGTCAAAAACAGTGGAGGAATTCAAGAATGCATGGGACAGACATAAGGCAATTCTAGTGGGGGGTAGGAGGAAGTAGGCTGTTGGTTAACTAGGATCTGCAGCTTATCCGTTAGGTAGGGAAATGGGCAGACTAGGTGGGCCACATGGTCCTTATCTGCCATCAAATTCTATGTTTCTATATTTCTGTGTTACTCTCATAGGGCAAATCCCCTAACCCCTGGATCATTCTTGTTGCCCTGAGCTGCACCACCTCCAGTAACCTAATGTCCTTCTTCAGGTACAGCCACCAGAACTGCACACAGTACTGCTGATGTGGTCTAACCAGTGCCATGTATAGTGGCAGGATCACCTTCTCCCTCCTACAGGAGGATATGACTCTGGCAGTGCAACCCAGCATCTTGTTAACTTTGGCAGCCACCATTCTACACTACACGGAATTGTTCATTGCTCCTGTTATTATTACCCCAGATCCTTTTCCTCCTCGGTTGTGGCCAGCTGAACATCCCCCAGCTGGTAGAGGAAACATGAGGAAGAATTTCTTCACAGAATGGATGGTGGACAAGTGGAGCACCCTGCCAGAGGAAGTGGTAGGGACTGAACAATCACGGGATTGAAGAATGCATGGGATAGACATAAAGGAATTCTGTAGGTCAGGGTTAAGGGGCAACAGACTTCTAGGAAAACATAAAGTAAACTTACAAGCTCAAATGGGCTGACTGAGTGGGCCATAGGCCCTTATCTGTCGACACTGTCTATGTATCTATGCATCTATGGTAGCTCCATGTTGGGTTTTTTGACCTGAAATGTAGCACCTTGCATTTCTTAGCATTGAACCCCAGCTGCAAGTGTCTGACCAGGCCTCCAATTTCACTAGATCAGTCTGCAGCCCTGCCATCCCACTAAGTCAGCCACTACTGCTCCCATCTTGGTGTCATCTGCAAACAGACTGATCTTGCTCTTGATGCCTATTGAGATGTCCGCTATGAAGATGTCATATAAAACCGGCCCCAGTACAGAACCCTGTGGCACCCCACTTATCACTGCCCAGGGCGATGAGATCCCCCCACCACACTCTGTAGTCTCACTTCCAGCCAGTTCACAACTCATCCCACCATCTTTGCCCCAGCCCCTGTCCCTTCCAGCTTACTACCCAGCCTCCCATGTGGCATCAAATCAAATTCTTTGCTGAAGTCCAGGTACAGCACATCCACTGCATGGTCCCTGTCCAATTGTCTGGTTATCCAATCATAGTACTCCACCAGGTTCATCTGACAGCATCTGCCTGAGACAAACCCATGTTGCCTGCTACCCTGCAGCCCATTAGCCTTCAGAAGGGAAACCAGCCTTTCCTTCAAGATTGTCTCATTAGCTTCCCCAGGATGGATGTGAGGCTTACTGGTCTGTAGTTCGCTGAGTCATCCTTGGGGCCACTGTTGTGGAGGGGCACCACGTGTGCCATCCTCAAGTCCTATGGTACACACCCCAAGTCCAGAGAGGCATTGAATAGGTCTGCCAGTGGTTCCACCAGGACATCAGCCAAATCCCTTAGCACGCTGAGGTGTATGCCTTCTGGTCCCAGTACCTTGTCCACCTTCGGTGCCCTCAAGCACTCCAGTACCCTGCCCACTGGGATTTCCCTGTCAGTCTCGTCTCCCGCCTGCTGACTACCTCCAACCCCCTTAGGAACTGCCCCCTTTTTCCCTTTGGTAAATACAGAACAGAAGTACTTGTTTAATGCTTCTGCCTGCTCTGCCCCCTTTTGATCCTCACAATTTGGTCTTTGCAGTTCCTCTTCTCTCTGATGTACCTAAAGCAGTCCTTCTCTCCATCTTTAATGCCCTGTGCTAGCTTAAGTTCTTGGGATGCCTTAGCTGCCCTGACTGCTCTTGTCACCTCTCTTGACTCCTTCAGGTATTCCTCTCTGTCCTCCTCCCCCCAACCCCCCATCCTCTTGTATTGTACAGTATCTTCTAAAGGCGGCTCTTTTACTTCTTACTTTCACCATGACATCCATGCTTACCCAACTAGGCTTCTTGGCCCTTGCCCTCTTGCGCTGGACCCTTATACATGTTGTGGTTGCCTCCTATATATCCAGCTTAATGAATCCCCACCTCTGATTAGTGTCCATAACTGGATTTATCCTTGCCTGATAACCCTTCACTATTTCCCTCATCCTCCCAAAGCTGGCCCTTCTGAAGTCCAACACCCTTGTGCCTGATCTTACTCCCTCCCTCCCCATGTTTATCCTGAACCAGACAGAGTGGTGGTCATTGCCTGCCAGTGGTTCTTCCACCCTCAGCCCCTTCACAAACTTGCAATTTTCCTGCATGAGGTCAAGGGTGTTCCCTAACTTGGTTGGCTAGCTGACCAACTGCAATAGGAAACGGTATTGGAAGGCACCCAGGAGTACCTGTTCTTTCCTATTTGTGGTGGCTGGAGTACCCCAATCCACCCCTGGCACTTTGAAGTCACCAACAATTACTGTACTGCCCCTTCCACAGCTCCTTCTGATCTGTTTTGCCAGTTCCCTATCCAATCCCTCAGTCTGAGAGGGTGGTCTGTACACCACTTCTATCCTGAGTTTCCTTTGCTTGGAGTCCAGATGTGTGAATCACACCAACAGATACCAGGACCTGTGTGGCTATGCCCCGTCTGGTGTTGAACACCCACAGTGCCCCAGGCATACAGTGGCCACCCAATGCACACCCTGCCATACCAGGAACCCCCTCACCTGCATAGCCAGTGGTCAGCTAGGTCTGGCCAGGAGCACAGCCCTTCACACACCTCCTTGGCTGCAGGCCAGCCAAGTGATGCTGGGAGTGCACTGCCTATATATGGGCAGTCTGCCCAGCATCGCTTGGATGGCTGGTGGCTGAGGAGGTGTGTGGAGGGATGTTCCACTGGCTGTACATAGCTGACCACTGGCTATGCGGGATGGCAGGGGCCAGTATCACGGGGGGTCACCTGGTGGTCTGGTGGTCCTGTATGGGGCAGGGGGATAGGGTGTCTGCAACAGGAGACAGGTGCTTCATTCTAGGTGTATGTCTAGGGGGCACCTAGCAGGGGCCAGGGCACTGCTGTGTGCAGGGAAGGGTGGCACAGGGCAGCATAGGGGATGGCAGCAGTGGTCTTACAGTGGGGGAGTGGGCTAGTTGCCTGGTCCATGTGGCAGCAAGTTGTGTGTGTGGGGAGGGGCATTGGGGTCTTACAGCAGGGTTCTCCCTGGCATACCCTGCTCCCTCCTCCTCACCCCTGCAGCCTGCACTACATACCTTAGTGCATGGCATGTAGTGCTGGCATGCCCCCTCACCCTGCCCCCAGTGCATTGCAGTCCATGGGCCCGGGGGATCAGGTGCATTGGGGTGGTACACACCCTTTAGTGAATCCCAAATGGGGGGGCACAATGGGTGTGGAGTGTCTCCACTCGACACGTATATGGTGCAGAGGCACTCCACACCTTCATTCATAGGGCCCAATATTTAGTGAGGAACAGTCTGTCAATCTAAAGGAATGTTTCCCAAGTTCCAGTCAAACCTCCAAGTTTCAGCTGGAACTTTTCATTTTATCAGCATTATAGAATTTTAAACCTTGCTAAAACTCTATCACTAATATCAGCAATTACATCTCACAATTTCTCTTATACCGCTTACAGTAAATTGTAGTGAGAAAGAAAGAACTTTTCTGCACTGGGGATCAAACCCAGGCCCCCTACTCACTACTATTTGGTAGCCTGTTGTTCTACTGCTGTACTAAGCTTCCTTGACTGGAAGTGCTGATGTAGCCAAGGACATCCAGCAGTGAGTGCAGACCACACACACAGCTTCATTGAATTTTAGTAATGCAGAGTGTTTCAATCAGAAGTAATGCTTCCCAAGTTGCAGTCAAACCTCAAAGTTTCAGCTGGAACTTTTCAAGTTATCAGCAATATAGAACTTCAGACATTTCTGAAACTCTTTCACTAACATCAGCAATGACATCTAGCAATCTCTCTAATACTACATAAATTGTAGTGAGAAGGAAAATAAAAGTTCCACTCGGGATTAAACCTAGGCCCCCTATCCACTACTGTTTTGTAGCCATTAGTCTTATCATCATACTAAGCTTCCATGACAGGAAACGCAGCTATGACAAAGGACATCTAGCAGGGAGTGCAGACCTCTCCCCAACATATACAGCTTCAATGGATTTTAGTAATTAACAATCTGTCAATTAATCAATGAGGCATGATAGAGAGTGTGTTATGATGGTGTAATGACCCACCTTTAGTGGGTTGAAGCAGAAGACAAAATTGAGTGCTTCCTCCACCTGAGAAGGGCCATTAGCCTACCACATTGCACTCCCTAGAATGCCTTATTGTGATTATGAAACAAGTACTTTTTAGTAATTTGGATATATTTTTAAACATATTTTTGTTGAGCTACTTTCAGCTGGCCATTGTGCTGGGATAATGGCCCAGCTGAAAGGACCTCTGGGCCAATCAGGAGGCAGAATTATTTCTACATATTTAATAATGTGAAGTAATGTTTCCAAAGTTATATTCAAACCTCACTATCTCAGCTGGAACGTTTCAAGCTATCAGCAATACAGAACATCAAACCTTGTTGTAACTATTACTAAAGGGACTGATGGCAGTAGCTGACTTCTCTGGTGTCAGTGCTGTTAGTGCAATTGACTTGGGTGAATCAGTGGCAGCCTATAATTGGGCTGTCTCTGAGGCACTGGATGCTGTCGTACCAATCTAGAGATGACCTAGGTCTTCTCGTCTGAGACCCACATGGTCTGATGGGACTCGTTGGGTGATGAAGACCATGGGTCAGAGATCGGAGTGTTGCTGGCAGATGATCCAGCTAGAGGAGGACAGACTGGATTTGAATAATCACTTTGGTGACTATCAATGGGAAATCAACCATAAGAAGGCAGAATTCCTGTACAGGGAGATTGCTGCATGAAAAAATAGACCAGCTCAGCTTTTTCAGACTATACACAGGCTTCTTCACCCTGTCTGTCTGCAGCCCAAAAAAGCTTGTTTAGCTGTACAGTGCAATGACTTTGCTCTATTTTTCTCTGACAGGATGTTCTCTAGTCGGGCTGGGATCTCACGAGTGGGACCGGATCAGACCCGTAGGGTGGGGCTTGGTTGGAGCAGGAGCACTGCTATTGCTTGGGAAGAGTTTTGGCTGGTGGGGGTAGCTGAGGTCTCTGAGGTGATCTCAAAGTTGCAGCCCACTTATTGTGAACTGAATCCAGGCCCAACACATCTCCTAGTGGGATGTGTTTAGATAATCAGCCCAGTGTTCACTAGGATAGTCGGGTGCTTGCTTACTGAGGGGGCTTTCCTGACATCTTAATGGATGTGTTGGTGAAGCCCCTTTAAAAAAAAAACATCTCTTGACCCCAATATCCTGGAAAATTATAGACCAATCTTCAACCCCCCATTTTTATGGGAGGTTGTCAAGAAAATAGTGGCTCTGCAGCTCAAAGAACACCTGGAGGACTGTGACATCTATGAGGAATTCCAGTCCAGATTTAGGGTGAGGCACTACACTGAGACTGCACTGGTCCAAGTTCATAATGACCTCCTTATGGCCAGAGATCATGGGGAATGGTAAATTCTCATTCTCCATGATCTGCCATCTGCATTTGATAGCGTGGACCATGTCATGTTGCTAGATCACCTTAGAGAGCGGTGTGGACTCGCCGGTGTTGTCATCAACTGTTTTGAGTCCTTTATCTCAGGCAGGAGGCAAAGGGTGGTGATGGGGACATTTTCCTAACCCCCACCTCTTCTCTGTGGAGTCCCTCAAGGCTCAGTCTTGTCACCGACATTGTTCACAGTATACCTGCTGCCCCTGTGGCAGATCATCAGACAATACAGTGTGAGTTTTCACTGCTATGCAGATGATACTCAACTGTATATGTCCTTTGTACCAGGAACAAGTGGTACTGTTAAAGTGCTGGATAAATGCCTCACTGAGATCTAGGACTGGATGAACTCTAACTGACTGAGACTCAACCCTGACAAGATGGAAGTATTAGTTCTTGATCTTGGCCACAGGCGGAATGAGGAATGACAATTGGCTTAGTCCTGGAGTCAACACCATTGACGGCATCCCCCAGGGTGTGAAATCTGGGCATGATCTTCAATAACAGGCTGACATTTAAGGCACAGGTTTAGGTTGTCGTCAACAATAGCTTTTACCATCTGAGGAACATTGCTCAGATTAAGCCCCTAATTACACCTGAAGACCTGCTGTCACTGGTGCATGCTTTTGTAATATCAAGGCTTGACTACTGTAATGCTATGTATCTCGAGGTCAGTGAGGGGACTCTCCTTCAACTGCAGCTGGTGCAGAATGCAGCAGCCAGGTTGCTGACGGGATCATCTAGATTCTGTCATGTGGCCTCGGTCCTGCGAGGTCTGCACTGGCTGCTGGTCAGGTGGCGGGTTCTCTTTCAGGTTGGTTTGCACACCTATAAGCCCTCCACCTAGGGCCTCCTTGCAGTTCTGAGGACTGGGCTGAAAACCTCAGATGATCGTTCATTCAGTTTGGCCAGCCCAGTCCTCTGGAATGTGCTTCCAAGACCTTTAAGGGAGGCCCCTATGGTGGAAGTATTCAGGATGGGTCTGAAAACTCACCTCTTTAAGTTTGTATATCCTGAAAAGATACTGCCCCTTTAATGCTGCCTGATTTTCTGGATTCATTATGCTCGCTGTAATTTTAGCATTGATTTCACTTCTAGATTTTATGTACAACACCCAGAGCCTCTGGGATTGGGCACCTGAGAAACAGAAACATAGAAACATGGCAACATAGAAGTTGATGGCAGATAAGGACCGCAAAACCCATCCAGTCTGCCCATTTCTTTTTCTACCTTATGAATGTGCCATAGGCCTTTGCTCTGTAAATGGCCTATCTATTTCACACTCATCTGTACTGCTGCCTAATGCCTATCCCATGCCTGTTTGAAGCCCTGCACTGTATTCATACCCACCACTTCCTGAGGTAGGCCGTTACATGCATCCACCACCCTTTCTGTGAAAAAGAACTTCCTCACATTACCCCTTAATTGGCCTCCCTCTAATCTCATGCTGTGTCCTCTTGTCCTGCTATTTTTCTTATATTGAAACATGTTAGACTCTTTTATCTTGTTAATGCCCTTAAGGCGTTTGAATGTTTCAATCATATCACCTCTCTCCCTCCTTTGCTCTAGGGTATACATATTGAGCTCAGTTAATCTGTCCTCATATGTATTCTGATGCAGTCCTTGCACCATTTTGGTTGCCTTTCTCTGGACTGCCTCAATTTGGCTAATGTCCTTGTGAAGGTGTGGCCTCCAGTACTGCACTCAGTACTCCAGATGGGGCCTAACCAGTGTCTTATAAAGAGGGATTATTACTTCCCTCTTCCGACTTGTGATACCCCTACTAATACACCCCAACATCCCTCTAGCCTTACCTACTGCTTTAGAGATCTGCTTGGATGATTTCAGGTCATCGATGATGATGACACCCAAGTCTCTTTCTTCCCTTGTGACTGCCAGCAACTCCCCTCCCAGCCTATAGGTGGCTTCAGGGATTCTCTTCCCTATGTGCATGATCTTGCACTTCTTTGCATTAAACCCCAGTTGCCACTCTTCCAACCATTTTACTTGCTAACCTCAGCAATGACTTGTAACATTTCTCTCATACTACATAAATTGTAGAGAGAAAGAAAAACGTGTTCTGTAGTGGGATTGAATACAGGCTCCTGTATGTTTGAAACTCTATGCCAAAATCTAAAAGCCTTAACACTGACACCAATAATGGCAACATGAATATACCTTTTAACTTGACTAAATGCAAAAAACGTGTAAGCATGACCGCAATAGGCACAGCTACACTGATGGTGACTTAAAATGATAAGGGAGAAATGCCCTGACAACCGAATAAAGCGAGTGTTAGAAATACCTTGTCTTATTATTACCAAACCAAACAGAACAATTGTGTTCTATCTATGTACCACAGATAGTAACACTGTCAACAACATCCTTGACATACGGTAGTACAGTGACAAAGCAAAATAAAAATGTATATAAAAGTAAAAACAAAAATAAATTATAGAGAAATTCAAGCAATTGAAGTGTAGCCAAATAATGAAAGACTTAGCAAAACACTAATCAGCTAGTATCAGTGAGAGGTAATTTGATATGCCAACCAAAACACCTGGTATGTGATCCATTGCAGTTCAAGTTGACTCTCACAGTGAATTTAAAACTGTGCTGAGAAGTACAGTAATTGTAATTTGTGTCTTTCAAAGTACTGTCACCCCTTTCAAGAAAGGTAATTTGATATATCTTTTGACTTCCTACAGGCATGCACTCAATCTTATAGTTAAGCAATAATTCACAACAGGGTGTGTATCATGCTGTGATAACATCACACCTCAGGTTGTTGAAGTGTGAGGCTGAACACTGAGTGTGTTCAACACTGGTGAAGTGATGCTATCCCAGGCAGTACACACCCTGGACTGTATTATTGTTATTGTACAATGGATCATCTCCGTTAGGTGGAGCCGTCTGTATATCCAGTACATGAATTGTCTCTGTGTTCTTTTCTGCCTCCCAGTCCCAGTCGCTAGCACAGTCTATTGTTGTGTCCCCCCTCTCTCTAATTACTACCTAAGTTTTGTAGAAGAAGGAATAATGCTTTTTTAAAATAAAGAAGCTGGAATATTGTATTTTATCCCTTGCCATGTGCTTCTGATTAGAGACTGTCCACACCGCTTGCCACCCTCATTACAGGAAGAACCGCAGGAAAAATAATTTTTTTTTGTTTGCTTTTTACTTGAACAGCCATCATTTTCGTTATTGGGAGCAGAGTGGGGGGGGGGGTTCAGCAGCCACGGTGATCGGGAACAGAGCAGGTAGGTAATGAAGCCACTAACTGAAAGGGACAGCCTCTTGCTGTCTTTGAAGTATCACTCAGTGTAATGCTTACAGAGTTGTGCATTCTTGTTTTAAATGGGAAAAAAAGTATGACTTCAAAGAGAGAAATAAAAAGGAAAGCAAGCACTTTCTAAAGGGATCAGTGTTGGAAATGGGCAGTCATGCACTGTTCGTGTCAAGAACCACTCACTCAGTTGCTCAATCACTTGTATTGTGAACAGAATAATAAACAAATATATTATTAAAACCAAAAAAAGATTTTTTATGTGTTTTTTAGGGTGGGGGCACACTGATATGTTGTGAGGGAGGTTTTTGTTCCATTTATTGAATTGGACTGACAGAGGCCCATGATGTAGGGGCGCAGTGATTTTTTTTATCTTTTCTGAGGTTGTGTTTGAGCTGGACCTTTATATGGTGATGTTATGCTCAGATAACCTGACTTGTGAAGGTGGAAACTGACTGATCAGAGAGCAAGAAATGTTCTTTCCATTGTATAATTCAGCTTGAAAGAGAAGCTGCCTGGGCTAGCTGATTTTACCCTATGTAATGAGCAGTTTGAATGCTCAGTCCTTAAATATTTCCTCCTGCTGAAAGAGTCTGGCAGTTCTACCTCTATTCGAAAACAAGGGTTCATGTCTACGATTCTGAATACACAGAACATACTTTTCTAAGCAGGGGGTTACTGCCTTCTAACAGAGAGCACCATGCCTCATGTAGTTGTGGTCTGCAGGAAGTCTATAACAAGCCAAGCCCCTAAAGACACATTTTGCAGCCACCTTTAGTGCAGGAAAAAGAGGATGATGCCTTAATGTTCAAAGGGAGAAAGATTTATGAGCCCTATTTTACCACTCACCCTCACTTAACAGGAGCTAAGTTAGGACTGAAGGGCATTTTGCTCATGATGTCCCACACACAGCCTTACAGGCATACATTTCACCACAGAGGACCTGCAGCATGACTTATTACGCTGTGGCACACAGATCCCAAACATGTAAATGTTAGTTGAGTTACTGTAGCAGGAGCTTTCAATTCATACATAACTTTTTTGGCTCAAGGCCACACAACTACAGAACATATCTACAAGAGAAAGAGGCAGAGGAAACATAAGAGGCATAACAACAAATCTTATAAGGCATGAAATGAGGCTGACGCATGGTGCAGAACCACTGGGAGGGGGCAGGCTTCTACAGTTCCATTGACTGTAGACAAAAAAATGTCAGATGAGTGAGCACTGGTCAGAGGTGATAGCACAGTAATATTCAATAAAGTTCACAGATGTGTCTTAAGCAGAAAGTCTAATACTATCCCTCTCCTCTGAGAAATTACAGGTATTGTACAGGTAAAAATTATAACTGATGTAAACCCATTGTTAAGCGGCAAGGGTATTGCCACAGTACTGCAGTATCAGAGAGGACGTGATGTATCATCCAGTTTCTTTCTAGTAACAAAAAAGGCAGGCAAGTTAATACCAGTAATGGACCCAAAATTCACTAATTAATTCATCAAGCTAAATACGTTCAAAATGGAGACCTTGCAGTAGACAGTTCAAGCAGTCTGATGGAGGCTGCTTAACATTAAAGGAAAATTAAATCAAAATTTACAAATATTGGGGCCCATGCACAAATGTGCAGAGTGGCTATGCACCATGTAGCCATGGCGTGTATCCACTCTGCACCCTTTGCACCCCCAACGTGGGATGCACAAAATGGGATGTACAGCCCCTACACACCCGATCCCCAGTCACATGAACAGAAATGCACCTCGGGCGGGCGGAAGGTGTACAATCATTACATGCCATACACTATGGCATGGAGTGCTGCACACCAGGAATGTGGGATGGTGCAGGCTCTGCCAGGTGGAAATCTGCTGTAACCCACTGCACGCCCTCATGGAGTACACCCCCTGGTCAAGGCAGCAGCGGGACCTGACAATCTGAGCTGCCCAAGCCCACTAGGCCACAGGGGAGGGCTGGGGCAGCAGAACCGGTTAGCACTCCTTCATGTCTACCACACACACCCAGAGCCCCCCCAACAGAAGAACAGAAGACCACCCCACCCAGTGTCTGCCATGCACCCACTGCCACACATATGGCATCCCTGGCCCGGTGATGCAACAGACATCCCCCAGCACACACACAGGTGCCCCGCCATGACCTCCAACACCACCCAAACCTGGTACTCCCACTGAAGCATTGGTGACCAGTGGCAGATTTTCCTCCCAGCCACCAACCCATGGCACCACCACTCAGGCAAGCATGTACCAGGAACATGCCTTGTTAGCCCAGTAGTTCTCTGACAGCAGAAACTGCCCCCCTGACTCTCATTGGTAGTTAGTGGCTCCCTCTCTCCATCTTCGAGATACCGACCCTCTGCACCTGCACAGTCAGTGCTGTGGCTGGATGGCTGGGCACAGCCGTTTGCACTCCTCCTCGGCCACCGGCCATCCAAGTGCTGCTAGAAATGCACCGCTAATTAATTGGGTGCATTCCCAGCATCACTGGGAGGCGGTATAGTGCAGTAGTTTAAGGCTCTGAGCTGTAAACCTGGAGACCTGGGTTTGAAATCCACAGCCCCCACTTGCATACTGTGAGACCCTGAGCAAGTCACATAACTTCCTTGTGCTCCCAGGTTGCACCAGTAAACAAGCTTTCAGCTTAGTGTGTCTCTCCTGGTAAAAAAAAAAATCACTTGGATGGCCGGTGGCTGAGGAGGTGTGTGGAGGGCTGTGCCGCTAGTCGTCTGGCAGCAGCATTGACTGTGCAGGTACAGGGGGATTGTCAGTGCTGTGGGGGCAGGGGGAGCTACTAAGTACCATTGTGTGCTGGGGGATGAGATCAGGTGTGTGTCACCAGGGCACTTGTGTGCTTTGGGGGGGCTCGTGTGACACTGGGGACAGAGCAGTTGTGGGTGATGTGGGGGTTGTGTTGCACACTGGGCACAGGGGCAGTCATATGTGGGGTGTAGTGGAGCTTCCACTGCCACAGGGATGGGGTGGCATGTGGGGGGGCCATACTGCATGGGTACCGGGCTGCCGTGAGCTGGGGGATGGTGCGGCGGGTGGACCCTGAGCTCCAGGAGCTTAGCCATAGGGTCCGTCACCAGCAGGGGCATAGCTGTATGGATCAAGGTGTTCACTGGTGCCATTCCTGGACCTGCACCTGTACACATAGTGGTCCACTGTTGGACCCTTGCTGAGCATCTCATTGGATGCCCAACTGGGTCCATGACTCCACTCCCGGCTGCCCTGTGGAGTACTGCACATCGGGGGGGGGGCTGAGACACGGACAGGTGGTAGCCGATGGTGAATGCCGGCCGGGTACACCTGTCTGCAGGTGCTGAGCTTCGCAAGCGGGATACATGCCTCTGGCACATATTTCCCACCTGTTCGTGAATAGGCCCCAATATGTTGTGTATAGTATTTAGATTTATAGATGTACTTCTAATAATTCCTTCCCTTTTGTTTGCTGGAAGAAGTTTTCTCTAAATTTGCTTGCTGGTTTTACGCCCCTTGGGGATCTCCACTTTTTAATTTTTATGGCTTGCCTTGTCCAGCAGTGCCTCCTGTCCCATGTGAGAGTGATGCATCCAGGACCACTGATTCAACAGGAGCTTTTTTAGGTTACAGAAGTAGAGTTGTGATTTTAGGTAACTCTTCTAGTCCAGAGAGCTCTAATGATGGTTACATTTACAGATGGCAAATGTCTGAGGGGATAACTGAGTGGGTTTTTTTGTAAGGAAACAGCTAGTGTCTTCACTAATGATAGCATCTGTGACCGTGGGTGCTTTGTGAGCTTTTTAATGGTTGTGTATAGTTTGATGAAATGAAAAACTTTTAAAAACAAAACATTCCCTCCTGCTGGCTAGACCTAGACACATACCTAGAAAACAGAAAGTTTGGATTAGACAGTTATTTAGTTGAAGCCAGACTACCAGGCTCCTAACAACAGATTGCTGCTGCAGCAGTTATTGCTCTCTAAATTAATGGTCCTGGATCCATTTCAGCAAACAAAGGGAAGGACTTACTAGGAGTACACCTAGAAATCAAAACACT
This sequence comes from Neoceratodus forsteri, assembly GCA_016271365.2. Lineage (NCBI taxonomy): Eukaryota > Metazoa > Chordata > Ceratodontiformes > Ceratodontidae > Neoceratodus > Neoceratodus forsteri. The sequence continues at coordinate 1,027,901,494 of CM028135.1, forward strand.
CTGCATGCCATATTTGTTTATGAAATTTGACTTTAGTTCCCCTTTAATAGATATCAGTGATGCTTAACTTCTCATATGATCTAATCTACCTACATATGGGGTTAGCCTCTAAGGAGTGTAACAATTTAGTATCCCTCTCTCCCTAGGTGAAAACCAATCTTCAGGAGAGGCAGTCAAGTTAAAACTGTAACAAGGGGCAGTATTAGCCCAGCAGTTACACATCACCATAGAAATATGCTAGTCTTCTAGGCTGGGCTGTCCACATAGACAACAGAGTGGCCCAAGAAAAGTGATATCCAATTGGGAATATGAATGCCCATCAGTGTTCTGGAAATAAGATCCATCTGTCTTTCCCTACCATATTTCAAATAAAAAATGGTTGTTTAGGAGGTACATATACAGCCATTCTACCTGATTACAGAGTCATACATAAACAAATCAGGGAGGACAAAGAACATGAAAATTCTTCAAGAAGCTACAGTGGCCCTCGGCTATGCAGAAAAGAACTTGCAAGTCATCACAGCTGCCCACTTGCAGGAAGATTCAACAAACAAGTAAATTTGTTAAGCAGAGAGAAAGTCAGCCTGCGGATACCTGATTCATCAGTGTGGTTAGCCATGTGTTACAATAGTGCACATGCTTGATTTGATCATGGCAGAGTTGTTGAACAGGGATGCTGGCCACTATGGTGAGGGATAGTTTTCTCTTTCACAGGGGTACTGTATCCTTTGGGATGAGTGGGGGGAAGTAGGGTGGGGGGCATCTTTATCTTTTATTTCACTGGTTTGGATGAGTGAGGCATGGTGTGTGGTGAGAGGAGAGACAGGTGAAGTTACTGAAATTCACTTTGCACCAGAATCCAAGAATTTCAGCAGCTTTGCTTTGACGACAGCTGCAATTCATGTTTTCACCTGGAGAATTGACCAAATTCACATGTGAAATCTATGCAAATTATCGATTCATGGATGGATTAGTAAACCTGTGTAGTTCACTGTGTGAATTTGTTTGATTTATATGTGTAAAATGTCACAAATTGCATGACTAGTGCACGTCTATGCCCCCTGCCACTTCCATATAAAATGTTCTTCATGATACACCACCTCCCATCCCCCCTGCTTCTCCCTCCTACACCTCTGCCCTCAGGAATTGTAGCAAAGTAATAAAGTGTGGCAGAGTTACAAATCTCCAAGAAAGTCAGAAGTAATGTTCAAATACCCTACCTTTCCCCCACCCAAATTCCAAACACACTCCTCTTGCATCCTGCCACCCAACTCCGAACAACTAAGTCATCATCAGCTCTGCCACAGCCCCCAGTCCCCACCACCTTCATCCACCTACTATCACATAGAAAATAACTATAATAAAGAAAATGGTCCTCCCAGTGCAGAGTGTCTGATCTGTTCAGTGTCTATCTTACTAATGACAGACTGCAAGTGGAAGTGAATTCCACAGGGTTGGCCCAGAGATACTAAAAATGCAGTCTTCCAGTGTTCTGAGCTGAACCCTGGGAACATCCAGGAGGCCCCTTGAAGAGGAGAGGAGGGAATGAACAGAGGTTGCCGGTGTCAGGAGCTTAAAGGCTGGTCTCAAGCTGTCTGGATAGGAAAATCTATTTCACCTTCACTTCCCATTAACTCAGGTGTCTCTCAAAGGTCTGTCCTGGGTCCCATTATCTAAATGACCTACCCTCTGTCAGTTCATCTGCATCTATTTATATCTATGCTGATGACATGGTTGTTTTTGCATCTGTCTCCTCTCCCTGTGACCTTACCTCCTGACTTCAGTTGGATTTTGGCAACATTCAGCAGTGGTTCAAGGATAACCAACTGTTTCTTAATGCCAAACAAATAGTCTCAATACTTTTGGTACCCATCAGAGGCTTGCCAAACCTAGTTCTTCACTACTATTTAATACCCTATATGGTGCTCTATCATAGCGCCCTAAGGTTTATATCAGATCTTCCACACTCCACCCACCACTGTTTGTTGTATTCTGCCATAGGTTGGACCTCCCTTTCCCTAAGACGTCACATAAATGCTGCTATCTGGACTTATAAAGCTATTGCTATCAAATTTCCCAACTACATCTCTGCCTGCTTACCACTTTGCACTTTAAGTAGATATGCCCTGAGAAGTGCCTCATATATTACCTTAAAGGTAACAAAGGCTAGATCCTGATTCAGCTGTGCATCCATTAGCCACACGCTTCCCATGCAATGGAATAACCTGCAAAATACCCTGAAATTAAAGTATATAGTCAGCACCACAACCTTTAAAACACTCTACTTACAGCATAATACAGAATCCTGCACTTACTACTCTTGATCAGTTGCCTCCCCCTCTTAGGGTGTCCCCAGATCATTCTCGTAGTTGCCTATCCCTGCATCCTGGTAACAGTTTCTGCATGGTCACTTTCATCATCATCATCATCATCATCATCATCAAATCTTTATTTATTCAGGCGAACATCATTGAGCAAGGCTCATTTACAAGATGGATCTGATAAGGTCAAGGTTCAATAGTTGATACACAACAGATACATCATACACTTATATAAGACAGTTATACATACAGGGGAAAATAACGTTTATAAACACAGTGATGTACAGTAAATTCACATGGTAAAAAACGGTTACAGGAAAGTTAAGCTAATATTTACAATATGCACAGTATATACATATCCCAGTTGGGGGGGGGCATGGCAGACACTCAACATAATGTAATACTAGGATGGTGAAGGTATTACTGGGTGCCATAAGATGGGGTGTCTGTCTGGAAGGCATATGCCATATATGGTTTGGAAGGAGATTTGTGAGATGACAATGCTAGCTCTAGTGGTAGCAATTGCATTTCTCTTTGAAGAAGACTGTACAATGCTGTTTAAAGGATGCAAATGGAATGATATTGGACAGTTTTAGGGATTTTGTAGGGTGTTCCATGCTATAGCTAGAGAATAGCTGATTGCTGCCCTCCCTAGCCTGGTGTTGAATTTGGGCAATTTGAGCAGGATGATGTTGTTGCTTCTTAGGGCATAGGAGCTAGGAGAGGTCTGGGTGAAGCAGTCCAGGATATAGTTTGGAAGTTTTTGACAATGCTCTGTAATCCATATTGCTGCATTTCTGTTCCTTCTGAGGTGAAGGAAACCCACCCAACTGCAGCATAAAGAGAGCAATGATGAGTATTAGATGGCAGATCTGTAATGAACCTTATTGCTCTTTGATATAAGGTATCCAACTTGTGATGGTAGGAGATGGGGCAGTGACTATAAAGGAAGTCTGCATAGTCAACAACTGATAGAAAAATGGCCTGGACTAACCTCATCTTTGAGTCTCTGTTTAGGAAGGGTTTACATAGAAACATAGAAACATAGAATGACGGCAGATAAGGGCCGCTTGGCCCACCCAGTCTGCCCATTTCCCTACCTACTGGATAAGCTGCAGATCCTAGTTAACCAGCAGCCTACTTCTTCCTACCCCCACCCCCCAGAATTGCCTTATGACTATCCCATGCATGCTTGAATTCAACCACTGATTTTGACTCCACAACCTCCTCTGGAAGGCCGTTCCTTGCATCCACAACCCACTCTGTGAAAAATACTTCCTTAAATTACCTCTAAGCTGCCCCCCCTCTATCTTCAAATTGTGCCCTCTTGTTCTTGCACACCTCTTTTTTTGAAAGATACTACCCTCTTGGACTTTGTTGATTCCCTTGAGGTACTTGAAAGTTTCTATCATATCACCCCTCTCCCTCCTTTCCTCGAGGCTATACATATTAAGCTCCTTAAGTCTCTCTTCATATGTCTTCCGGTGCAGACCCTGCACCATTTTAGTTGCCCTCCTCTGGACAGCTTCCATCCTGTCTATGTCATTGTGGAGATTGGGTCTCCATAACTGCACACAGTACTCCAGATGGGGTCTCACCAGCTGTCTGTACAGAGGGATAATAACTTCCTGTTTTCTACTGGTGATGCCTCTCCCTATGCATCCCAGTATCCCCCAGCCCTCCTTGCTGCCCTCTCACATTGCTTGCCCACCTTTAGGTCATCTGATATGACTACCCCCAGGTCCCTTTCCATTTTGTTGTTGTTAGTATCTCACCCCCATTGTGTACTCTTCCCCTGGGTTTTTGTTTCCCAGGTGCATTACCTTGCACTGCTTAGCATTGAATCTAAGCTGCCATACATTTGACCATTCCTCTAACCTTGCCAAGTCCCTTCTCATCCTTTCCACCCCACCCTGTGCATCAACTCTGTTGCAGATCTTAGTGTCATCGGCAAAGAGACATACTTTTCCTTCCAGTCCTTCTGCAATGTCGCTTATAAAGACATTGAAGAGGACCGGTCCTAATACTGAACCCTGTGGTACCCGTATTAGGACCGGTCCTCTTCAATGTCTTTATAAGCGACATTGCAGAAGGACTGGAAGGAAAAGTATGCTCTCTTTGCAGATGACACTAAGATCTGCAACAGAGTTGATGCACAGGGTGGGGTGGATTTTGACTCCACAACCTCCTCCGGAAGGCGGTTCCATGCATCCACAACCCTCTCTGTGAAAAAATACTTCCTTAAATTACCTCTGAGCCTCTATAGAGAAGGCCAAGCCTTTGGCCAAGCTTTTTTAACAGTTCTTCTAAATGATGAGTGAAGTCAAGTCTGTTGTCAATCCACACACCTAGGTATTTGAAGTTTTCTACATACTCCAGATTTTCTCCAACTATAGTGCATAGCTGGGGGAGAATGTTTGGAGAGGATGTGCTGGTGGAGCTTTGATTTGTGAACATCATTGCTTTAGTTTTCTTTGCATTTAACAGAAGCTTTTTCTTGAGTAGCTGATATTGTAGCAAGGAGAATTCTGTTTGTAGGATTTCATGAGCAGCTGCAGGCGAAGGGTTGCTGACATACAGAACAGCGTCATCAGCAAAGAGGTGTACAGAGGAATTGGTAAGGGTTGAATCAATGTTATTTATATAAATGGCAAAAAGGATAGGACCCAGAATAGAACCTTGGGGGACTCCTCTTGACAGTGGTTTTAATGGGGATAGGTCCTCCATCCCCTCCCTCCTCCACTTATCTCTACCTCATCACCCCCCTTTCTGTCATCCTGAACTTAGCCTCTGCCTGGTCCTCTCCCTTTCTCCTCCATCTACTCTCCTCTCCCCCTTATCTTCTTCCCTCTGCCCTGTTCCTTATACTATACCCACTTTTACCCTCTCCCTCCCCCCACCATCTAGTTCCCCTCATCTGGTTCTCCACCTCTGCAACCCTGGTTCACATTCACTCCCCTTAGGCCTCCGACCTATGTGCACTCCATCTCTTCCCCACTCCTTTATACCTATTCCATTCCCCCTACATGTGCCCAAGGGCCCGGTTGACTTGTCACAGTGCTCCAGGGCACAGTCTACTTGTCTCAGTATTCCAGGGTCCCTGTTGAGTCGCCATGGCTCTTGTCACCCTATCTCTTCATTTTTACTGACCCTTCTGAATTACTGTTGCTAGATCAGTTTACTATCTGCAAAATTATTGTGTTATTTACCTTGTATGTCTGCAAAATGTTGTCTTACTTATCCAGTATCTAGTCACAGTGCTGACCCTACTGAATCACTGTTACTAGCTCAGTTCACTATCTGCTAAATATTGTGTTACTTATCCTGTATCACTGCAAAATATTGTGTTAATTTTCCTGTATCTCCTTACAATTCATTGTCCATGTTTGTGTTGTCAAGCTTGTGTATTGCTATTCTTGTGTATTACCCTGTTATCTGTATTTTTGGCCTCCCAGGTCCACTTTGAAAAAGAGCTTTGCTCAATGGTGTTCGCCTGGTTAAATAAAGATTTTGATTGATTGATTGATTGATATTGAAGATGTCTCCTCCTTTAAGTACCTTGGGGTCTGCCTTAACCAGCATCTTGATTTCTCCATGAACATTGATGCAATTCACCAAAGGCTTCACTCTACCCTTGCTGCTTTGTACAGGAATAAAGTGAGTATACCACTCCCTGCCCACTGAGAAATTGTCCTAAAAATTATCCTTCCTATTTTTGACTGTGGTGATTTAGTCTACAGTAGTTCCCCTAAATCATCCCTTGCCAGACTGAACCCCCTTTTTCATTCTTTCTCTCACTTTGCTTTAAATTGCCCCTCTTGTTCTCATCACTGCTCTCTTTATGCAACTCTTTCCCTCCCCTCTCTTGATGCTAAGTGCCTTTTCAATTGTGTCTTTTTTTATCCAAATTCTGGTTCAGCACTCTTCCCCTCTTATCTCAAATTCCTTCTTTCCCCTTCTCCTTCTTCCTCTTACCCTCTCTGCAACAATACTTTCCATTCTCTTTTCTTCTAGAAAATCTTTTGTTGACCAATCTGCTTTTTCTCACCACTTTCCAAAATGTTGGTCTTCCCTTCCCCTTCCTATTCATTCTGCCTCTTCTTCTTCCTCCCTATAGTCTCTTCTTTCTGACTTTTGTCACCCTACCTGCAACTGCTTGTGACCCTTCCTCTTTTTCTCCATCCTCTATTCTTGTCCTCTTCTTACTGTTCTGCTGTTTTCCCTTTCTGTATATATTAGAGTGTGTTATTTTCTAGATGCCTTCATTTACCATTCTGCCTATAATGTTTAGGATTCTGCTTATAAAACTATATTATTGTATTTTACTCTGTTATATTTTTATTGATAGCTATCTTCTACTTCCCTCTCCCCCGGGGCACATCTGGAAACAAGCTGTTTTCAGCTCAGTATGTACTTCCAGGTTAAACTTTTAAATAAAGACATGTGAAAAAGTGCTAATGTAGACAGAACTGGGGAAAAAGGGTATCATACAAGTCAGGAGATAAGAGACAATCTAAAATCAAATAATAAGCACAGGTAAGAATGTCACTGTTACCATGCACTGCTGCTTTAAATGGAAAAATTGTAAAAACCTACTGTAAGCTAAGTCCATGTGTATGCTTAGTGGTACAGTTCAGGGTACATAGAAAAATAATAGTCACACAAAATTATCTACATCTATCATTCATGCATACTTTGGAGGGCCCAAAGATTTAGGATGCAAAAACACACTTCATATCAGAGTTATAAGGTGCCACTTACAGTATGTGATTGTGAGGTGTTGTGATGACTTTGTAGCCCTACAAATCTGTACCCAAAATGACCAAAAATGGCAAAGTAATGATCAAAAGAGGTTATGACAAAAAAATAATAATTCCACGCACATGTGCAATATATGCATTTTAGGACTTTGTTTTTTTTTTTCCAGGCTTATGTTCTTTTGCTCAAAATGTGGGCATTTGTGAGATTTTTAGGCCCTTATTTTCATGGTGTCCAAGTCACCACACCCCCTCATGACCAGTGGAATGGCACTTTGTAAAGCAGACACAACATGTCTTTTGGGGATAAACCCAAGAAAGTACATTTCTGGGCACAAGATGCTATTTAAGTGATCATGAGGTTAGATAGCAACTTGGCTACCCTAACCATTATGGCCCAACATAGTTAGGTTACTGTATGTGCATAGAAAATAGAGGTGGTGGTATTCTATATACCACAAGACAAGGGGAAAAGAGAGGTAAGAAGGTAAGGAAGAGCAGGCAAGGGGAGTGAAGAAGGGGAAGGTGGTGGTGATGGGTGATCTGAACCTGCCAGATATTAACTGAGACATTCAAGGAGCCATGTGCACTAGAAGTCAGGCCCTGTTAAATACATTGCAGGACTGTCTATTGGCACAGCTGTTGAAGGAACCCACTAGACATATAGCCATTCTCAATTTGGTGCTCACCAGCTTGGATTGGGTGGGTTGAGTGAAGATAAGGGAGCCAGTGGGGCCCAGCAACCATAACTCCCATTTGGTGTGGGTTGGCCTTCAGGACCAGAATGCATCTATCAAAAAATGCAGTCCTAGACTTCAGAAGGGAAGCCCTCAGCTGAATGAGGTAGTTGGTCAAAGACAAATAGACCAGTGTGGAAATCATTGGAGGTGTAGAAAAAAGATTGGGGCAATCAAGGGGATCATTCTTGAGGCAACAAAATCATGCATGAGAATTGTTACAAAAGGAAACAGGTACAAGAGACCAATATGGTTCTCAGAAGAGTCAGAGAAGCAGTGAGGGGCCAAGAAAATGACTTTCACCAGTTATAAGAAAAAGCCAGAGGAGGAGAAATGGTGAGAGTACCAAATAAAAACTAGAAAAGCAAAGAGGATGTTCAAGATTGGAAAGCCAGACATGGAGCTGCATACTGCAGAGGGGGTCAGACGTGAGGAAAAACAATGCTTCAGATATATTAAGAAAAAAGAAAGGGAGGGGTATTATTTGGCTACAGGAGAGGGAGAGTACGAGAGAAATATGAACAAAAAGCAGCCATCCTTAACACTTTCTTCTGCTCTGTCTTCACAAGATAAAACAGGGGGCCCCTGCCTGAAAGTGGCATCAAGGCAGCTGTCAGGAGCATCCCAGAAATGAGGCTGCCAGTATTTACTAGAGAAAGGGTCCAGAAGGGGCATGAAGCCTTAATGGTGGGGAAAGTCTCGGGGCCAGAAAAGAGTTACCAAAGGGTGCTAAAGGAAATTATTGCAGAACTGGCTGAATCCCTATTTCAGTAACTCTATTCAGACAGGAGGAAGTTCTGAAAGACCTGAGGGTAGTTGATGTAGTTCCCTACATGGGAGGGGGGCCCAACCATGGATTAATAGACCTGTGAGCCTTATCTCTGTAGTTGGTAAACCAATAGAGTCACCGATCGATGAGGAACTTGTAGACTACCTAGAGAGCAACAGTGTACTGGATAGCAGACAGTGTGGGTTTAGGTTATGATAGTCTTGTCAGACCAACCCGATAGTTTTGTTTGACTGGGTAACAAAGGTGGTAGCTAAGGCCCATGCTGTGAATTTACTGTACTTCAGTTTCAGCAAGGCATTCAACTCAGTGCCACCCAGCAGATTGCAGAAGTTGGAAGGCCTGGGTGCAGCTAGGAACACATGAGGATAGGAAACTGTATAAAGGAGAGACAGCAGAGGGTGGTGGTAAACAAGGTCAAAATGGAAGAGAAGGAGGTCAAGAGTGGGGTAATACAGGGTTCTGTCCTGAGTCCTGTCCTCTTCAATATGTTCATCAGTGACATTGAAGAGCACATTTGGGACAAATTGTGCTTTTTGCAGATGTCACAAAACTCTGTGTAGGATAAATAGTGTGGAAGACATGAGGGAGATGCAAAGAGATCTACAAAGGTTACAGAGGTGGTCCAAGGTTTGGCAGTTGTAATTGAATGCCAAAAAATATAAGGTTATGCCCCTTGGGGGAAAAAAACAGAACACTGGATGGGAGAAGAACAGCAGCAGAGAAGAGGGACCTGGGAGTTATCATTACTGACTTCCTCAAACAGTTAAGTCACTGTAACATGGCCTATAGTCAGGCTAAAATAGCACCAGAAAGTGAACTCAGCTATACTTTCTGCTATGGCTCCGACACTGAGCAGTGATCACCCATTGCAGCCCTGTCACAAGAACAAAACATGCTATGATAGGCAAAGTAGGGAATGGGCTGCAGGACTCTCCTTATGTTAAACACATGACTGGTGGCAATGTACAGCTGCCAATAAAGTTATGTAATGAAAACACAAAGTAAAAACTGCCTAAAGCATCTTTAAGGTGCCTCTGCAAAAATACACAGGTCAGTTTCAAGAAAAAGTAATATATACCCTGCTGACAGATAAACTGCAAATGCCCTAAATCAAGATTAAAAAGTATTTATTAAGCACACAAATAATCAAAATACACTTACATGAGAAGCATGCAATGGGAGAAAGTGTTCAGTTATGATGACCTGCCCCTTTCTGCCCCTCCTTCTTCTCACCTTGCTAGCAGGAGATGTTGAAATAAACCCTGGACCTGCAAACACACACATTGATCACACCAATGCCACTTGGGTAGGATGAAACGGGATAAAAATTGCCCACCTAAATGTATGCAGCCTCCTTTCTAAATTTGTTGAGATCGAGGCATGGGTGACTTTATATACAGTAAGCCTCATGTACTGGGTATCTCTGAGACCTGGCTGAAGTCATACCACGACAATGCCTCTTACCTACTCCAAGGCTATTCCTTACTCCAGCAGGATAGACCAGGTAGAAAGAGAGGAGGTGGCATTGCACTGTACGTCCAAGACCATATAACAGCCATCATTGTTGCTCACTCCACCGCCCTCTCCGTGAGTGAATGGATGATTTCTGAGCTTACCATAAGCACAACAAAAAAACTTTATGTTGGCTGTTGCTACAACCCCCCTCCAGCTAGTACCCAGGGACTCTCTAGCTTTCTCTCAGGCCTGGCCTCCACCACCCCAACTAGGGATGCCTTTCTACTTGGGGACTTTAACCTAAACTGGGCAGCACACCTAAATCCTGACTATGCAGCCCTACTGAAATCACAAAACCTGGAGCAAGTAATCTCTACCACGACAAGATTTAACCAGCACTCACCTAATCACTCTATCCTTGATTGGATCATAAAGAATCGCTCTGACTTACTTCTCCAAACAGGGACAATGTCAGATGCAATAAGCGATCACTCCCCAACATACATCATTGTCAACACAAAGTCAGCTTACCCTCCCCCAAAAATACTGTCCTTTAGAAATTTCACCAGCTCGAATCACAACCTGATAACTAGGGAAGCTATGTCCATAGACTGGTCCTCCCTTTACCAGTGCGATAACATCTCTTTTGCTGTTACTCTCCTTACCAGTACCATGCAAAAGCTTCAGGACCAGTATTTCCCCATTAAAGCCAGAAGGATTAGAGGTGACTACACGCACTGGATAATAAAGGAACTACTATCTCAAATGAAGGTCAGGAATTCCAAATGGCGAGCATTCAAAGACTCCCCATCTCCTCAGCTATGGAATGCCTACAGGCAACAGCGAAATGCCTGCAAGCAGCAGGCAAAGTCACTAAAAAATAAATATTTTACTGAGCTCCAAAAAACATCCTGGAGAACCCTTGCAAATTCTGGGCCTCAATATGATCCATACTAAATACTAAGACCAACAAGCAGATAACTGAACTCACATCCCCATCAGGCACCATAAATGACCCTGCTGACATCGCTAACCTCCTAAACACTATGTTCACTGACCTGACCCCATACCTAAACAAGCTCCCTCCTCAACCCCCCTCCAGCCTTGACAGAACAGGAAGCCCCACCACTACCCCTAACCCCACAGCTACCACCCCTCCTTTCTATTTCAGGGCCATCGGCACCAAGGCCATCTCAAAACTCCTGAAAACCCTTCCCTCTAACGGTAGCCCAGGAAGTGATGGGCTATACCCTGCTTTCCTGAGGATCATCTCCCCAGCCCTTGTCAGACCTCTAACTTACATTTTTAACCTTGCACTGTCTATCTCAACAATGCCCGATGCCTGGAAACATGCATATGTAGTTCCCATCCTCAAGGCGGGAGACCCCCGAGTCCCAGAAAACTACAGATCCATCTCCTTGCTACCACATCTCAGCAAACTCCTTGAGAAGGTCATCCATTCCCAACTATCTGAACACCTAAACAAACATAATCTCCTAAGTCCCCTTCAGCATGGTTTCCGCAAGGGTCAATGTCAATTTGCTCCCGACAATGCAGCATGTGACAGCACAAGCTCTCTCAACAACTCATATACTGGACAATTAGCTCCCGTACTGCCGCTACACGTCTTGTCACTCCCGAGGCAATAAATGTAGGGGGAAACGCGAGGTTGATCCCTTGATGTCCCTGGCCTGGGTGAGACATTTACATCCAGCAAAGCAGCGTCTTGATTGGGGACAGGCTGTATCATGGACCTTAGATCCCAGAAAGTGTGGGCTATGGTAGGGGTGGCAGGGGCGCAGACAGCAAGTGACATTATCTGAAACAGATGCCCCTTCTTCTATTGCTTATTTGGAGCATGGCACCAGGTCAGACGTTCCAGAATAGATATTAGACGGAAACAGTTTCAGAAGCAAGTCTTACCTGACCCAGTTTGTAAATGACTACCGGGATGTGTTCGTAATGACTTGTCCAGTTGGTGACATGGGTATAGGCATAGAGAGGTGTACTAGACCACAACTCAAAGGAGAAGAGCCAGGGTCAGGTCCTGTGACCTGCAGCTCCAAGCTCACTGTCTCTCCCTTAGCGGTTACCAACTGCAAGGAACTACACCAGAGTTCTGAGGCTGGCTGAGCTGAGTCAAAAACACCCTGCACACTATCAGCAGTGGCTGACTCCATTTGTACACTGAGCTTAGTAGATTTCCCTGGCAGAATGCATTCGAAAACAGTATGGGTTTTCTCAATGCGCCAGGAGGGGAAGGAAGTTTTCTCCACCACCAGGGACTCCGCAGCACTGTCCTCCTTCTCCATTTCATCCTCTCTCCCTATTTTAATTGTATCATGAAGAATAAAAATGAAGTAAATAAAATATGTAAATTCATTGTGACCCAGTGGGATTTAGCTGTTGCAGATCTTGCATGTAAGGTTGAGCTGTTCAGTGCTGGTGCTTAGTGGACCTTGGAGTTTTGGGCTATTAATCAATTGTGGGAGTGAAAAAACGAGGAGCGAAATGTCAAAGGGAGTGAGTTGTCAGGAGCGTGTTGTTGGGAATGAGTTGTCGTGGCGCATATTGTCAGGAGAAAATTGACGCACTCCCTTTCCGCAAGCACCATTGCACCTCCTCTGCCCTGGCAACCTTCTCAAACCACATCCTCAGACAGATGGACATGGGAAATGCCACAGGTGCAGTTTTTGTCAATCTGTCTAAGGTATTTGACCTAGTTGATCATCATCTCCTCCTCCTCTCCACTCTTACTAAATTGGGCTGTGCCCCTGGACCTACAGCCTGGTTTTACAGCTACCTTACAAACAGGTTGCAATCTGTGCTCATAGGCAAAGTTGCCTCAGCTTCCCTTCACACCTGCACTGGAGTTCTTCAGGGATCAATCCTTTGCCCCCTTTTCTTCTCCATGTTTCTCAATAATCTACCAGGGGATTGCCTAAACTGCAATGCACTCCTCTACGTGGATGACCTAGTCCTGTACCACAGCCATAAGTCCCTAGAGTCCATTTCCTCCACACTCACTAGTGACTTTGCGGTAGCTGAGAGCTAGTTCACGTCCAGAAAGCTCTTCGTTAATGGGAAGAAAACCAAAGCCATGCTCTTTGGATCCAAACCTTTCCTAAATAAAGCTGCCAAAACAAATTCCACACACACATTATGTCCCCCTGTAGGCCCCCCCACTAGAGCAGGTCACCTCTTTCAAATATCTCGGTGTCGCTCTCGACCCATCGCTCACCTTCTGTGATCACACAACACTGACCATAACTAAGACCCATCAGAAGTTGGGTGTGGCCTACCGGACTTTTCCCTTGCTATCTCCTGAAGCCTGCTTTACCATTGCACAAGGCAATCTTCTCCCCCTCCTTCATTATTGTTCCCCCATCTACTCACACCTGTCCAAAAAGGAACTTTCCCATCCCACCATAAAATATAATTCCATTGGTCGCTTCATTCTCAAAGCCCCTTCATTAACCCATCACTGCTCACTCTACTAACCCCTTGGGTGGCTCCCCCTCCAGGCACATTTTGACTACACCACAGGCTGTCTGATAGACAGCTCCCTCAGAAATTATAAACTATCCCCCTATGCTCCCTTTCTTATACATAAAACAACAACCAGACCTACTAGGGTATCCTCCTTTCCAACCCTTGAGGTTCCACGTGTCTCCACAGTCATGGGCAGTAATGCTTCCTCTGTCTCTGCCCCCTTCCTCTGGAACAGTTTTCCGGCACTTTTTTGTCCATCATCATCCCATGAGTTTTTCAACTCTAACCTGAAGGCCTGGCTACTGGAAGCATCTTCCTGCAAATGCTCACCGAGTAAAGCAGACACCCAAAAGCCACCATAATCTTCTGCCATGAACTAGGTCAGCACATACACCCTCCATTTCTCCCCACCCCTGGCCCCCCTCTATAGAGCCAAAATCCACATGGTACCCAGCACAATGCCCTGTTTCAACCCTCTTTTTCAGATCATCTTGCTTGGCAACTTAGACTAATGCTAGTTGTCCGTCCTTGAACCTACCTTTGTACTGCTGCATGTATGTCTCACGGTACCTTAATTTACCATGATTGTATACCACAGGTAATCAACAGATGTCTCAACACCCATCTCAGTGTTATACAGTTTAATTTCAAATGTCTGTAAAGTGTAACAATATGTGTATACTGTGTATACTGCTATGTCTCATGCCACCATGTTGTGGCCCAGGTCGTGACTGAAAATAGCATATGCCCTTCCCTCCATTTGGAACCAATTACAAACCGTACTGAAACTAACTAGCACAGTTTCAATAAACTTCTACAAATCGCTAAGTTCAGCCAAAATAAAAGACACCTGTAACTGTCATTAAGTCTTCCTTCTCCATGTGTGCCATATTTATCCACTGGTAAGGTATAATTGATTTATCATATTAACTGCTTTCCCTACCCCTTCTTCTCCTGGCTTTATCTATGCTTACGCTCCACTGCTACTCTATCAAATCACTCCTCCACCCCATATCAGTTGTAGTCTGTTGTTTGTTCTAGCTGCCAAAATATATGTATTGCACACACCAGTCATCATATTTCATTTATCAGTATGCAACCTGTAAGTCGCTTCCCTTTTTCATATCAATGTTTACCACCTGCGGTCACCCTATGTGGTCCCCTTGTATGTTATCCAGCCTGTATCATGTAACGTGCATTTCATGTATATACTGTTATTACCTATCTGTGTTTGTACTTTAAGTGTTTATGTCACAGGACCTCCTTGTGGATGAGCTTGCTCAATGGAGTTTTCCTGCAATAAACTTGAACTTGAACTTGAACTTGAAAATGATCCTCTGGATCAGCGCACTTACCTGGTTACCAAAACATAAATAAATAAATGATTGCCAATATGATTTCTGGCATTTGTGTTGTATTTGTTGTTAGGGTATAACCACTGAGACGGCTAGCAAAGTGTCTTGCTTTGTTTTGTAATTGTCCACACCAGCAGTGAATTGATCATGCTTTTAGCATCTAGACAGCCCTGCAGCCCCTTTCCTGCTTTGCATCATTGTAACACATTTTTTGGGGGTCGGGGGTCAGGGTTTCAACAGGTACTTGATGTTCAGCCTTAGTAGGAAGTAAAGTTGAGCTCTGTTTAATGTAAATTTTTCCAAAATCACTGTATAAAAAATTAGAAACACAGAGAGGTGAGCTCATCAGTCTGACAGCTCCTTTGCATGAGCTGCCTGTTCAAATTAAAAATCATGTCAGCTAATATTTAAAGACATGGGGGATGGTTTCCTCTTTCTGTACATGAACATTTCAGAATGTTGAGTATTTTTTTGTTTTGATAGAGTTTTCTTGTGCACTTTGGTGCGCATTACTGTTTGGTCCATGGATGATTCTTTGATTGATAGATGGCGTTTCTGAGAGATGTCAATTTTGAATTTTTTTAGAAAATAAAATACTATTTTTGCACATGTTCAGTTTCTTTTTTCACAAATGTTTCAGAACTGAATTGTTTCACATCTAAGGTGTGTAAATTGTATGATAGAGAATACGTGTTTCTAAGATGAGAATCATAGTACCCTTTGACATTCTATCACTCTCTCCCACCCTTTTACTCCTGTACTCGTTACCTAGTGCTGCTACCACTGGTCTCTCTGTTACTGAACATTATATAACGCCACTTCCCCCTCATTCTCCCACAGCCTCTTGCATGCCTAGTTTCCTGTATCCCCTTGTGCTTCCATCTTGCTGTTACCGCCTGTCTCTTTCTCTCACTGCCTCCCTCCTATACAGCTCCCTGTGCCTGCTCTTCTCCTATTCCCCCCAATCACTTATAGCATTTTTCACACCAGCACTCTGCACCCCCTCCTCTTCCTCCTCATAGCTCCCCACTTCCCTCTCCTCCACCCTCCCAGTATCTGCTTCCCATCAGTCCCGAACATCTACCAACTCACGCACACACACACACCCTCCAGGGTACCCTTCCTCTCAATCTCATGTACCCACCATGGGCACTGCCAATCACTAAGAATTGGCCCTTTCTCCCAAATGGCCATTGGATACTCCCCCTGTCCATCACTACTGCTGCCACACTATACCCCCACCTCCACCCTTTTATATGCCCTGGTGAATCTCGCTGTCACTTGGCCCAAAAGAATAGGCGCCAGTCATGAGTACTTCACACCAGTATTCTTAAGCTTATACTTCTTCTCCCGCTATTGACTGGTAACATGCATCCTAATCCTGCCCCCCCTCTATAGGAACAATTCAGAACAATCAAACAGGATCCCTCTCAATCATCTCACTTAACATATGTAGTCTTCTTCGCAAATTTTATGCCCTTCAGACTTTTGCCTGCCAGCATATCCCCGACATTCTAGCAGTTGTTGAAACCTGGCTCTCACCCTCAGTCCCTGACCATGCGATCACCCTCCCTGGGTACAATGTTTTCCAGCTTGATCGAACAACTAGAAGAGGTGGTGGCTGCACCCTGTACCTCAAGGACACTATCCGGGGGCACTACATCAGCTATACTCCCCAAACCACCATAGCGCAGATTCTTCCTATCAAAATCCTCCTTGGTGCTCACAGCAAAGCAATCACAGTTGTCACAATCTACATTCCACCAAAGGAGCAAGGAAATGGACTTAGTGCAGTCCTGGACTTTACTAAATCCCTCTCACCCGACTCTGAAACCATCCTCCTCGTCGACTTTAATATTAACTGGTCTGCAACAGATTTGGGGGCATATAGGGACTCCATAGTGATGGCAAACCTTACCCAGATGGTTAATTCCCCAACCAGGACAAATTATAAAATGGGTACCAGCACCCTACTGGATTGGATCCTAACCAGCCACCCCACCAGGATCACTAACACCGCTGTCCTCCCTGACACACTCAGTGACCACTCCCCTGTCCACTGATCCTGGTCCAACAAATTCATTAAGCCCCCCCCCAAAACTATTACAAGCCAAGTTATAACTATAGGCAAGCTACCCCATCTCAAGACCTTCCTTCATCAACAGGATTGGTCCCCAATCCTCACAGCAACTAATGTGAAAACCGCACTTGATCACTTCATCAGAATCTTTAATAAAGCCTGCAACCAGTATGCTCCTCTCAAAATGCACACAGCCAAAGCTCTATGTAACCCCTGGCACACAGGTGACCTACTTAGGTGACTAAAAGCTCTGGACCACCTCTGGGAGGTTGCCAAAAACACTGGGAGACAAATTGATATTGCTAACTATAAACACGCACGAAACGACTGCACCAAATATATCTGGGAAACGAAGACCTCCTATTTCAACAATGCCCTCACTAACACATGGGACAATGGAAAGGTCTTCTGGAATAACATAAAAGAAGTCACCGGGAAGCAGTCTAAATGACCCCCATCAGTACTCTGCTTAAATGGTGTAACTACACTCGACAAGAAACTCATTGCTGATACTTTCAATGTCACTTTCACGGACCTCAGTTCTGTAGTCCCCCAGGGTTTTTTCAATGAGGAGGATCCTCCTACCTCCCCAGCCCCTACCAGACACCCTCCCTTCTACTTTAAAGCAGTAAAAATGCATCAAGTCCTCAGATATGTTACCAAAGTCATTTGCAACTCCAGAGCCAGCATAAGGGAAGGAATCAAAGCAACAGAACAAAAGGGTAAACAGGGACAAGAAGAAGCACTGTGGGTCATTTTGGAGGCAGGCAATGGGACCACAATCCACACAGGGGTTGTATACAGACCCCCCCCACTCAGAGGGAGGAAATGCACAAGGAAATGATAGAAAGTATACTTAGAATGACAGATAAAGGGGAGATATTGCTGATGGGTGATCTGAATATGCCAGATGTTAACTGGAGTGCAGTTGCAGCAGCCACTTCTAAGAGTGGGGTTATTCTAGATGCCCTACAGGGGGCATGCCTTAGACAACTAGTATTGGAACCCACTTGAGAGGGAGCAATCTTAGACCTGGTTCTCTCAAATGGAGATGGAGAGAGGATCACAGATGTAGAAGAGGGTAGCCATCTGGGAATTAGCGACCATCGAACAGTATGTTTCACAATAAACACAGCAATAGAGTCAAGCCATACAAAGGCAAAAGTACTGTACTTCAGGAGGGCTGACTTTGCCAAAATGGATGAGTGCCTAAGGAATGCACTAGCAAATGGGCAGGAAGGAGGGGTGGAAGAACAGTGGGGAATTATAAAAACTGCCATCACAGAGGTAACAAGCCTTTGTGTGAAGCAAATAAACAAAACAAAACGATGTAAGAAACCACTATGGTTCTCAAAGGAGGTGGCAGTGATGGTTCAAGAGAAAAAGAAAACATTCGGAAAGTACAAGGAATAACAGAAGGAGCAGGACAGAGAATTGTATCAGTTAAAGCAAAAGGATGCAGGGAAGGCAGTCAGAACAGCAAAGGTCCAAACCGAGGAAAAGATAGCCAACTTAGTTAAGAAGGGGGATAAAACCTTTTTTAGGTACATCAGGGAGCGAAGGAAGACTAAGAGAGGGATAGTGAGGCTTAATAAAGGGAAGGGGTGGGCAGAGGGTGATGGTGAAAAGGCAGAGATACTAAACAAATATTTTTGCTCAGTATTTACAAATGAAGAGGTGGAGGTACCTAAAACAAACAACAGAAACACTCTGGATACAGAAGTTGATACCAGCCCATTTACAGAAGAAAGGGTTCTGAAAGAACTCTTAAAACTGAAGGTGGACAAAGCAATGGGGCCTGATGGGATTCATCCCAGAATTCTAAAAAAACTAAGGGTAGAACTAGTGACACCACTGACTACCCTCTTTAACAAATCATGGGAGGAAGGGTGGTACCTGAGGACTGGAGGAGGGCAGATGTGATTCCCATTCACAAAAGTGGGAGCAGGGCAGAAGCGAGAAACTACAGACCTGTTAGTTTAACCTCAGTGATAGGGAAATGATGGAATCAATTCTGAAGGAAAGAATTGTCGAGTACCTGGAGGCCAGAGGGGCACAGGACCCAAGGCAGCATGGATTCACAGCGGGAACATCATGCCAGATGAATCTAATAGATTTCTTTGACTGGGTGACTAAAGTAGTAGATCAGGGAGGGGCTGTGGACATGGCCTAGCCAAACTTTAGCAAGGCATTTGACTCAGTCCCACACAAAAGATTAATATACAAGTTAGCCAGCCTGGGAGTGGGTCCCAAGATGATAGCCTAGGTAAAAGAATTGGCTGGAGAATAGGACACCGAGGGTAATAGTAAATGGAGTCCACTCTGAAGAAAGGGGGGTTACTAGTGGGGTACCACAGGGTTCAGTACTAGGACCGGTCCTCTTCAATGTCTTGATAAGCGTCATTGCAGAGGGACTGAAAGGAAAAGTATGTCTCTTTGCAGATAACACAAAGATCTGCAACAGAGTTGATGCTCAAGGTGGGTTGGAAAGGATGAGAATGGACATGGCAAGGTTAGACAAATGGTCAAATGTATGGCAGCTTAGATTCAATGCAAAGAAGTGCAAGGTAATGCACCTGGGAAACAAAAACCCATGGGAAGAGTACACAATGGGGGGTGAGATACTAACAACAACTAAAATGGAAAGGGACCTGGGCGTAGTCATATCAGATGACTTAAAGGTGGACAAGCAATGTGAGAGGGCAGTAAGGAGGGCTGGGGGATACTGGGATGCATAGGGAGAGGCATCACCAGTAGAAAACAGGAAGTTGTTATCCCTCTGTACAGACAGCTGGTGAGACCCCATCTGGAGTACTGTGTACAGTTCTGGAGACCCAATCTCTGCAAGGACATAAACAAGATGGAAGCTGCCCAGAGGAGGGCAACTAAAATGGTGCAGGGTCTGCACCAGAAGACATATGAAGAGAGACTAAAGGAGCTTAATATGTACAGCCTCAAGGAAAGGAGGGAGAGGGGGGACATGATAGAAACTTTCAAGTACCTCAAGGGAATCAACAAAGTCCAAGAGGGTAGCATCTTTCAAAAAAAAGAGGTGTGCAGGGGGATCTCATGATGCAGGGTACCGGGTAGAAGCTCCTCTGCATAGCTCCAGCCTCCTAACTGCAAAATATTGTTATCTTGGCTATTACTTCTCCCTAAAAACCAGAAAGGTTGTTTATTACCGCCTTCTTAATACCCTGTGCTCCTGCTGGCTTGTTCTCGACAACTATGAAGAAGCCTCCGCAGAAGCATACCCCACCAGTCACTTCCGAGAAGGCCCCAAAAAAATCAAGGGCCTTGAGTGCAGTGGATAGGCCAGAGCTCCAAAACCTGATCGCTGAGCAAGAACCCCTAACTTTGAGCAGATTTTTGGAAGAGTTTAAACCCTTCCGGGAAGAAGTTAAAGAAATTTCAGCTGAAATCAAATCCCTTTCTAAAAATCTTGAAGAGGTCGCAATGAAAACTTCAGATTATGCAACTTGAATCTCCTCTCTTGAGAAGCAAGTGGAAAAGATCGATCCCGGTCTTGTGGCTATGCGGCAAAGGATCTCTAGTCTGGAAGCCAAGCTGGAAGATTTAGAGGGCCGCAGCTGAAGAAATAATATAGTTATCTTGGGCCTCCCAGAAGGAGAAGAAGGCCAGAATACACTCGCATTTGTGCAGAAACGCAGAAAAGATTGCCGTGTCCCTCTCCTTTGGGGCACAATTACTCTATAGAAAGGGATGTGATAGGTCCTTGCGACCCAAACCATCCCCAGGAGCAACGCCACATCCCATTATATCTCACTTTCTAAATTATTTGGAGCTACAACATTTTTTGGCAAAAGTGAGAGAGCTGCAAGAAGTAAAATGGGAAAATGGGAAAATGCCAGGCTTAGAATTGCCCAAGATTTACCTGGGTCGGTCAGAGTAAAACGTACTGCATTTCACCCTATCAAAAATCATAGCAGCAGGCCTTCGCTTTAAAATGGGTTACCCAGCTAGATTACAGGTACTGGTGGCTGGTACCTGGTCAACATATGAGAATCCTGAAGCTGCTGTTACGGGACTTAAGGCTGCTTTGCCCAATCTGTTTCGGGACACCTGACCTGCTTGTTCAGTCTCAGCCTATCCAGCGATGGAAAGGAAAAGTTTTTCTCATACTACTATTCAACATGAAGAATGAATAACTGTCTGGTGCCGTGGGTTTCTGAATGTTACAGTGGAAGGGTCTATTCTCATCGGAATCTTGTTTTCTTTCATTTCCCATCTCAGTGCTCTGTGTTTTGGAGCAATTTCATATCCCAGGAGTTTGTTTCAAGAGGGTTGTGTCTTGTCTGGGAGGAGGATCCCTTTTTTCATGTGGATCATGTTTTCCTGATTTTTTGCAAGGGCACCAATCTATTTCTCATGGTTTAGTTATTAGAATGAAAACCCTCAGATCTGGTGTTTTTGTCTGCTAAGGCACAAGTCAAGAGAGCGACTTCTTAGTATCAGCTTTAGCTGGTCACGCATTTCTGAGTCCATACCACTAGAGGGTGCCCTTGCAGCTTATTTGGTGGATCAACTCTATTACTTTTCTCGGGAATCTACTTTCCCCGATCGAATATAATAGTGGGGGCTAGGGAACATGTGGAGATCCTCTACTTGGGAGCATCTAGTTCTTTCACTAATAAAGGACAGTGGGAAAAGTTTCAATGTTGCTAGTTGCAGTAGTTACGATTGCGCATTCTGCTATCAGACTTTACATTGCCTTTTTCTCTTTCAGGTATTTGGGTCCCCTGGATTGCTCCCAAGTGGGGGATGCTCTCTCTCCCCTTTCTCATTTTTGTTCTCTTCTGGATTTCAGAGGTCTAACAGTTGTATGTTATTACCTATATTATGCCTACCTTAGTATAGATATCAATGATCATTGTTTGAATAAGGTTTGCATGTTAGGGCAGGGTTTTTGGGCACATGTTTGGGAGGTTGGGGGGGAGGAAGGAAAACGGTATTGTGCTGAATGTTGCTCGTGACAGTTGGGGTGGGGGGAGGGGGGATGATGTTGTGTTCATGGTTTTCATTTTATCTGTTCACTGGGCAGGGTTGGGATACTTTGGGGGGGTTTGGGGAGATTGATTGGAGGGAAGTTGATGTTGGGTTGGGAGGGGGATACAGCAGATAAACATGGGTTCTGGATACTTAATTCCGATCGTTGTAATCCCTGGATGTCACATAAGAGACTCACTTTTTTTTTACTTAGATGGCCAGTAGTATAAATCTGGCTACATGGAATGTGAAGGGGATAAGGAAAAGAGTAAACAATACCAAGTGTTAAAACACTTAAGCTTATTGTCTTCTCAGATTACATTCTTGCAAGAATCTCATTTACTTGAAAGTGAATCTCTGCAACTTAGGAGGCAACAAATTGGGCAGGTATTTACTGCCTCGGGGTCCACCAACAGCTGTGGGGTTATGATTCTGGTCAATAGAGGCATTCCCTTTATCTCTAAACAAGTTCTCAGGGACCCGGACAGTAGATATGTCCTGGTCCAGGGGAATCTTTGGTCCATGCCAATATTACTTGGTAGTATATATGGGCAAAACGCAGACAACCCAGGCTTCTTTATGAAGCTCATCTCCATACTCCTTTCCATGCTTCCCACTGGTATAATTATGGGCGGGGACTTTAATCTGGTTCTTGATCCTGAAGTGGATAGGTCTGGTAGTGGGTCAAGGAGTTTGTCGCCCTGGCAGAGGACCCTCAGGGACTTTCTGGATCGGTGTGGGCTGTGTGATGTGTAGCGTGTATTACATCGTAAGGACAGGGAGTATACTTTCAACTCGCCTGTGCACAGAACCCAGTCTCGCATCGACTATCTTTTTATCTCTCAGGTCCTCTTACCGGGGGGTCTTAACTGCCTTGATTCAGCCGGGTCCAGTCTCGGACCACTCCCTGGTGACTTCTAATCTGGCTTTCCTTAACATTCCCCAAAAAGACACCTGATGGAAATTAAATGGGCAATTACTGAAAGATATCAAATACTGTAACCTAATAAAAGAACAGATTGATTTCTTTTTTTCTACTAATTCCTCTGCGGATACAGTACCTGATATTTTGTGGGGTGCTTTCAAGGCCTACATGAGAGGGATTATTATTAGCTTAGCCACAAAGAGGAAAAGGGTTCGAGAGGTGGAATTTCTAGCCTCATTATCTCTAATTAGGTCTCTGGGAAACCAAGTTATCCTCTAATACCTCAGAAGAGGATACAAGGAGGCTCTCAATAGTTAAAGATAAATATTTAGATTTGCTGAGGGAGAAAGCAGAGTTATCTATTATTTGCATTAAAGCGAGCTATACCAACCGGGGGAAAAAGCAGGTCACTTGCTAGCCTTAAGGTTGAAACAGCAGGAATCTGCTAGGTTCATTCCTCCAATCAGGGCCCTGGCAGATGGATCCCTGAAGGTGTCCCCTTCTGAGGTTGTGCAGGAATTTGCCTCATACTATGAGCATTTATATAGGGACATGAATAATCCCCCTCCCTTAAAAGCGCTCGTGGCATATCTGAGGGATTCTTCTCTACCCTCTTTATCTGAACCACAGAGGAAGTTCCTATCCTCCCCAATATCTCTGGAAGAAATATCAGAGGTCATCGGGGCTTTGCCCTCAGACAATGTCTCAGGACCAGACGGTGTCTCCGCTTTATTCTATAAAACTTTTCGAACACAACTATTACTAGTTCTTCACTGGTTGTATCGTCACATTCTTTCTGGTGCAAGTACAGATACACATCTGTTTGAAGCCCTGATTGTTCTTCTTCCTAAGCCCGATAAAGACCCAGAGCTAGTGCAAAGCAATAGGCCAATTTCTTTATTGAATCAAGATGTTAAAGTTCTCTCAAAGATATTGGCCGATAGAATAACTTGGGTCCTTCTGGACCTGATTAGTATGTCCCAGGTGGGATTTATGAAGGGGCGTTCATTGGCTGACCATTTACACACCCTGTCACACGTCGTCTCGGTGTCCAGGGATGCCACCTTTCCCACGGGATTGGTCTCCCTGGATGCTGAGAAGGCATTTGATCGTGTCAACTGGAATTTCCTGTTTCAGGTACTGAAAGTATTTGGTTTTCCGGTCAAGTTTATAGACTGGATTTGGGCCCTATATCGAACTCCCTCTGCCAGAGTCTCCGGTAATGGAGCATTCTCCAAACCCTTTCTTTTATTTTCCGGTACCAGGCAGGGATGTTCCCTCTCCCTCTTTTATTTAATTTATACTTAGAGTCCCTTATCTGAAATATTCTCAATAATCCGGATATACGAGGTATCCCGATATGTAATAATGAAGTGAAGATCACGGCTTACGTTGATGATCTTCTCCTCCATCTTTCTCATCCAGAAACATCCATCCCCGTTATGTTAGGAGAAATCGCCAAGTTCAGTATTTTCTCAAATTATAAACTGAAAGTCAATAAATCTTCCATTTTCCCTCTTAACCATAAGGTTTTCAAAAGCGATGTGTCTCCTTTTGGTCTCGGCTGGTCTCCTCGGGTTCTCAGATATCTGGGTATTAATTTGATGCGTAACCCCTCTTCCTGGTTCAAAGAAAACTTGGAGCCCCTTTCCCAAGTGATAGTTCAGGACTTCAATAGATGGTTTAAGCTTCCAGTCTCTCTCTGGGGTCACATCAATATAATTAAAATGAATGTTTTTCCTCACTTGTTTTATCCTCTCTCGTTCCTTAATTCCTTTATTCCTTTATCACAGTTTCAGAAAATGTACAGAATTTTTACAAATTTTATCTGGTCCAATAAGCAATCCAGGTTAGCATATCATAAGCTGGCTGCTGAGAAAATGGATGGAGGACTATGGATCCCCCCATCTGGCAATTTATTACTGGGCTAGTCATATTGCAAAATATATGCGCTGGGTGAATCCAGGTCCGGAACACATAAGACCAGTCTGGCTCAAAATTGAGTTAGACTTTATCCAGTCCGAGAAAATTGACCCCCTGACTATGCTATATGTTAAAATTGCATCCCTTTCTGACACCTGTAGTTGTCCCATCCTCTGAACGTCTCTAAGAATTCACGTACAGCTTTGTTCATTTTTGCTGTACTCCCCACACTTGGACTTGTCTCAGTCCATTTGGAACTCCCTGTCTTTCACAATAAATAAAAGGATGTTTTCTCGCAAATGGCTGCCCCAAATTGGGGATGGGGATAATCTCTACTTTTCTGGATGGTGAAGGAGAATTGCTCTCAGTTTCTAATATAATTCATAAATTTGACGTTCCATTAGCTTTTTACTTCAGGGTGGTCCAATTAAAACATCTGCTCTCTACAGTACTTGGTAATATTCCTCCTCGCCCACCTGCCTTTTTATTTGTATCTGATCTCTCCTCCCTGTTGGGGTCACCAGGCATTATTTCCAAAATACACAGAGTTTTATTTTATTGGAAATATGGGAGACCTGAAGGCCCCACTAGGCTCTGGGTTTCCTTCTTTCCCCAGTACACTCCTAACTGGTCAGTTTTATGGCAATTCTGTCGTAAATACATTTCTCAGGACAGACTCTGACTTATGCAATACCACATCATGCATAACATGTATTACACCCCTGTTAAGTTGAGGAAATGGGGCCTTATAAGATCGGGGGCTTGTATCAGAGGATGTCAGGAGGATGGCACACTTCTTCACATCTTTTGGTCATGCCCCAAGATAAGGTCGTTGTGGGTAGCAATACAGACTAACCTAGATCCCATTTTAGGTTTGCAAGATTGCTTCACCCCAGACGTATGTTTGTTGGGAGATCTATCCTCTATCAAAGTTAAAATCAGGAGATTTCATATTTCCATGATTGCGTTATCTGTTAAAAAAATTGTACTTCGGCATTGGAAGGACGCATTAAGCCCATCATATCAGGAATGGGTTAATGAAATTCTAGCCAACCTTCATACAGAGAAAGTGATTGCGAGATCCTCAATAAGCTGCAGTGGTACAAGAATACTTGGGATCCCCTTCACACGCTAATCATGATCAGATCAGGTATATGAGTTATTGTAACAATGATCTTTAATTTATGACACCATATAGTATTGCTTATCTTAGCACAGTATGGACTTTGCTGCTGTATGGGGTGGGGGGAAGGGGGGATGGGGACAGCTCATGTAACACTTTGAACATATACAGAGTATGTTGTAAGTCTCTGTCCCCTGTATTGTGAAAATCTGTTCATAAAATATGAATTATAAAAAAAAAAAGAGGTATGCAAGGAAGAAGGGGACACAATTTGAAGATGGGGGGGTGGCTCAGAGGTAAAGTAAGGAAGTATTTTTTCACAAAGAGGGTTGTGGATGCATGGAACAGCCTTCCGGAGGAGGTTGTGGAGTCAAAAACAGTGGTTGAATTCAAGCATGCATGGGACAGTCATAAGGCAATTCTAGGGGTTGGGGGTAGAAAGAAGTAGGCTGCTGGTTAACTAGGATCTGTAGCTTATCCATTAGGTAGGAAAATGGGCAGACTGTGTGAGCCAAGCAGTCCTTATCTGCCATCAAATTCTATGTTTCTATGTTTCTGTTTCAGCAGTGACTCCCTCGACCTCAAACTACTATCACTCACCCTTGAAGAAGTTCTTTGGCCTATGACCAGGATCTTTAACCTCTCCCTCAAACTCAGCCAGTTCCTGGACATATGGAAATCCACCTCAGTAACCCCAATTCATAAAAATGGTGACAAAACAGCACATGAGAACTACTGTACAATCTCCAGCCTACCTTCACTCTCCATGGCCCTGGAACGGATTGTGTCTGACCAACTCACTGACTTCCTAGACAAGCACAGCATCCTGTGCAAGGAGCAACATGCCTTTAGAAAAGGTCATAGCACCTCCACGGCCTTACTCCAATTTACTGGTGCAATCCATCACTCACTAGATAATAGTCAACTAAGTCAGTCCACCTTCATTGACTTAACTAAAGCTTTTGATACCGTCAACCATCATCTTCTACTTGCCCAGCTTCGGCTAGCAGGGCTCTCACCCAATTCATTGGATTGGTTCAAAACCTACTTAGACAACTGGTCCCAAAGAGTGAAAATTGCTGACACACTCTCAGAACCAAGACCAGTCCAGTCTGGTGTCCTGCAGGGCTCAATTCTGGGCCCCCTCCTTTTCAGCATTTTCTTGGACTCACTGCCAGAGTCCTGTTCTGAACAAATCCTACTCTACGCAGATGATGCTGTCATCCTGGCCTCCCACCATGATCCAGTACATCTTCAAGGAAACCTCCAACAGGTCTTCTCAGCAGTCAAAAACTGGTTCTCAAAACACAAACTGATCCTTAACCAGAAAAAAGCAAAGTCCATGATTTCTGCAGCTCCCACAACAAATACAAACAATGTCAACTCTCCATTAAAACCAAGCAAGGACTCACCCGTGAACAAGTCCATACCTTTAAATACCTTGGCCTAACTCTTTACTAAAATCTCTCCTATGTTCCACACACCAACAATGTGGCAAAAGTAGCCAATGCTAGGCTGGGCCTACTGTTCCGACATAGAAAACATTTAACCCCTGAAGCTTTGTCTGTCGCCGTCCAAAGCTCCATCATCAGCATCATTGACTTTGGCCTCATTATCTATGGATCTGCCACAACTTCCTCTCTTAAACAAGTTTTAACTTCCCTCAATCTAGCCTGCTGACTCGTTACTGGTTCCCATCATCTTACCCACACCTGTGACCTCTACTCCAAAACAGGATGGCTGCAACTGAACAACCAAGTGAAATACCAAACCTGCATCACAGCTAAGAAAATCCTATTGAGCAAGGCACCACCTGGAGTCAGCATCCTCATCCCCAAATCAACACCATCAACACCAGTAGCACTAAGCCCCAAATCCTGCATATCCCTCACTGCAACACATCCCAAGGCCAAAGGTCGTTTGCTTACAGGGCTCTGAGTTTTCTGAACAGTCTCTCTGGTGACACTGCAGCAACACTTGGTGTGTTCAAAACCAAGCTCCACCTCTCTCTTACAGGCACCAGCACCTGTGATTGCACCACATAATTAACATTGGCCCCTACACTGCCTCTGACCTCCCTGGTGTCTCTTCAGTCCTCTCTACTTGCACTTACCTGTCCACTGACACTTCTAATGCACTTCCCCGTGTTCTGTCCTGACAAAGCCCCTCGGCTGCCTCAATCTGCCCCTCCCACGCATATGTCATCCCCTTCCTCAGCCCTTTCCTCACTTGCCTTCTTCCTCCTAGTGTTTTTGTGTAAAGCATTGCCTTAATTTCTTATGTCAACCTAAGTTACTGTCTGATATCCAGTACCGTGTATTCATGTAACCAGCTTGATGCTAATTGTCTGTTCTACTGATGTGGAACCTTTGTAAAAAAGCCTTGGCTCAAAGGTGTATTGTAATCCTAGATTCAAATAAAAAAAATGAGCCTCACTGGTCATGAAACTGGGGAAAACAAGGTAAATGTTTGCTCATTAAAAACAAGAAACTGCATCAGCAGTAAAGTCTGAAACTAGTTTGGTTAATAGTGTAGGGTGTAATATTAATAGGTCAATTGTTATTTTTGCAAAACAAAAAACAATACTTTTTAAATATTAATGAAATTAGGTTGTTGCATGTCAAAAAAGAGGCCTTGCTGTTTTGACTCATTGACCAGATTCATGTAATTCAAACCCACTTATGTGAGGTACAGCCTCTACTTTGTGATGCTTGGGCCAGGATTTTCAAATCAGATCTGTCATGGATTCAGACACCTTATTTCCAGAGTGGATTTACATCCATACTGGGAGACAAGCAGTTAACTGTTCAACTCATAACTGACTGGAGTATTGTTGTCAGACATGGATTTGTCTGGTCACGTGATGCAGTTCACTGAGTAGCACTCTCCTGTGTGAGCTCCTACCACTCGTCAGTTATTTACATTCTTTTGGCAAGACTTGAGAACTATTTTCCTCTTTTCTACCTGCTGGAACTTTCCTGAGTAGTTGGTGCTTACCCAACGTCGACTGGATGGAAATCGAGATGAAGAAAAATCCTCCTAGACACACTCCTCCAACTACACCTGAGAAGCTTCCGAAAAGGCCTAAGGCTCTCCAGACACAATCTACTGGCACTGGAAATATAGACACGGAGCCTCTAACCCTGGCTAAATTCCTTGAAGAATTTCAACCCTTTAAAAAAGAAATACACATTGTCAGAGAAATCAAAACCATTTCAAATGCCCTTGAATCCCTTTCTCAAAGAACCTCGGACAACGAAGCACGAATTTTTGTCCCTGGAACGTAAACAAGAGCAACTTAATCCCGACCTGGTTGCCCTGAGGCAGTGACTAAACAAAATGGAAAATAAAGTACAAGATCTTGAGGGCCGAAGTCGCCGCAATAACGCAGTAATAATAGGATTACCTGAACGCGAGGAAGGCACAGACCCCATCAAGTTCATGATGCATTTCATTAAAAAAATTGCTGGCCCTTCTCCCTTTTTCTCTGATTACTCTATTGAAAGAGCCCACACAGCGCTTCGACCCATCCCGCCTCAAGGCGCTCCCCCCAG
Organism: Neoceratodus forsteri; assembly: GCA_016271365.2. NCBI lineage: Eukaryota > Metazoa > Chordata > Ceratodontiformes > Ceratodontidae > Neoceratodus > Neoceratodus forsteri. The sequence continues at coordinate 1,027,931,013 of CM028135.1, forward strand.
GACTTTTATTTTTTGGTTTTTAAATTTTCAAGAAAAGCACCATTTCTTGTCTAAAGTCCGAGAAGCCAAGGAGCTTTCCTGGGAAGAGGAAAATCTGAGGATAGTACAAGATTTACCTGTTTCTATACGTCAAAAATGAGCCGCATACCATCCTCTAGCTACTAAGCTAATTGCCGCCGGTATCAAGTTTAAGATCGGCTACCAGGCCAGGTTTCAGGTTTTGGTCTCCGGCTCTTGGATTACCTACGATAACCCGGACTCTGCTGCCACAGGGCTCAAAGCAGCATTTCCTGATTTATTCAGTGCCACCTGAACTTAAGAAGCATCTGCCTTCAGCGTGAATTCCAATTGTTGAGCAACATATGATTCTGGTTATTTAAACTGATTTCCTAGTGGGGATCTGCGCTTTGCCTTTCCTGATTGTCACACTTGTTTCCTTTTCTGATCCCTTTATGACTCTTCTCATATCTTAAGTACCAGGAATTACTTTACATGTTTCTTCTCGGATCGCAAGCCAGCTCCTGTTTGTGCATCTGCTGACCCTACAACGATCATTATGCTGTGGATTAGATCTATCGTGATACAGTGCACGCTTACAGTTCTTAATATCATTTTCTATTATCATTAATCTACTGCAAGGACATCCTGACTGTTTGTTTTCCCAGCATGCAAGCTTTCCACACGTACCTGTTCCAGGAAGGCACTTAAAAGACATCGTGTACCATTATTTTCTTCACGAATATAGAGACTTTCCATGGCCATATGGTAACTGCGCTTTGGTTACATTGCCGCTAGATGGCACCAGAGACCGTTATTTATTTTATAGATCTTTCATTTCGTGATTCCAGTTTTCATCCTTTTTGGTGGCTGTAATGCACAAAATTTTTATTTTTTTTTTTTTATTTTTATTTTTTCTTGCTTGAAAATGGCTTTACTACCGGAATCTTTCTTTGGTGCAACTCATAGCATTCATACAGTCACCATAATAAACTTCCTATGCCTTTCCTTTATACAGTTGCATTTTTATAACAGAAGTGGTTATAATGTGCTTCCTTTATGGATCTTTTCCTTGCTTTTTTATGATCCTGTCGAATCAAGATGAGGCATAGATCATTTTAATGCCTGAATATGTATGTTATTGTGCACAATGGTTCTTTACTAATTTGTACCCATAGGTTGGTAGGTTAGTGCACATGTTAGTGAAATACTTATTGTTATATATTAGTCCAATGAGGTTATCTGACGGGGGGCTGGGGTAATAGGGGGACGACTAAGTGAGCTGGTTGTCATGTACCATGAAACTATGGGGTGGGTGAGGGAGGGGGATGGGTTTTTTATGGGGTTTTTGCTGGTGTTGTTTTGAGGTTGAGTATTATCTGTAGATGGTTTGGGGGGCAAGAGAGAGGGGGACTGTCGCAGCAGATATTTCATTTTGGGTATTCAGGACAAATTTCCATCAACATAGATTGAGCCTTAAATTGATACCCAGGGTATTAAAAGGCAATGATTAATAATATCTTGTTCACCACATGGAATGTTAAAGGAGCCAGGCATAAAACCAAACAATATAAAGTCTTAAAATATCTTGCCCACCTTAAAGCTCATGTCATATTTTTACAAGAAACTCACCTACTTAATCATGAAGCTGACAAACTGAGAAGGCAACAACTGAGACAGGTTTTTGCTGCTCAGGGCAACACTCAAAGTAGGGGAGTCATGGTACTATTGCATAGGTCGATTCCCTTCAGTCCCACCCAAATTATCCCTGATCCCTCAGGGAGATTTCTTTTTGTGAAGGGCAAGCTGCACAGCTTGGATATTGTACTGGGTTGTGTATATGGGCCTAATGCTGATACCCCAGGTTTTTTTATAAGAATACTGGAAGCTCTCAGTCCTTTTCTGGGCACTCCTATGATTATTGGAAGTGACTTCAATCTTGTATTCGACCCCTTGATAGACAGGTCCGGACGAATCTCTCACAGCCTCTCCCCTGCCCAGAGAGCACTTAGGGACTTTCTTGACTCTGCAGGGCTCTGTGATGCATGGCGTGTCCTCCATCCTAACGTCAGGGAGTACACATACACTTCCCCAGTACACGGTACGTCCTCATGGATAGATTACATTCTTATCTCCCAAACATTGCTTCCCGGGGTTATAGATTCCAAAATTATCTCAGGCCCGCTTTCCGATCATTCTTCAGTAATATGTACAATATCCATGTTCTCATTCCCGGAAAAAGGGGGAAGATGGAAATTGAATAATCAAATTCTTAAAGACTCTGCTAAGATTTACTACATAGCATCCCAAATCCAACAGTTTATGACTTTAAATGCCAATACCGTACAACTACCTGATATGGAATGGGGCGCCTTGAAAGCATTCCTTAGGGGTATTTTTATAGGCCTAACTTCGAAAAGGAAAAAGGAACGAGAAAACAAGGCTCTCACCCTCCTATCCCAAATCAGAAATATGGAACGCCGCTTTTCTCCAGATTCTTCCGAACCTTTTAAGCAAGAACTTATTAAATTAAAAGATGCCTACCTTTATCTGTTAAGAGATTAAGCTGAGTTTGCTATTCTAAAAACCAACGCTGTTTACACGGACCAGGGTGAAAAAGCAGGGTGGCTGTTAGCAATGTGGGTTAAGCAACTTGAATCAGCTCGATTTATTCCTGCTATTCGTCTTTCAGAAGGAGATCCCCTCAAAATCGCACTCCCCGAGATAGTAGATGTATTTACCACCTATTACTGGGATTTATACGGCCCCATGGCTAACTCTCCCTCTGAAGACGACGTGCAAACATATCTTGCAGATTCCCACCTACCTTCTCTTTCTGAATCTCAACAAAATGCACTCATATCTCCTATTACTGAGGAGGAAATAGTTGCTGTATTAAACTCCCTCCCGGCTGACAAAACTCCCGGCCCAGATGGTTTCTCCTCCAATTTTTATAAAGCATTCTCAAGGCAACTATCTCCCATTTTGCTTCCCCTTTTCCAATTCCTTCTCTCTGGTCAGGGGTTCGACCTCTCCCTTTTTGAGGCCCTTATTGTTTTACTGCCCAAACCAGATAAACCGCAGGACCTAGCCTCAAGTTAAAGACCTATATCTTTATTTAATCATGATATTAAAATTCTCGCTAAAATTCTGGTGGACCGCATGAGTATGGTTCTCCCTTCGATAATCGGAGAGGAACAGGTGGGTTTTATGAGAGGAAGATTATCCATCGACCATTTACGAACTCACATATGTCTTCTCGGCCTCCAAGGATGCCGACATCCCAATGGTCTTGGTCTCTTTGGATGCCGAAAAGGCCTTTCATAGGGTCCATTGGAACTATTTGTCTGCTACAATGAAGGCATTTGGCTTTCCCAACAAATTTATGTGTTGGGTGCACTCATTGTATTTATCCCCTTCTGCCAGAATTGCCTGTAATGGAATGATTTCTAGCCCGATAAAACTTCATGTGGGAACAAGGCAGGGGTGTCCATTGTCCCCGCTACTTTTCAACTTATATTTGGAGCCTCTCATTCGGAAATTAACAAGAGCCCAAGATGTCCCAGGTATTCCTTTAGATGGTCATGTAGTCAAGGTTGCAGTGTACGCAGATGATTTTCTCTTCCATATAGCCAATCCTGCCACATCTATCCCTGTTATCCTTAACATAATAGAAAAATTTAGTAGAGTCTCAAACAACAAGCTCAATACTGGGAAAACCCTAGTTTATCCTCTAAATCACAGGGTGTATAAATAAGAAATTATCGATACCAGGCTCGTTTGGCAACCTAAATCCATCAAATACTTGGGTATTACCTTAACCCGGAGTAATACCGCTTTAAACAACTTAACTTGGACCCTTTGGTTCATAAAATAGACCAAGATCTTAATAGATGGACACTCCTCCCTTTTTCCTTATGGGGTAGAATTAATTTAATAAATACGAATGTCTTTCCCAACCTTTTCTACCCTTTAAACATGCTGAACATTAATATCCCACTATCCTGGTTTAAAAAAATCCATAGCATATTTTTCTCTTTTATATGGGGGTATAAAAAGTCAAGAATGGCCTTTCGTAAATTGGCTGCCCCCAAAGACAAAGGAGGGCTTAAACTTCCACACATGGGGTTGTATTATTGTGCCAGTCAGGCCAACAAATATTTACAATGAATGACAGCTGAACAGTGATTAGCATGTTCCCTCTATACCCTGATATGGCTTAGAGTTGAGTTGGATAGTATTAAGAAACATGGTTTACTTCCAGCTGCATTATTATACACTAAATTAGGATCTCTTCCTTTATCCCTGCATAATTCTCCTATAGCTGTCTCGATTACATCCCATTCTCAGCTATGTGCATTTTTAAAGTATGATAATACCAAGGATCTATACCAACCAATAGTTGGTAATCCCAATCTTAAAATGGATAATAAGCCTGTATCCCTTAATTGGCTTCCCTCAATAAATTGCTCTTCGTTAAAAGATTTTATTCCTCCTGATGGACAGTGGAGTCCCTCTCCAGAAATTTTACATAAGTTTACGATTCCCGTTAAGAGTATTTTCAAGATATATCAATTACGGCATTGTATGTTAAAGGTTTTTGGGGTGACCCCTCCTTCCTCTACTCAGCCTAATTTCTACGCTTCTTTTCTCGAACTCCCTTGAACGCTTCATGCAGTGTCAAAAATATACAGTATCTTACTTGCCTGGGCACCTCCTGATAATTTTGCCCCTGTCTCCTATTGGTCTTCCCTTTTCCCAGATAAGGAGTTTGACTGGTCACTTATTTTGAACTCCTGCCATAAATTCTTATCCCAAGACAGACTTAGGCTAACACAATTTAAAATTCTGCATAACATATACTACACCCTAAAACTCGCCAAGTTTCATGAGTGTCTACTCCACTTTGTACCAGGTGTGGGCTGCTGCCGGGGATTCTCGCTCACATTTTCTGGGAATGCTCCAAGGTTGCTCCCTCTGGGCAGCTATAAAACAAAAAGCTGATCTGCTTCTAGGGCTCACAGAATTATTCACACCTGAAATTTGTCTTTTGGGTGACTTATCTGCTATCTCCACAAGGTGCAGGAAATTTTATATGGCATTAATCTCTATGTCTGTCAAAAAGGTGGTCCTTAGGCATTGGAAAGATTCTGACAACTTGTCTTATCCTGAATGACTCCAAGAGCTTCTTGCAAATCTCAGAACTGAGAGAACCACTGCAAGTCTTTCTAACAAGCTTAATAAATTTAATAAAATATGGGGCTCTCTACAAGTCCTATATTCATTACGAGTGTGAAACATTTCCTTGGGAAATATATGTAATTAACTGTAAGTCAAACTGCTGTGACAGAATAGGGGTTGGAGAGGGATGGGGGGTTGGGATGAGAGAGGGTGTACCAGTTCCATGTTTGCTATATCTACATTTTACTATACTATTTGCTCCCGGTGTTTCACCCTCTGTATTCTAAAACTCAATAAAAGTTGAATGGCGAATAAAAAAAAAAAAGACATGGATTTTTCTATGAAGTGTGAATTCTGCCGAATTTGCAAAGTGCAAATTCACTGAATTCAAATTTGTGACCATCAAAGCTGGCATTTCTTTTGGCAAATTGACCAACATTTGCTCATGAAGTGGCTAGTGACTAAAGAAACAGCAACACTGCAGTAAAAACTTTGCAGTTTTGGCAAAGTTGAAGTTATTAAGTTTCATGGACACTTCTTGAAGCCAAACAAATGGAATTTTGACCACTTCACCAATGTCTAGTGAAAACCTGGATTTTTTCTTTGTTTTTATGTTGGTTAGCCAGTGGTGTATCAAGAATATTGCCATCACTCTGGGAAAAGGGCTTTCCGGGGCTTGGTCTTCTCCACCAGTCACAAGTTTATCCTTAACAATCTCCTGCCCAATATGGCCCACTCTATGCCTACTCTTTGTTTTTTGCTTTGAACACCTTCATCACTCACAGAGCTGGAATGTGCAAAGCGGAATCTGATGTGAATCTTTGTGTCACTTTCACATTCCAACTAGGAACCTTTGTTGTGATTTTGGTATCACACATCTGTTTCCTGCAGGTACTTGGTAGCCTTTCTTACCTTATTTCAGCACCCCACAACCTGTCTGCCCCCACATTAAACAACATCCACTCTCTCCTCATGGTCCCAATAGTCCAACACATGGGTGTGCAACCCCTTTTGTTGTCAAATAACCCCCATCCACAGTCAGAAACTAGAGTGTACAACCCATGGTACCACCAAACAACACAATCCCAACCAACATCACACTGCATGACACCGGGATGCCCAAACTCGTTTGTCACCAAACAACACAGCCTGACCCCCACCACACTTCATGATGCAAGGATGCCCAACTTCCAGTGCTGCCAGATAACACCATTCCACCATACTCCCAAGAAACCAGGGTGTCCACTCCAGGTGCCATCAAAAACACCTTTGGTACTATGGTACTGAACCCTTGACTGCGCCAGAGAACACACTGACACTGGGGTGCCCTATCCTAGTGTGTGGTCAATGAAAAAAAGGAAAACATCCATCATCATTTTCCTATTTTTTTACCTGAAAAAAAAAAGGAAAACATCAAGCAATGTCTACCACAACCTTTTCCCTTCTTATCAACAACCCCGCCCCTCTTCCTTCACTTATCTCACTATGATCCCATGAAGTAATCCTCTCTGTGACTCTTTAAGATGCATCTGCTACTTCACTCAACTATGAACTGACTGTAAACAAGGTAAGTCTGGTTAATAGCTTTTTAATGCATTTTGAACTTTTACTCATACCATTGTTGTTGTTTTTTTTATTTTTGGCAATACATTTTCAATTTTACTCCTCCTCACGAACAAGACAGGTGTAATTTATCCAGCCCCTTTGAAACACGTTTTGAAGTTGCTCTACAAAATCACCATTTCAGGCAGGATTTAAAAAACTACAGCTCTCTTGATTATAAATGAAAGGTAATGAAAGCACTACACTGATAATCTGAGGTCAACATCTCAAAAAAGTCATGAAGAAATGTTTTAATGTTTCAATTTGTACTCATAATTTTTATATCTTTTACATTTTGACCTACTTTTTTGAGCATAGCCATTTTTAGCCCACCTTACGGACATGGCAGGAGTCATTTTTCAAATCCCACCCAAAACATGTTTTTATGGTCATACTGCAAAATGATGCCTTGGGATGAATTTCATAAATTACATCTCTCATTTTCATTATGTCAGTTAAAGAAAGACTATGTTGAAAATTTGGAGTAAAAATCTAAAAAACTATTAAATTATTAAGAAGCATTGAAATTTATCAACATTTACTCATAAATTTTTGTTTTATATTTTCAACCCACATTTTAATCATAGTCTTTTTTTTACCCATCACAGGAACATAGCAGGTGTCATTTTTGAATCCTCTTGTCAAACTTGTTTTCCAGGCTCTTCCACAAAGTCATGAGTTTTGGGTGATTTTTGATAAATGACCCATGACATGTTCATTAGCTGGGGTAATAAAAATGCTGTCTTGAACATTCAGGCTTGTTATATAATAAAACAACAACATTATGCATGACAGTCTTAATTTTCTAATAATGAAAATGTGTCTACTAAAACTCTTTGTTTATCTTTGATGGCTATACTGTCTATAGTAAACCAAACATCTGCACAACAAACACAGGCAAGCACCCATGATTGGCATTAGCCAAAGTTTGCTTGTTTTTCTGATGACTTGCCTATTTTTGGCCAGTTCATGCAAAATGGTAGTTTTCTCATGCAAGCTGTGTGACAATGTTTTATTCTCATGCAGCTTGCAAGAAAACTCCAGCTAGTGCTGCAAATGGCACTGTTTCATGCACGCTGTCTGACATTCAAAGAGTGTTTTATTTTCATGCAGCTTATGTGAAAAGTCTAGTTCATGCCACAATGGATACTTTTTTGTGAGTCAAGAAAACAGGTTCTTGAGTGATAAACAATGGACCTGTTTAATGACTCACAGTATCCTTAATTTATTTTTTTTATCTTCCTACTGTTTATACTCCTCAGCAGAGTGGCCCTACACGATCTCTGGCCACCGACCCTTCACCCCTGGACCCGGTTGTACGTACGGACCACACAAACCCGCTCCCCCAGTGGACCGGCCATTATCGCTCACGCACCCACTGGGTACTCGCCCCTCTTGGGTCTCTCCGTGGGCGCAAGGCACAGCCATCAGCCATGAAGATTGCCCTCCTCATTTTCCCTTTTTCTCCCACTGGAGATCCAGATGTGCGATGGCGTCCAAGCGTGCTGACGCCCACCGCACTCCCCCCCTTACTGTTGTATGCCACTTGTAGTGCAGCTGTCCTCCACCAGTCACCACTACAGGATGATGCATGCCCCACTACCCACCCCAGAGAGAGGAGACCAGTCATCGGACGTTCAATCCTCCCTCTCCCCTGCCAGCCCACAGTGGCCCGAGTCCATTCCCGAACCCGGGTTGCCAGCATGGTGCAAGATGTGGCATCCAGCGCCTCAACCCTCAGTGCCACCGGGCCGGTCTTAATTTATTAATATTATAAAAAATTATTCCTGCCAAAAAAATTGCATTTGAAGAATAAACCTTACTCTCTGCACTATCAATCACATAAATGTCAGATTTGAACTTCCAACACGTTGTCTTGTTTTTGATAAACAAAGGGTTTTCTTCTTTAACCCAGCTTTTAAGACTGCTAAGGCACAACATGTTTTGCAAAAATCCAGTAACTAAAAATGTGTGAAGAGGGTGAATTTCTCATGTCCCAAAATTGCATTTTAGTGTCAAAATAGCTTAAATCTACACTTTTTTAAGTAAATCCACTAATCAAAGGATCATCTATAGGGTTACCTTTAAGGAACCTGATAGGTTCAGATTTAAAATCCCAGTCATTTGGTGCCATCAGTGACAAGCAAAGGGGTCTTAAAATGAATTTATATATATTTTAATCCTTTTAGAACATTTTAACTGCTAAACCAACCATAATCAGTTTTACAGGATTAAGAAATGTAACAGACTATGCAAATTTCATTTTATTCAATCTAGGGATGTTGAGTTATTATGGAGCATAGCTGGAATTAAACATTTAAGTTTTGGTTACTTTTTGTAATGTGCATGGTGTACCCTTAACTGCAGCCGTTTGTCTATTGTCACTAAGCATACCCATGCCTATGTGCCTACTGAATCATTATAATACAGCTTTTACTCTGCCACCATAAATACATTATCAGACCAACTACAGTTTATCTAAATATGAAATACATCTCAGCATGTATATCTAAAATATTGACAAGACGTGTTCTGTCAAAATACTGTACTTATATTGTAGAAATTACAATATAAGCTTACACTCGCATATCCCAAAACAACTATTATTAAAAAAAAATAAAATAACGCAACTGTCATGATAGTAAAAGAAAAAATATATTTAAAGTATCTGTGCCAAGTGTAAGTAAATCTTAATAGATTCTCTAGAAATCTAGAATACAGCTGGAAAAAATATGCATTCATCTGAAATTTGAGATATATTCAGATAGCTTAAGATATATTGTTACATATGAAGAAAATATAGTTCTTTTCCATATGAGTGGTCATGTTAAGTGCCACCACATTAGTTGCTTCAAGCTTAAAAACATTTAAGAATGGAGCAAAATCACCCGGGGCACTTTCTTTAACTTTAATGTTATCTGACAGCCTCATTTGATTTGTTCTGATTTTTTATGACAGCTCAGTGTTAGCATTCACTTTAATTGCTGATCTTCAGAGACAAAGAAGCTGTATGTCATGCATTTAGGGTTAAACAAATACTTCACAAGCCCAATACTTCCAATTTAAACAACTTATTGCATAATGTGACAAACAAATCTATTTTTTGGTAGGCTTCCCAATAATCATCATTGTCGTCTTTCTTGTTAATTAATGAGCTCTTCTAAGGAAACTCAGACATAGCAATGTACAAACAGTTGAAACTCACAGCATGATCAGTACCAGTTATAAGATAGCATATTCTTCCCTAAACAAAACTGTTGTTGATTCCTTAAAAAAAAAAAGTTAGTACAATTTCCCACTGGAACAGTATGGTATTCCAGAAACAGGGGACTGCTGCAGAAAATTCACTATTGCCAACCAGGCACAGCCAGCTGAAGCACTGTAGTGGATTCAAGAAAATAAAATAAATGCATGCAGACAGCTCCCTGAGGTCCCTGGGATGGAAAAGTTCTAAGCTGATTCACTATTTATATGGCAGCCAGGGCAAATTATGCATAATCACTGTAAGATTATTGTGAGGCTCTGTGCTTCACAGAACCATTGCTACCACAGTCTGCCTCTGCTGAAAGAATTGGGTAAGCTTCAATAAAAGGCAGGGATAAAGAACAGTACTACTATTGTTTCAGAATGATGAGACAATGGCACAGACTAGGGTGATGAGGTCCACATGTGGAACTAGTAGGTATTTGTGTATAATGCTGCAAAAATGGAAAACGTTAGTGATGGAAACAGGATCCAGTATTTAGTTTCATTTCAGAATATATCTGGCTTCCAGATACTCTGTCAGTTCATTTTTGTAGTATGTTTTTGGTTTGGGTTCACATATAAAAACATTTCAGAATCACTCTTCCATTTTCTCACAGCTTTTGATTATCCACCACCTCCAAATTTTATTGAAAAATGCAAGCATTCACCCTCCTATGTCCCCACAGCTAACTCCATCCATCCCAACACAGTGGACTGACCCTATAACTGATGACAAGACAAATTGACTGTCTAATGTAATGCAATATCTGGCTTTACCTACTCTACACAGGCCTATTATCCCCAAAGTAAATCAAAAGCTGCATGGTGGCAAATCCTCATATTTTATACAGTGGAAAGATGAAGAAATAAACTACACACAGTGCTGGATTTAGTATGGGGGTTAAGGACTGGCAAAGGGCCGGGGAGCAAAAGGTCACGTCACATCATTCAGTGCTGTCATGGTGTTGGTCACAGTGTGGTGGTGCCTACACCCCTTTTAGAGCAATTAGTGTTATCATGAATGATGGGACTGGTCCTCAAAGGGCAGATTGGACAGCTGGGTGGATTTGGGAGGGTAAATTGTTGCATTTCTTGTACTTCATGGGTGGGTGGCATGGTCAGGGCTGCTGGTAGGATGTAGGTGTGGTAACTGCTGATATTTTCTAATCGGGTACGTCTTGTACTCCTTATACCAGAAAAGAGCAGATTTTATGAAAAAAAGATTATCCAGAAGCCTGCATGATAGCACCATTTTGTACTAAAACATAGTTTTCAATGTCTTTTATGATATTTATGACATTTAGCATTTATTTTCTGGGTTTTTGTTACATGCCTTTCAGATGGTACTCTCATCCACCTGTATTTCAAATTATAGACTGCTGTCCATGAGTATCTTTAAGTTACATGACTTGCAAGACATCAACTTCTCTCCATTCAAGCAACAAAGGGGCAAGGTGCTGCTCACTTTATCGAAGTATGTTCTCTGCCATACTCCAAGCATTTAAATTTTATTTTAATCCAGGTATTTGTCATCATGCTGGACCATCAACACAATGGTAGAATTATCACTTGCAAAACTGGTGACATGGATTCTGGAGCAAGCTTTAGACATCAGGGGCCAACAAAGGATGGAGGTAGACTTGGGAGTCTAGGGTTTCCAGCTGCCTTGGTGGTGCAGCTGGCAGTCCAACTGCAATGGTTCTTGATGGGATGTATCGACTCCATTGGCCCAGTGTTTACCTTTATTGTCTGGTGTTCTTTGTTGGAGGGGGTTTTCCCAGATGCCTTGAAGGATGCACCGATATGACCCCTTCTGAAGAAACCACCTTTAGACCCTGATGTCAAGGCAAATTATCTCCAACTATCCATTTTAATGTAAGGTTGTAGAGAAGGTTGTGGCGCTTCAGCTTGAGGAGCACCTCGTGGCCCATGATCTTTATGAGCCACTCCAGTCTGGGTTTCATGCAAGGCATAGCACAGAAACTGTGTTAGTTTGGGTGCACAATGACATACTCAGGATGAGAGATCATGGGGAGGGAACAATTCTCATTCTTCTTGATCTCTCCTCAGCCTTTGGCATGATGGACCAACCGCCTGAGGGAATTTTGTGGACTCGCCGGCACTGTCATCTTCTGGTTTTTGAGTATTATCTCACGAACAGGAGGCAAAGGGTAGTGATGGGGAATTCCTCCTCCTCCTCTAGCTTCCTGTGGTTCTATGTTATAATGGCAGTTGTGGAAAGGTGATCGCCGTTAGGGCGAGTGTACATTGCCGAGAATCAATTTTGGTAATGTACACTTGTGGCACAGAGGAAAAGGGCACTGAATACATAGATTTTTTTTTTATCCAGTGGCTGCAGCCCCCCCCCAGTCCCCCTGCAGAGGTATTCACCCCCGCACCCCCCTACTAAAGGATTCTCAGCTCCAGGGGGGTGCATGTCGGGGGGGGCACAAAAAAAGAGTAAATCCTGGAACAGTGCAAAAAATCAACATGCTCAGATTAGAACCTAGCACCCTCCCAACTCTAGCCTGCCACCAACCCACCATGCCACATGACCAGCTCAGCAGCCCACCACCATGTTACACCTCACAAACCCTCCCTCCCCTTCTGCCCATTGCATGGCATGCTGGCTCCCCCCCATGGGTATGTACATATAGCAACATCCTGCCACTATATTCACTGCCCCCTATGCAGTCAACCTCCCTGTCTAGTAGCCCTGTGAAAATGGCACCATTATTGAATCACCCATTTTGAAAATGCTCAATAGCAGTCTCCCTCATCACAGGATATCCTCCGGTCCTGTGGAGTACCTCAGTGTTCAGTCTTGTCGCCAGTGCTGTTCCCTTGTACCTGCTGCCCCGGGAGAGCTCATTAGGAAGTGCAGTCTGGGTTTTCATTGCTACGCTGATGATACCCAGCTGTACCTTTTCTTTGGCCCTGGGACATCCAGTGCAGTGGACTTGCTAAATAATTGCCTTGCCGAGATCAATGACTGGATGGACTCCAGCTGGTTGCAACTGAACCCTGATAAGACAGAGGTACTGGTAGTGGAGTTGAACACAGGGTGTGTTAGGATGGCCTCTGACACAGAGACAGGTCATTTTCTGGGTTCTGTGCCACCAAAGGCCTCCTCTAGGGTGCATGACCTTGGCATTATCCTGGACAGCGGATTGACACTTGAATCACAGGTGTTGTCCGTTGTCCAGACCAGCTTCTATCATCTAAGGAATGTCACCAGGATCAAGCCCCTAGTTCCACCCCTGGACCGCCCTACCTTGGTACATGCCTTTGTGATGTTGAGACTTGACTACTGTAATGTGCTCTACCTCAGGATCTCAGAAGATTCCCTCTGACAGCTGCAGCTAGTGCATAACGGCACTGTTAGGTTGTTGATGGGGCAGCCTAAGTACTGCCACATCACCCCGGTGCTGCGTGAATTGCACTGGCTGCTAATCAGGTATAGGATCCTCTTCAAAGTGTACTTGCTCACCTTTAAGGCCCTACACGGCCTTGGCCCTGTTTACCTGGCAGACCTTCTGACACCTGCTGCCTCAGTCCAGTCCCTCCATTTCTCCTCTAGGGGCCTCCTTGCAATTCCCAGGACAAGGCTAAAATGGCTAGTGACAGAGCCTTTAGTGTCACCGGCCCTGTCCTGTGGAATTTGCTCACTCTAGCCATGAGGGAGGCCCCTTTAGTAGAGGTATTCAAGGCCTGCCTCAAAGACCTTTCTGTTGATTCAAGCTTTCCCAGACACTGTCTTTTAATTGCTGCCTAGGTAGTGATATACTGTATAACAGCTTTTGTTCCATGTTACCTATTTATTTACAGATCTATTTTTGTATTTTATTTTATTATAGCTGTCTATTTAATACTGTCTTATTTATTGGTGTGTTGTTTTATGCAGTCTTTGGTTGCATTTTGTGTATGGCAGCCAAAGCCCCAGGATTGGGCATCTTTAAATAAAACCTGCCTTGCCTTACCTCTCTGTCTGTTCCCCACATCTACATTTGGTTCAATCCTCTGGTCTCCCAGGATGGCTCCGGGGTTCACCACTGTGGTGGGTGAATGGATCTTAAAGGATGTGTTGAGGTGCTGTAGGCAGACAGTACCTCAGGGGAAAACTGAAGGAACAACACTGTAGTGCACTGCAGGTGCTTCTGGAGTTCCAGGATTACCAGGGAAAGAAATCCTCAATGGACAGAAAGGTGGTTACTGGTAATAGGCAACAGAGGTCCTGCCCAGTGTGCAAGGGAGTAACAAAAGTTTACAACAAAGAAAAAGTTTTTATCCTCCTTGCTGGATACCCCCCCCCCCCACCATGAGCTCTTGTCTGTGATCACCTTCCCCCATCAATCCCTTTACCATTTTATGGTCCTCCATGCTTAATTTTACGACTGCCGGACTAAATGGAGCTAAAGCGTGTTGATGCCATCATACTGGCAGCCACCATTTTTTTACCAGGATTCCAGCCACAATCCCAGATGTACAGCCCAGTATCTGCCTCAAGTTAATGCCACTTAGAAAATGGGCTTAAAATCCTAGTAATCTCACTGGCTGGCAGAGGTACATTAACTTACAGTGAGAGCACTGTAAATAAAAAATACCAGCCGAGCCAACCCAGTGAAATATCCTAATGCCCACCCTGCTCTCTAACTGGCTGAAACACCTCATTAGGATTTCAAATCATCGCCATTGTTCCCCTTGCTTAGTGACAGATCTATGGAGAGCCCCCAAGCCCCCCAACCCTCAGACAGCAAAGAACAACACAAATTAAACATTTGCCACACATTTAAAAAGGAAAACCAAGCTGTCACTTCAATCGGCTTCACATAACAGTAGGCAGCATGGTTTTCAAAACTGCAGTGTGTGCCCCTCCTTGCCTGAAACTGCAGCTTCCCCCTATGGCCACCTTTCAGAAATGAACACAAAGATTTGTTCAGAATTACCTCCATATTTCCCAGTGGCAGAAAGAAAAAGTCCCAATAAGTCAATACCACACCGAGTGACTTCAACGTGATGCACAGCTTACAGCGATCAGTGAGCAGCTGCTTCAGTGAAAGCAGCAGGAGAGGGTTTTCTGACATGAAGGACTTTCTCTGCAGGGACAGCATTCAGCGAACAACCGATCCAGTAAATGCAGCAGGAGGGGGTTTTCTGTCACAAAGGACTTTCTCTGCAGAAACAGCATTTTGTGCATGCACTCTCCTGTCCCTTTCAGTGGTAGCGCTGTGAAAAACTTAACAGGGGGAGCAAACAAAGTGCTCTCTACTGCTAATGCCACAACAAGAGATACTGCTATACCACAACACAATTAAACATTCAATCTTAGCCATATTGTATAGCATTACTATATTCTTTTTTGTAATTCTATAAAAAATGACACAGATAGCCCATTTTCTAAGTACAATAATACCCTCCAGAGTGGGTTGTATTGGCCCATACCTGACCTTCCAGGGGCTATAAGGCCCTGCACCCGTGGCATTGAGCCTCATTATGCCAAGTTAGCTGTGACATAGCATATATCACACTATGCAACTGAACATACGGCAAATAAATAAATCTTTTGGTGCTGCCATGTAGTAACCCAATCAAATGGACATTTATATTTGAAAATTCATCCAAAAATATACATGAGAGTGAAATAGTCCTGAGGTTTGCTATGTAAATGCTAACAATGGACTTATAATAATCTGTTTCAAGTCTAGCATAGAGGCTCTGCTCTCTTCTTACATGCATATGGAACAGCAGCCACATATTTTGTATTGACAGCTTCACTTCATGGCTTGGTCAAAACCGATCAACAAGTTGGAGGCACATCAAATGGAATGAACTACAGAATGCCAAACAATACATTTTGTATGCAATTAATCATGACATAGAAACAGAAATATAGAATCTGATTGCAGATAAGGACCACTTGGTCCACCTAGTCTACCCATGTCCCCTTATTTACACTATTACCACAAACAGTGCTCAATCTGCTGCTATTTCTTTCCTCCCCCCTTCCTTTCCACTATGATTCCCTTGTGGTTACTCCATGCATTCTTCAACCCCACCACTGTTTTTTCCCCCACCACCTCTGCTGAAAGGCTGTTCAAGGCATCCACCACTCTTTCTGTGAAAAAAGTATGCCTTCACATCTTTTCTGAATCTATCCCCCTGCAATTTCTTAGCATGCTTCTTGTTCTTGAGCACCTTTTCATCAGAAAAATACTTCGCTCCTGTATCTTATTTACCCCATGAGGTATTTACAGTAAGGGTCTGTATCATATCCACCCTCCCTCCTCTATACTACCATGTACATATTGAGGATCTTCAGTCACTCCTTCTAGGACTTTTGATGTGGACCCAGCAACATTTTAGTTGCCCTCCTCTGGACCACCTCCACTCAATGTTCTTCTGGAGCTGGATTTCCAGAACTTGCCACATTAATCTATGCGGGGTCCTACCAGCAAGCTATGCAGTGGCAACACCACCTCTCTCTTTCTGCTTTTGATACCCTCCTTATGCACCCCATCATCTCACTTGCCCTCCCTGATGCCTTGTCGCACTGCCTGACGACCTTTAGGTCATCTGATATGATTACCCCCCAAGTCTCTTTCCGGTTTTGTGTTTGCCAATACCATTCCACCTATTTTATACTCTGCCTCTGGGTTTCTGTGCCCTAAGTGCATTATTTTGCACTTTTTTGCACTGAAACCCAGCTGCCATATCCTTCACCACTCCACTAGTTTTCTCAAGTCTCTGCTCATCCTTTTCAACCCCCCCTCCCTGAGTGTTCACCCTATTGCAGATTTTGGTATCATCTGCAAAGAGGCAGAACTTCCTTTCAAGCTCCTCTGTAATGTCACTTATAAAGATACTAGAGACTATCGATCTCAGCACTGATCCCTGAGGCACCCCACTGATCAGTGTCCGTTCCTCGAAGTGAACTCCGTTTACCACCACCCTCTGTTGCTTATCCCTTAATTAATTTCTTATCCAGTTCACCATCTCGAGACACACTCCTCTGCTTGCCAGCTTCCTTACTAGTCTCCTGTGTTGAACGTATCAAAAGCCTTACTGAAGTCTAGGTAAGCTACGTCCACTGGCCTGTCCTGATCTATTTCCTTTATCACCCAGTTAAAGAAATCTGCCATATTAATTTGACATTACCTCCCCTTTGTGAACCCATGCTATCTTGGGTCTTGTAACCCTCTGAATTCAAAATATTTCAAAATCCTTTCATTCAGCAGTGATTCCATTAACTTTCCTACCCTTGATGCCCTTCCGGCCATCTGTGTGACGGTCCAAGTGCACCCGTCAATAGGGCTCCAAAATCTAAAATTTGTTGCCCCTTCCCCGAGGTCTGTCCCCCCTGGAGTTAGAATATTTAGTTAGAGGGGAAGGGGGGTGAATCCCCCCACACAGGGGGCAGGGGTGCAGCCCCCTGCATAAATACAAGGCAGTGAAATTAAAATCCTTGAGCCTTAATGATGGTCACACTCAGACGGCTGCATTCCAGTGGTGGAACCCCACTGTTGTCAGGTTGAGTGGCCTATAATTGCTAGCCTCCTCCTTGCTATCATTTCATGTCATTTGACTATATCCACCCTCCTCCAGTCCTCCAGAACCACTCTTGTTCCCAGTGAGCTGTGAAGTATAACTGTCAGAAGTGCAGCCAATATTTCTCTGAGCTCCTTCAATACCCTTGTATGCAACTTATCTGGCATCATTGCTTTGTTCACCTTCAGATTAGCAAGTCCTTTTGGGACTCCTGCTTCCAAAAAAGGACTAGTGTCCACCTCCCTCCCTTCAAAGCTTCTGCAGCTTTGACATATCAAACGGAATATAAAACATGCACAAATTCAATTCACTCATACAGAATCAAGATACAATTTCTAGGAAAGAGTGGTTAGCTAATGTGAGAACAGATTCATATCGAGGATGCAAGCCTTTCATCTGCCAGGTTAAAAATGTATCCATAGAAAGTGCACCTTTCTTATAACACTACTGTTAGTGTACTGAATGTATGATGATAACTTAATTATTATACAGTGATTCTGTAGATACAGCATGTACATATCAGTTCCTGTCCACTGTTTGCATGGTTGTTGCCCAATGCACTTTAACCTGATACAGTGTGTTTGGTTTTTTTGTTCTGTATGTGTACAGTTGTTCTTTTTTTAATAAGCATTGTTTGCATATATGCCTTAATATAATATAATATATTAAGTTTTAACTCGTTCCATGTAAGTTATATGTGAGTTAACCTAGGTACTGCACTTTTGTGAAACAGTGGAGGAGACCCTAGTAGCAGGCATGAGGTGCTCGTGGCATTGATGAGTCACATGAAAACTCCCAGAGAGGTGCCTAGAACAGAGGTACTGGTGCAAGGTAGGAGATGTAGCAACTATTAAGGGAACATGTAGCAACTCGGGGAGGTAGCTCTGTGCAGAGCTAAACCCTACAACCTGTTCTGGCATGGATTCTTTTGGTGTGTGAGGGCTGTCAGGCCTAATGCAAGGTGGGGGGGGGGGCAGTGTGGTAGTATCTGGGTGCAGAATGCCTGAATTCTTTTCAGGGGACTGTTGGTTAGAAGTCAGAGTGGCAGAGAACTGCAGGCCCCAGCTCCTTCATCTAATATTCTTTAGAATTTAATTGCTTACCCAGCATTCACAAATAGAGGGAAACATTGAAACTTATACATAAAGAACATGGAGGCAGAAGAAGGCCTACTGGCCAATCCGGTTTTGCCCAACCCTACCTATTACTTGTGCAGTGGTACTAGTGATCATCTCCCTCTCTTTTACTCTCTCCCTTTACACTGTTATCTGCCCTCATGTGACTGTCCCACCAATGTCAGAATCCATACACTCTTTTGGCACAGATCACCTCCTCCAGTAATCCATGCCTCTTTTCCGCACTCTTTCTGTGAAAATGTACTCACTGACATCCCTTCTGAACCTTCACCCAGCCAACTTTAGTTGTGTTGATTTCTCTTTGTGTTTGTGTTTATAGTTAGAGTGAACAATTCATAACATTTCACCTTGTTAAGTACATGGAGAATTTGTGCATTTCTATCATGTCTGTCCTGTTAATTCTTGTCTCCACAGTGTACATGTTATGGTCCCTCAATCCTTCTACATATACTGTCTCTCACAACCACTGGATCTTTTTGGTTATCCTCCTTTGTACAACCTCCACGCTACTGCAGTCCTTCCACAGTTGTGGAACCTTGCACAGTACTCTAAGTGAGGCGACACCAGAGACCTATACATGGGAAGGAACGTCTCCCTGCTTTTACTAGTACTCCTCCTTCCTATGCACCTCAGCATGCTGTTTACCCTCCTCACTGCTCTGTTTCATGTGCACCACAGAGTTCAGCTTTCTGATATTATCACCCCGAGGTCCTTTCCTCTGTCATGCTCTCTAATATCGATTCTCCATCAGATATTGCATTTTTGGGTTCTTGTTCCCAATGTGCATTATGTTTCATTTCCTTTCATTGATTCTCATCTGCCATATTTTAGATCACTTTTCAAGTGTGTCCAGATTCTCTCTCATTACTCTGAACCCACCCTTTCTCCACTCTCCCGCAGGTCTTGGTATTATCCACACAAAGGCAGATCTTTTCCTGAACTACTACCCCAGTGTTACAAATGTATGTGTTAAAGCAACAGTATGTGTTAATAACCATACAGTCTTTTTTTCAGCAATAATATTTGTCTGGCAAAAATATCAAGAAACACATTTTTGTTTAAGTTTCTTTGATTCCTGAACCAAGATATGAGATACTGAAGTTTTTAAATACTCCTACTCCGGTGCCACCCCAGTCATAACAAAATTAAATACCTTGCTACAGCATTGTGCTGTTTACTATCACAAATGTATGGTAGCACCATCCTAATACATCTACAGTATCACTCCAGCTTGTTCATTCAACAGATGACCTAATCAGAAGAGACTGTTAAATGTTGCGATGGGCCCATTTCCCAAGTGGGAAGAGGAGGAAGATAGTAGCCCTGCAAATGGGCACAAGCAGTACTTAGACTGCCCTTGTGATTTACTTACTGTATGCCATAGACAGAGCTGAAGGAAGAAAACCAGACTCTTCAGTATGGGGAACGGCCATACCAGATAGTGTTGTAATGAAAAGTACCCAGATGCCAGGTGGAGAGCATTTTAAGCCCACAGTAATTTTGTAAGCAAGCACATTGTGCCTGATATCAGGGTTCCCTCCCTTCATCCCCACCCATCCCCTGCAAATCCATTCCCAGACACCAATCTGTAAGGACAGCCCATCAGTAAAACAAAGCAATTGCTGTAGTCACCTTTTGAAATATCTTTGCCCCCCCCAAAAAAAACTTTCACAAAATAAAGCAGCTGTGCAGTACAATAATAATCAATGGAAAAGGATACACCAGCAGTCAGATCAGACAGCAGCAGTTTAAGAGGGGCACAGTTATAGTTTAAGAGTCACTTGAGGTCTGGTACTGATTTATGAGGAATGAGCTCTGAAGGCTGGTGGCAACCAATCACTAGTCAGCAAAATTAAGAAAAGAAGTCTAGTAGTGTTCCTCAGCACAACCCATGCCATCCTGGAGCCACCATTGATATCACTAGGGTAGGAGAAGGATAGGCAGTCGCCACTGTGTAAGAGTACAGGTAAGTATATTCCATATTCAGAATAATAGATGCAGGCACAGGCAGCAATACAGTATATTTTTGGGCTGAGGATGGTTTAAGTATTAAGGTTGCAACAGAGGAGACAGGTTGTGACTTGGTTTTAGTTACATTACTGCTGGGGAGATAGTGACAGAGGCAGATCTGGAACTTGTCACAGAGGAGCGTACCTTTTTCCTGAGGCTGCTCAGTTCAGCTACTGGAGAAGGGCTTACTTTCCTTGCTCATGCTTCTACTATGGGTTCACAGCAAATGGGGAGGGTCTGGACAGGTGTTTTTGGTTTTGTTCTTTTCCCCCTGCTTCCCTTCCATAACGGCAGAATGTTGACTGTCAGTCTGCCTCCTTGGGTTCATGTACAGTACATTAGAAGAAGGGTGTGCCACAGCTGCCTAAATGTTCATGAGTCACTGGCAGATGTAAAATGCATGCTCTGTGACTCACACTGTGTAGCTATTACTGGGATTTCGGAGCCCAGCCAATAGCACAGAATGAAGTCCTTAGCTGAGGCTAGCATGTTGAAGCTGTGGAACACTCCACCATGGGCTTTTCTGAGACTGACTGGATACCTCGAACTGTAGGTGGTTCAGATTTTTTACAGTGCCTTCCGAGTGGACATGAAGGCCCATCGCCTCTTGGTGAACCCAGAGGAAAAGTCGGAAAAAAGCAGAATAGTGTGTCTTTGACATTTCAATGGATACGATATGAATGTGCATAATTTAGCAGAAGTACTCCTCAGTGTGTGCTCTACCGTACCGTATATTAGAAAATGGGTAGAAACAAAATTCCAGTCTCTGATTGGCTGAGCACCTTACCTAGGAGTGCATATATGTGCCAACAGAGATTGTGTAAAATCAAGTGCCAGTGACAGCCTGTCTTTTTACTGCACATATTGATGTGCCCAGGATAGAACTTTCCAAAACTAAATGCCAGGCATATTTTTTCCCCATTGCTAAGCCTGTCTGCCCCTAGCTTGTCCCACTTACCTCTTCATCCCCAAAACCAAGCAGCTATAAACTAAAATACTCTGTGTTTTCAAATGTCAATTCATTTTTCTGTCTTTCTCCCCTACCACTATGTTTTATATTTGTTGAACACACTCTCTCATGCTATATTTCAAGAGCATGATGCATTACATCTGTAAAGCAATCATAAAGATTGCTTTTACCAGTTTATTGTATTACCCTTTACACATGACACACTGCTTCGTTCTTTTTTTTTTTTTTTACAAATGAAAACAAAAACAACAGCATGGGTGAGCTATGGTGAGCAACCCAGTTCTCTGCCCTACAAACTGATAAAAGTCATGCTGAATTTTGGAGGTGCTGGTTATGATTCCAAACATGTTTAAAAAACAACAGTTGCAAAAGGCACCACTACTAAGGGAGGGAGGACAGGGAACATGATAAATAATGAAGTGGTGGTGATGGTGGAAAGGAGAGGGCAAAATGAAAACAAAACTGGGGGGGGGGGGTAAAGGACATTCAAAACAATTATTTGAATACAAAAAGGTAGTAAAACACAACAGCACCCAGTACTGCAGAATACCAGCAGTGGAGAGACTACTTTACAAATTTTTTTGTCCCTTTCTATTAACATTTTGCATTTTTGTTTAGATGTTATCTAAAATGAAACCCCAAACCCATTTTCTAACTGCAACAATACCCTCCAGGATGGGTGGCATGGGCTAAATCCAGCCTTCTAGGGGCAATAAGGCCCTCCACCTCTTGCATCAGGCCTCATGGTACGGGGTCATGTTGTCACAAACAAAATCAGCGTGGTACTATACTGTACTGTTTAAAGAGCAACCAAAACATGAATACCATGCGATACTTGTTTTCTGCAGGGGTCCGCCACTCACCCCCGATTATGGGGGGCTGGAATCCTCAACCCCACCCATTGAGATAACCTCCTCCAGGAGGGGCAACTTGGAGACTTGCGCTGTCACTGTTAAGTGGTTTTGCCCTGCAGTGTTGTCTATGTGACAACATGACTCAGTACAGGACCTCATTATGCTCCGGACAGGTGCATATGGACTATTACCACCCACCCTGTGGGATATTGTTGTTAGCTTTGTCTTTTGTGGATATCAACATCAGGGCCACAGGGTAGAATGAGGCATGACCACTCAGGAGCCAAGAACCATGAACAAATTAATATAACATTATAGTGGGCTTTCTCATCAAGAAGTGACACCCCTAAACATGAAAAGGGCCTGGGTATTGCCCAGGGCTAACCAATGCTGCAACAGTTTCATACAGGCTTATTGGAGGAAAACACAGTTTAATGACATAGATTTTTTCAGATGCTCTGTAATTTTGGTAGCACTACAGACACTCTGTTGTCAAAATACTGTACACATAGAAATAACATTCTTCTGCACAGATTCTAAGAATAATTTTATATTGGTGGAGGTGATTGCTTTTGTCATATATCATAAGACTATCCTAAAAAGTTGTCAACCCAGTTATTGGTTACTTTGCAGTGTTTTCTGACTTTAATCACTATTATGACTCACTCTAGTTATAGTTCTAGAGACAGCAATGCGCCAGCTCATTAATCTGCCTCCCTTCACCAGCTAGGAATGCTATTGTCCAAAAAATGATCCTTCCAGTACTCAACTACAGCGATATAGTCTACACTATCGCCCGCTCCACCACGCTGGACAGCCTTGACACCCTATTCCACTTTTTTTGTCAGTTTATCCTTGACTGCCCACAAACAACCCACCACTGCACTTTATATAGCTCCCTAGCCCTACCGTCTCTCCAAGACCATAGACTAACCCACAGTGCTAGGTTCGCAGCAAAATTCTGGTCCCATTCCCTACCCCCTTACCTGGCCTCTTCCCTCTCACAACAACCCCTTCCCACTTACTCCCTTAAAAGCTCTGACCCCAAACTCCTCCACATCCCCTTTATGTGCACAACCAAAGGCTAGGCCGCATTCAACTTCTGCATCCCCCAGCTTTGGAACGCACTACCAGCTGACATAAGACACTCTCCCAACCCCAGTCATCTCAATCGCCTACTCACCTCCCACTTCTTCTCCTGCTGCTCTTGTTACAACTAATGCTACAATTATACACAAATTTGTGTCTCTGTACTCTGTCGTAACCATCTAAATTATACTGGTATTGATCTGCCACCTGTTGTAATCTATTTCCCGATTGTCTGTACGGCGGATGGACATTTATTGAGTTGTTAATTCTGTATCAAATGTATGTACCTTTGTCTTGGGTCTTGACCCCCAGGTTGCATCTGGAATCAAGCAACACTGCTCAGTATGCCTTCCTGGTTAAACTCATAAATAAATAAATAGATAAATAAATAAATTAACAGTTAATGACTCACTACTCAGTACTTGTACCTCTTTTTCTGGGCTGAAACACTCTATAGCAGCATATCCAGTCAGTCATAATAGTTGACAACAATTTATTGAGGCTGCAATGAGAGTATGTTATCCCCAATTATGGCGTTTATTTGAATTTACTAACAACATATTTCCCTGTTGTTGATTGTGCTTAATTATACAATGGCAAGAGAAATGCTAGACTCTGATTGCTCAGTCTGGGACTGGACCCGTGATGTTATCCCAGCATAACATCATGGATCTAGTCCCAGTACACAGATGACTGAATCCTATAAAACAAAAAATATCACTGCCCTATCAGTGCCACCAGCCTGCCTGTTTCACAATGAAATCAACTTCACTTGCGGTCAGTAGTGACATAAATCTGTCCCTCTGAGTGCCATAAATTCAACCAGAAACTCCTTACCACACATGAGGTCTCTCAAATGAAACACTTCCCTTCCAGGGCTTAGTCTTTAGTTTTCTATTTTAAAATAACTCCTTATTGAAACCCTACACTGCTGCCGGTTTCAGCTGCCCACTTTGTGCAAACCAGAAATCAGCTTCACTCCCCGCTCTCCAGTCCTGACTCCCAGCTAACATAAATATCAGATTGCAGCAACATGTGCGCTGCAGATTCACTTACCAGTGGTATCTCACTTAGTGACTTGTTCCTGCATGTCCTCGCAGAAGCAACACTACCTGCCAAAAATGTGACAAAACCTTACCAAGAGTTAGTGAGGTGGCACAGAGGGACACACAGGAATGGTGAGGACAGCGATGGGGAAACAGAAAAAACACCAGCGACTGCAGTCAGCACACTAAATCAGGAAATATTAAACAAGGTAAAAGCAAAAAAAACAAGTTAACACATTGATGCATGGGTCAACACAACACTGGGAAATAAAACAATAAAAAAGAGAAAGGTGAGGGGGTCGGCTCCAGTCTGCCTACTAACAACACAAAAAAGAGAGGGAAGAGCTACGTCATCATGACAGTAGCTCCACCTACTGGGCAAAGCAAGTAATTTGCACTATTTTTTTAATAAGTATTCCTACCCTATCAAAAAATAACAGAACAATATAATTTTAATAAATGTTTTCATATTTGTTCTTTTTTTCTTTACAATGAGCAATTATATAATTGGAATAATGCACTCCAGGGTATGTTTCATGCTGGGATTACACCACACCTGGGGCAGTGGATGCACTCGGCCTGCAGCCTCGTGCCCAACCACCCCAGGTGTGGTGTTATCCCAGCAAGACACACCCAGTCATGCATTATTCCTTTAGTATACTACATCTATGGAAAAATCAGGTCCTCAGGTTTTTCTGATTTTCTGATTTATTTTCTACCACTTGATTTCCTGATCTCCCAGTTTTATTTGAGTTATTACAATTTTTCACTGAAAATGCATAGATTAACGTTTATGTTTAATTCAGCTGAAGGTTATTGCAGTTTTTTGTTTCAGAGATGATCAAGGATTCTGATCTTTTGTTTTGAAGCTGTTCAGAGATCCACAAGGATGAAAGAATAAGATAACATGCAAAGTCATAGAAAAAAGACTCAAGGAAATCAGGAAGAAGTACTTCAAATAATAAGAAATGCCACATGGAATTAATTTCTAGTGCGTGTGGTATCAGCTGATTCCATCATGACCTTCAAGCTCAGACATCACAAGTATGTTAAAAAGGGCATTCCCACTGAGGAGGTGATAGAAGGAACACAATGGACCTGCTGTCTGCTTTCTTCCATACATGATCATGTATGTGTCAATCACATTAGTGCTCCACTAAGAACTTTACAGTTGTGTTTGTAAATCTAGACATTGAACATGTAGAGATTTGTTCAAATGGTACTGTAGTTTTAGAAATACTGTGCTCAGACTTAGTCATGAACTGATGTTTGAATTTTGATGTATTTACTTTTGATCATGCACCACTGCACCTGCTAGATTAGACTTAGATGACTTATCTGCTCAATAGTTAATCAATGCATCTTTCATTTCTTCTTTAGAATACTGCACCTCTCTGTTTGTGAGTCTACCACACAGTCTCATGGGAATACCAAATATAGGGCCCCGGACTTTACTTATTTTGATACAATACCTTTGATATCACTGACGTTAGGGAATTTACATGTACTTCAGATATTTATCCAAACTCAGGGGATCATAAATTCTGTCCAACCAATAAATCAACTGAAAAAGTATTTTTGGTGCAGAAGATGCTGTTATGTTGTGATTAGTATCTCAAATGCTATGTGTACTCTTACTATATTAGCTGTTCACTCGTGTCTCTCACTCACTCAAGGCTACATATAATGTATTTTTCCAATTTTTCCAACAAGGACATTACTCATATTTAAGCCTGTTTACAATTGCCATAAAAGCAATTGGTCCAAATTAATAATATAGCATGGACAATGTGGACACTCTTATATTTCTTCAAGTGGCTTCACTTAAGTTCTTTTGAGATTCAGAAGTGCTCAGATTCACTTTGCAGTTCTCATGCCCCACAAAACATGCATGACACTGCTCATAAAATGTAAGACTGCCTGTATGAGTCATATACGGTATGTACAGTGGAGTCAGCCAAGATGCAAAATTCATATCACAGTTTACGAAGAAACACAATACAATCCAATGGCAATTATATTAATATGTAACACTGGAATGTGTGGCATGCTCATCATAGAGTATTGCATTGTGGCTGATGCTTCTATAGGTAAACTGACCTGACAATGGCCTTTCAAAATCACCCATTGACATGAATGAGGCTGGTAAGTTCTTTTTTGGTAAAGAAACGTTATTACGTCATTATGATATATAATAACAATAATTATAGCATGACTGTAACACAAGCAATGAGAATGTCAGTATATACATATATAAATTCAGATGCTGATGGCAGCACCAGTACATCAGCTTCATGCTGGTCTTCCTTATATATCTCTCTGCAACAAAAGAAACACAGTTAACAGGTTATTTATTATTTTGCTAAGGGAGTTCCAGATATCTTTCCAAACTTCCAGTTTTTTTAGGCTACATATAATGGGCTGGATATTCAAACTGCACCATTCTCTGGCGCAAGCCCTTGCATTGCTCAAAAAGTTGCGCAGGGGTGTGGTAGGGGCGATATTCAAAGGAGTTGCACTATTGAGCAACTCCTTTGAATATCACCCCTGGGCCACAGCCACTGTGCATGGTGCAGTGGAACTTGCACCACCGCAAGTGGTCAGAGTGGAGCATTCAGATGCGGTGGCGCAAGTTCCATTGCGCCATGCGCAGAATTCCGATATTCAAAAGGTGACATGCAAATGGGGCCATAAGTTATGCAAGGCGCAGGGGGAGCCATTTGCATCTACTTACGGCCCCATTTCCATGCCATTAGCATGCAGGTGCGCCGATCTCCGACAACTTGTACCTGGCGCCCTGCCAGGCAGCAGCCGTTTGGGGACCGACGCCCCCCTGCAGCCCGATCGCGGGCATGAAGGAAATCTCCCCCCCCGACTAGCCCGATTGCGGGCATAACAATATTGAAACCCACCCCCCACTGGCCCGATTGTGGGCATAACATCAATGAACCCCCACTGGCCCAATCATGGCCAGAACAGAGTTTACCCCCAAAGAGCAATATCCCTGGTGGTTCAGTGGTCCTCACCCCACCCACCCATGGAGCCCCACCACCCTGCTCCCCGGCCAGCTGGCGGGCAGCAGCACTCACCCACCTGCCACCCGCTCGCCGCTGACTGACTGCTCGTAGGCTGCATGCCCATTGGTTCAGAGCAAGAGCCATGGGCATGCAGCTCATACCGCATAAGGCAGTCCAGATATGTGAATGAATATGTGAACTCTGTTCTGGCTGTGATTGGGCCAGTGGGAGGGGGTTTCATTGATGTTATGCCCACGATCGCCAGTGGGGGTTTTGATGTTATGCCCGTGGATCGGGCAGTGGGGGGTTCATTGATGTTATGCCCACTATCGGGCCAGTGGGGGGATTTCATTATGCCCATGATCCAGCTGCAGGGGGGGCACAGGGAACAAGTGGAAGGCCACCCACAGGTGGCAACTGCTGTGTTGCACCCTGCAATGCGGCAGCTCACCTGTGGGTGGCCCTCGACTTAATCCTTTTTTGGGGGCTCAAAGTTGTGCAGGCGCAGGTAGGGGGTTGCGCCTGCACAACTCTGCACAGCCCGGCTGAATATCGGGCTGTGCAGTTTATGCATGGTTCCTCCCCCTCTGGTTGAGCATGCCTGCATTAGCATTGCGCTGTTTTTCAGCATGACTTGGGGGGGCGCAACTGCCTCCTGCTGAATATGGCAGAATGGCGCAATTTCAGACTTGTGCAGGCGCAACCCTATAGCACATGGCGCAACCCTTTTGAATATCCAGCCCAATGTATTTTTCCAGTTTGTGGTAAAGCGGCCATCAAATTAGCCCATTGGACATATCCTGGGGAGGTTAGTATTCTTCTATTTCAGTAAAATGCACTTCTTATCAATGGTAATACTTAGTTATAAGAAAAATTTTCTGAGCTAATGTGAAAGGGCTATTTTTGTTGTACCCTAGTAGAATAAGTAAGTTGTTCAACCACCCCAGATCCCACATCTGCCATCCCTGGCCTCCCCAGATGTTTGGTTGCCATTATCAGTGCAATGGTTCCCAGTTTCTAGATAATGCCTCCTTGCTTTCGAGTCAGTGCTTACTTCCATTTTGGCTTGCACAAGCTGCCAACTCATGGCCATACCCCCTTTCCAACCAGTACGAATAGTACATCCTAAATATATTCAAATATGGGTTGGTTATGCAGGGTTTGCCATTGTGAATGCTTGCATAATCTATCCTTACATGCTTTGAGAATTGGGTACATGATTTTTAAATAAGTTTTAAAATGTTGAACATACCGTCTTTTTATTAATCTTGAAAAAGCAATCAAACATATACTGTATGCCACATTAGAAAATGAAATCTCCTAATACAAGGTTATTTTCAGCATGACCTCTTTATGTGCCCAGTTTCAATCAGTTTCAAATGACCCCACTTTTGCAGTGTAGAACACAACAATACATTTTGCAGGTAAACTAGAGAAAAAAAGTCATGTCATTTTTCAGTCTCATGCATTTTAGTAGCTCCCTTTATGTACAAGTATAGCTACTGAGCTGGTTAATGAGATGGACTATGCTGTATATCAGATTATATAGATTTGAAAGACTACTTGAAAACATTCTGGCTGCATCAAAATATAATTAGTTTAAATTTTGCTGTTAATTACGATTTCAGTGACAGCTCTGAAAAACATAATATTATGTTATGGTATTAAATAGGCATATCTCACTAATAATACATCTGTCAGGTTTCAGTGCCGGAAGAATTTGCAGCTCCTTTCTCACAAAATGTCCTCAATCAGAATGGAAAAGAAACTAATTAGGTTATTATTAGGAAAACTGGTATTACAGCAGTTGTATCTTATATCAAGGTTGAGAAGCCCAGATTCACTGTTAATTGGAGCTGTCAGAACATTCACATGGAAATCTCAAATAGTATATTGTACGTGATTTGAAGTATATACTATAGATATCTATAAATAATTTTCTTTGTAAAGAACTTTGTTAATGCTCCAGTTAAAGTAACTTCATGCCACAAAAGTAGAGAAATGTGGTGTTAGGGTTTCCAACCCTAGTTTCCCACCTTCACCCTCCCAAGCAGTAAAAGGAAAAACAAAATGAAACAATTAAGCATAGGTGGATTTAGAGGTGGGGGGCTAAGGGTGCTATAGCTCCCCTATCATGGAGCTCCTCTATTAGTAACACACTGCTGCATTCTTAATTGGTATGCACTAATGCCTCCTTGAAAGCCACCTGAGCCACATGGGTTTCATCTGTCCTCCAGTGTTCTGATAGTGCAGTAAACAACCACTCCCACCTGCATTATGTAGTTGATCCCCCTCCCCCCAAAACAAGCCGGTCTTCAGCATGAATTTCTAACTAACTTTCTTCCTGCACCATGTGGTCATGTCCCAGCACTGTGGCAGCAGCTGGTCTTGCCTTGGTGAGCCTGAGCATTCATTCTTTACCGTTACAGGCTTGATGCAGCTTCTTTGTTCATGCACTGGGGGGTTCATGCATTGAGGGGCACAGCTGCAGCAAAGTGGAGCGGACCTTAACAATACAGATCTCAACCAGGTTGCCTGGTGCTCACTGCTTCTGATTTGCTGTTGTGTCCAGTAGTGGATGTGGCTAGCAAGGGGCGCTTTATTTAAATGTCTGGGCTGCCAAAACAAGAGTGAACTGGAATTCATTCACTCAAAAGGTTAACATTGGAGTAAGAGAGTAACGTGCGTACTACTAAGGAGCAGACAGAGAGAGAGAGAGAGGAGCCCACAAGTGAAGAGCAGAGCCCGGGGTTTCAGGCAGCAGCAGTCCACTAATGTGGGATCGGTGTGGCCTTAGTTAATCAGCACAAGGAGTTGAAGTGAGGTTCAGGTCATCTTCTTATAGCTGAAGCAAGCTATAGCTGAGAGCTCTGCTTATTAGGAGTCATGGGGTCAGTGTATGCTGTCTAGAGAGAAGAGTTTAGTGGCCAGGTGACCGGAGATAGTACTCAACTAGGGGCACATAGACTTCAGCCTGCTGAAAATGGATCAAGTCTTCTTTTAATCAGGTTACTTTAAGAAAAGGACTTTCACAGTCTCAGACTATGGTGGGTAGGAGGTGGCTGCTGAGATGGGACAGGACATTAGTGTTACATCAAACTGGGTGTGTAATAAATGTAGTACTAGTGTCATTAATTTCTGGTATGGGGAGCTTAAATTAATAACATTAAAATAGTTTAAAGTCACTGCTGGTTTTGTCCTATGTGCAAATTGAATTTGGTATGAATTTGCAGGAGAGGGAGTTGGAGGGTAGTGCCCTCTGGTAGTATGCTAAGAATGATACAAAACTAATGCTGGAGCAGGTCTGGTCTCAGCAACGGCATGAACCAGAAGAGGCAAAAACTGGTACATGATACCTTTGAACTGAGGTAAAAACTTCAGCATGTACTGTATGTCTAATCTGTGTGTTTTTTCAGTTGTGGTTGTACAGTGTGAATGAGCACAGAGGGAATTAATAGACATAGGGGTTTTGACGGTGCTCTGCTATATTTTATAGCATGTGCAGGAGTTTCCGCATGCTTGGAGAGCAAAATTAGCAATAGAAGTCATAAGACCTTATTTGGCACATTGACACAGGCGGTTACAAAACCAAAGAAAAAAGTGATAGAATCAAATATTTAGTTTATGTAGTTATATGTGTTGAATGGGGAGGGGTGCAA
This sequence comes from Neoceratodus forsteri, assembly GCA_016271365.2. Taxonomy (NCBI): domain Eukaryota; kingdom Metazoa; phylum Chordata; order Ceratodontiformes; family Ceratodontidae; genus Neoceratodus; species Neoceratodus forsteri. Next base: position 1,027,962,365 of record CM028135.1, read on the forward strand.
GTTGTGATGTAACCAATCAAGTGCTGTTGCTAATAAAAAAAAAATGCATTTTTATATTTGTTTAAAAACTGTGTTCTGCTGCCTGCTTACTGACTTCTTGGGCCTATCATAAAAATGAGATGCCTCATACCATGAGGCTATCCCAGTAAAGGACATTTTAAAACAATTAAAAAAAAAGTTTATTTAAAAATTTATTTTCTTTGGAATAAGTTGTTCTATTGAATAAAATCTGTTTTGCAAAAATAGCAAACAAACTTGACATTATATTTTCAGAAACTAGATAGCAAAGTGACTTTGTTCCCATATTTCTATAGTTATTGTATTTATTTTTTTTACTGAGGTAAGGTTAGACGATAGGTTAATCTGTACTGCAGGACAAACTGGGATAGGTTGGCTTTATGGTAATGTCGTAATGTGCTTCAGTGAGTGACATTTGTGAACTTGTTTACTTGGATTGTCATTTAATGTGTCTGCAATTTGTCTTTATCACCAAGTCTCTTTCAACTTGTCTCATTTTTATGTGTTTCAGATGTGCTGCTGCCCAGCTGCAGTCTTTTGGTATTTTGTTTTATTTTTGGGGTGGGAGGGTATTTTGGGCAACATACTGTCATGCAGACTCTGGATATGGTGCTAGGGTGCAACTCACAAAGCAGGGGGAGGGAGGAAATGGGTAGAAATTGCATTAGAAATACCATCCAAAATGCACCAGAATGCATCAAAATGTTAAAAAATTTCTGGGGGCCAAGGCAGCCCACTAGAAACCTGGCCTATTATTTTTAATTTTTTATCTGACTTGACCTCCCCCATCTATAGGACTCCTGAATCTGCCCCAATTAAGGTTTTGAGTATCCAGAGTATTGGCAAATCAGTGTGTGTGTGGGGGGGGGCACTTCCTTGAGGCAGGTAACCTGACTGCTCACCTCCCCAGCCCATATCATCCAGTCCAAAGCACAAGATACAGCTCCAAGCCAGTGCCTCAGTGATACACTCTTCAAAGGTAGAAGTAAGTCTCACCACATGTTGCCAACACAATTTGTTGGAGCTTTCATTATGCAGGGCCCAGTGAGCCCTGCATGAAGAAAGAAGATCATGTGACATGTTGTTTGCTCAGGGAATGGGGTGAGCATTTGGGTTGACAGTCCCAAGGAAGATCCCACCACTCATTCACCAAGACTCCAGAGATCCAAAACCCTAATGTTTGTTTTCCTTTTGCTGCTTGGGGGGCAGGGGTGGGGAGATAGGTTGGAAACGCTACCAACACATTTCCCTACTTTTGTGGGATTAAGTTAAACTAACTGGTACATTAACAACATTTTTTTAAAAATAATTTCCTTTCTTTTTGAGATAGTGGAATCACATCCTCATTTCCACAGGTAGTATCAGATGTGCAGAGCCCTTTGGGCCCTGTGCCATGGGAAGACCCCTTCCCCCTTCTGAATTGCAGGGCCTGGAACATCCACTCTTTACACATTCATTCTTTGCACATTCACTGTTTACACATTCACACTTCACACATTAAGTCTTCACATATTCACTCTTCAAACAATCACTCTTTACACATTCACTCTTCACACATCCAATCTTTTTTTTATTTAATTTTGACCCCAAATTTTCAAGATAGTCATTTTATGACTGCCCTTATAAACATGACATGTAGCATTTATAGTAAATTTGCTGCAATCACTGGTTAGGTGTTCTGGAGGAGAGAGGGGGAGAAAGCAATGGTATGGGGTGTGGGTTCCCCAGTCCACTTAAAGGAGAAGTGCTTTTATTTCTGGAGACATATGTGCTTGCAGCTAAGAAGAACAGTTTATGTGGCTACTACTAACACTATCACAAGTTTTAACCCCCTTTCTTGAGTTTAGAACTATGGACAAAATGTGCTGGCAACATTCAATTTAGTTTCACACCACATAGGTATTGTCTCACATCTTGACCTGCTGTGAAATGGTACCGGGTGATATCTGCATGGAGAAAACTGAGCACAGCATGACTGCGCTGTGAGTAGCGCATATGCCTTTTGAGTGTCAGTGGAATTACAGCAATACAAAAGTATTGCTACCCCATGACACTCACCACAAAGGAAGAAGTGGTTATAAACACTGCTGGTCAGATATTCGGTCATGCTGCTCCCATTGTGGAGTGGCTAGACCACCCGACCCTGCAGTGAATGGGGTTTCATTCCCGACTCAGGAATCTTTTACTTTTTTTTTCTTGCACTTATGTCCACACCCCCTTGGAGTTGATTATAATAAGTCCGGGGGGTGTGGAGGGTGCGGAGGGAAAAGCGCCCCACAAAACAAATAGAAAACAATCAAGCATGTTTTCATGCTATTTACTACTGTGTGGTTGTGATGTGAGCAGTGGCGTCTGTGACATTATGACCCCGTGCCATGTGAAATAGAGTCATTAAGAAGTACAGTATGCTATTGATCCCAACTGTTTCATAATTTTCAAAAGCACGAAACAATTTTGTTTTTATTTATGTGAATGTCTGAGTGTTGTTCATACAAGCACAACCTCTTATTTTGAGTTGTGCACAGCACAATAAGCTCAGTAATGAAGTGAACATTAAACTGCAAGTTATCTTCCTGATTTCTCTCAATTGTCATCAGTCACAGTAATGTTATATTTTATACTTACACTATTTCAGTCAACGTTTCTAGTTTTATTCATAGCATATTTATGCTGGTTCATAAGTTTCAATTTTAGTGACAGTCACGATGGTTATGCAATTGAGATTTATGTAACAGCTCACAAAGTGCATTCTGCTTCAGTTAAATAATGCTAAAATGTAACCTTTATTTTATAGTCAAACTCACATTTCACTTTGTATGGTCTTCTGCAGTAATGTTAGCCTTAATGGATTGTTCATTGTATATAGGAAACCTACAATCTGAGATGAGTGCCGGTGTGCAGCATTATTTGTGTGTGCATGTGTGTGGGGGGGGGGTGCACATTTCTGGCTACTGCATTATGATTGTGATTGCTGCTGTTACCCAGATTGTGCATACTTGATATTTGCAGACTGTTATACGTCAAACGTCTTGTGGTAATTAGGAAAATGAAGATATATTTTTTAGAGTCCTTATGAAAGTAGCCACTGACCACCTTCCAGATTAATTTCAGTAAATTTAATTTAATTAAATTTCAATTATGATCATGCTTAGTAAGGTATCAAACATCTATCCAAAAGACCATACTGAGCATGCTCACAACCAAAATCGAAAATCCTTATAACTTGGGAACAGATTTTTTTTTTGTATCTTCTGTTTATACTCCCTACCCCTTGAACTCTCTCAGGCTGAACCTGCACACCAGGCACTTCACTAGCACCCACCTGATCCCCCATCTCTGACTGCCCTCCACCATCCTCCAGCCAGTGTACCCTCCAGATCTGAGCCCCCTTGGGTAGGGCTGCCTCCACTCCAGTGCTCTATCTAGAATTTAGTGTGCCAGCTGAGGTGGTGGAGGAACAGATGAGGGAACAGAGACAGGGCCCAGTGTTGCGCGTGTGGTGGCGTCACTCGGAGTAGAGCTATTGCCTATCTGGGATGGGGAGATTTTTCATTTGTTTCCCCTCTAGGAGCACGGGCATGTAATGATGCCCATGCAGCCATGCTGTAAGCATCTACTGCACTCCTCCCCTTAACTACTCTGTGCACAAGCTGTGCCTCTGGTCTCCGCCGGGGGTCATTACTGCACCAGAAAACCCTGGATTCCTCCCCAGGGAGAGGAGAGCAGTCCATTGGATGTTCAATCTTATTTCATCCCCTGCTGACCCCCAGTGCCCAAGCTTGTTCCCAAACTCGGATCACCAGCATGGCATGAGGTGTGGTGTCCAACGCCTCAACTCTCAGTGCTACTGGGCTGGTCTAACTTGGGAACAGATTAATATTTTTTCACCAAACCAGTGAAAGGCACCATTCTGGGGCAAGCACTGTCTACCATGAAACATTCAGATCAAAACTGCAAACCATCTGGGCTGTAAGTGATAAAAAAAACAGTAAAAAAAAAAAGATTTTTCATAGAAGCGCTCTATCCAAATTACAGAACTCTCGCATCCGACTGGAACAAAATTTGGCAAACCAAGAGACCTTGCTCTTTAAACTGCACATGCAAAATTTTATGCAATTCCATTGAACAGCAGCAAAACTGTTAAGGTGCAAAGTTAGGGGTTTAACATTAAACAGACTATTCAACCCTAACTATAGTAGTGCTTCCATGCCACTATAATGCATACATATGTACAGTATGTATACACTGGATATGTATGTATGTATGTATGAAAATCTATCTGTCTATCTATCTATCTATCTATCTATCTATCTATCTATCTATCTCTCTCTCTCTCTATCTATCTATCTATCTATCCAGCTACACACTGTGTATGCACATGTATATCTTATATAGGTGATACCGTACCCCTCTAGTTAGGGTTTAGTGGTTGAGTAGGGTGTCTAATGTTAAGCCCCTAACTTTGTACTTTAACAATAACTTTGCCCCTCTTCAAAGGAATTCCATGATATTTTCCACACATGGTTTGGGAGGCAAGGTCTCCTGATTCAGCAAACTTAGTGACAGTCAGACATCTGGATTCTAAGATGTGGACAGTGAAAAAAGTGGAACAATTGGAGCATTTTGGATGGTTTCTTTGCTCTCTCCTACAGCCCAAACAGTTTAGAATTTTGTTCTGAAATTTTCAAGGTAGAAGGGGTAGAGGCCTCTTTTTTGTTTGATGAAAAAGTATTATTCGGTTCCCAAGTTATAAAGATTTGAGATTTCAGTTCTGAGTTTGCTCAGTAGTGTCTTTCATTTATGTGTCTGATGTGAAGGAAGGATTTCTAGCTCATGAAATAAAATTCTTCTTTCACAAGCTGAAAGTCTTCTTTCATGAGAAAAAATCTTTTGTACGGCCTCCATCTTGTTTTTTATTTGAAAAAAAAAACACTTAAAAGACATAAAAATGTTGCTCTGAAGAAAAACAAACACCAGAATCTTGCTAAACATGAACGGTTTAGCTTGATTCAGGAGTTCATTTTTTTTTTTAAATGACCCTGAAATATGTGTTTTTTTACTTCCTTAAAATCCTAGGTGGAAGGCTTAGTGATGGCTTAGAGAGGGCTCACACAAAAGAACTATTGTTGTTTCATGAGAACATCAGGACTTTCTTGAATTGTGATGCAGCAGCTAGTGTTGTGCTGCCAGCTACCGAATAGTTGCAGCAGTAAGCCGGCACACAAAGCGAGGGCGCTTCCACGTCACAAATGAGAAAGTGGAAAGGTGACTAGAAAAAGAGCAATGTCTTTTCACTGAATTGGAAAGAGGGTGACAGTTGTTTTTGCAAGGGGCCTCACTCCCAGTACCCCATATTGTGGGGAGCTTTGCCCCCTGCACCCTCTTTTCTAAATATACTAACTCCAAGGTCGTAGCACCTCAGTGATGGGGGAATGCAAGTGTCACAGTTTTTCCATTCAGTGAAAAGCTGTCACCCTTTTTCTAGTCACCGTTCCACATTCGCTGGTATCATGGCTTACCGTGAGGGCTTATGTGAAAAAACAATAAGAAAGAACTACAGTTCTTCTTTGAGAACAGCAAGACTTTCTTGAATTGTGAAGCCACAGCTGGAGGCAGGCTGTCAGCTTCAGCTGGAGCAGTGAGCCATCCATCCTGTGATCTCTGTTTTTCAGTCTCTCACTCTAGCCTATGTATCAGGCAAATAACTATCTTGAATTATTTTTTATTTCCTCCCCCTCCCAACTCATCTAGCCTTCCCTCATTCATCCCTTATTCTTCCCTCATCCCTTCAGTGACTAAAACAAGAGTGGACTAGGATTCCCACCTCCAGTACTGCTTAAAAAAACCTCCCATCCCCTCCAGATAGCTTGCCCCTCCCCTTCCTGATGTTTTGTTGAATATTTTATAAAATGGGGGGATATGCACAAAGGCAAACTGGGTATACACAAGATGCATGTACCTGGCCCATGCAGCTCCGCACTCATGGGCAGGTGTGCAGGGTGCAACATGCACTTATCTGCACCACCACACAGTGCCTATCTGCAGTCCTGACCCACGTTGTGCAGCTGTAAGGTGGGTGGATTGGAAGACACTGAACCAGATGTCTGAGCAGGTCCCATAATAGATCCCCTGCTCCATGTGGAGTGGTAGATTCTGGGTGAGTATAGGCTGTCAGAATTATAAAAAGATGGTCAAATGCCTAAATGGCTGCTACAAGCCCTGCCAGTCTGCCCAGTGGGCTTGGGTAGCACGGTGGAGGGATTCCTCTCTCCACTGCAGCTAGCAGGTGTACACAGCGGGAACACACAAAAGAGGCAGGGTCCTTGTTACTGTACCATGTACCCCTCCACCCAGCACTCCACATCTCCATGAATGGTGCAGAGTGTGGACATGCCCCCAGACACATTTCCAGACAGGCTGCACACATAGCTGCACAACCAGCTGGGGAATTCATTGCAGAAGGGACATGTGTCACTTCCAAGAATGTGCAAGGGGGTCCATGGCACCCACGGTTCACAGCACTCAGACATACAGTAGGGTTGTGTATGCACCACAGATCTGTGGCACATAGGCAATCCATCCCTCAATACATAGGGGACACTAAGAGGACCAGAGTGTCCCCGGTACTGTTCTGCTGTAACCCCCCCCCACACAGGTCATCCCCCACAAATGTAAGTGGCAGCACTGGGGTGCCCAATCCAGTGCCGCCAAACCAGTATCTCAACAGTGTGGTGCCCACTCACCAGTGTCAGAAACGTCCTCCTGTGAAGTAAGAAGACTACCCCGTATTCATTTTTTTTTGTTTCAAACCTGTGAAATGGAAAACAGTTCCTTGATGATCTTCTCTGCATACCCCATCCATTCCACCCTGACCCCCTACTCAATGCCAACTAATCTAACATCCCCACACACACGTTCACGCACCTGAACATGTCCATGATAGAGGTCCACTCTCTGATCAAAGATATCACTTGCTCTTGGAACCAGCAACTGCAATACGAAACAAGCACTAACCAGAGCCAGTATGGCTGTGGAGGGCCAATGTGGCTGTGGCGAGCTCACAAAGCTCCGAAAAGTGACTGCCACCAATTGCCATCTCTGAGGTGGCAGCAGCAACACAACTATGCATGTGCAGTATTCAGGCATGCACAGTTGCAGTGAATGGCATTATCATGTGCATGCGCAGTTCTTGTCCCAGAATGTGGAAGTAACAGCTAAAATAGTGTGGCTATTACTCCGTAGCGGACGACCGTGGTGGAGTGTTACAAGCTGTGTTGTGCTTTCAGAAGGATTCTTCCAAACATCCAGTGGAAGGTGCCATGATTGGCCATTTTAAGCATGACAATGCAAAACGGCAACAACCATGCAATGGACCAGTTTATAAAATGTTCTTCAAACATTTTATAATTGGTGTCTAGTGTGAACAAGGCCTAATTTAACAGGTGCAGCCAGTGCCCCACTAATGTAGCAGGCAGAACACAGTTTTATGAGGCTTTTTTTATGTGGAGCAGTTTTCAGTCCACTTGCAGCCAGCTTTAGTGAGTTTGCTCTGAAATTTTTTGGTGGGGGCAGGTGTACAGATACTACTGCATTTGTTGTGCTGCTGCCACCCTGACTAGCTGGCATGTTTTGCCTGGGTTGTCATAGGGTTTACTAAAGCTCAAAAGTGCCAGTCAGCCAATCAGGATGCATGATTCTTGATGCCCAAGGTATAGTCAAGCAATAATCCAAGACATGGTGTGGGTTGTTGTGGAATTTACCCATGTGTGATGTGTCATGGGACCACAGACTGAGTGATGACTGATGAAAACCACAATGGAAGTGGGTAAATCCTGCAACAGCCCACAATCTGGAGTGGATTATTGCAATTATGTGTTGGAATTAGTTAAAACTAAGTTAAATTTATATTTTTATTTTGCTTGTATCAGTTTTTCTGATGAATATTCTTCCTCCTATAAAATACCCCCAAGAGAGCATCTTGGAAGGATGATTGGTATTTTAGAAATCAAGGCAGGGATATTGGTTAGTTTCTCATTTTTTTAAATGTGCATTTGTTAGAATTGTTCCCTAACAGTGTGGAGAAAGAGAGAGTACTAATGGACACAGAGCCATTGGGACTGGGGTTGTGTGACTTGCCTGGAAGCAAGTGACACAGAAAGTACAGAATGAGGAAGGTGACAGAGTGGCATTGAAGAGGGTAACAAGTTTTTTTATTCGTGTCTGCTTTTCTCGGGGGTTGTTTTGGTGTGAGTATTTCTTGTTTTTTTTTAATAATGCTGTTGATTTACTGCAGAGACAGAGGGCAGTTTGGTGAGCAGGATAACACGCAATCAGGAAAAAACAATAAATTATTATAAAACTTGAAACTATCTCAGCTTGTCACCAATCCACAATCAGCATGCAGCAGACAGGGATATTATGCAGAATGTATTTAACACTCTCAGTTCAGCTCCACATCTCACTTCCAAGAGTCCCAAAGAGAACTTACCTCTGTCTATTAGTGAAAGGGCTTCAGTTGGCGGTCATGCTTAGCGAGGAGACAAAAATGAAAGCTTTTCTGTTATTGAATTTTCAAGGGGTGGATTCATTGATTTCTAGGGGTGTCTGAATACACCAATGAATACGCATCAACAGTCACCAGATACTATGGGGTACATTTGGGCATTTGGCAGTATTGGGATATTGGTTAGTTTCTCATTTTTTTAAATGTGCATTTGTTAGAATTGTTCCCTAACAGTGTGGAGAAAGAGAGAGTACTAATGGACACAGAGCCATTGGGACTGGGGTTGTGTGACTTGCCTGGAAGCAAGTGACACAGAAAGTACAGAATGAGGAAGGTGACAGAGTGGCATTGAAGAGGGTAACAAGTTTTTTATTCGTGTCTGCTTTTCTCGGGGTTGTTTTGGGTGAGTATTTCTTGTTTTTTTTTAATAATGCTGTTGATTTACTGCAGAGACAGAGGGCAGTTTGGTGAGCAGGATAACACGCAATCAGGAAAAAACAATAAATTATTATAAAACTTGAAACTATCTCAGCTTGTCACCAATCCACAATCAGCATGCAGCAGACAGGGATATTATGCAGAATGTATTTAACACTCTCAGTTCAGCTCCACATCTCACTTCCAAGAGTCCCAAAAAGAACTTACCTCTGTCTATTAGTGAAAGGGCTTCAGTTGGCGGTCATGCTTAGCGAGGAGACAAAAATGAAAGCTTTTCTGTTATTGAATTTTCAAGGAGTGGATTCATTGATTTCTAGGGGTGTCTGAATACACCAATGAATACGCATCAAACAGTCACCAAATACTATGGGGTACATTTGGGCATTTGGCAGTATTTGGGTATTCAGAAATCTGATCTAGGCTTCATTAACCCATGCCAAACCCACAATAGAATGCTAAAATAAGAGAGCAGCTGAGACCCCTAAGCCCACTCCTCTGCTTTTCCATGACAAGTGCTCCACAAATGCCTGTCCTTGGCCTCTGACCCTGTGACCCCGGGTCCCGAACAGCTGACGGAGACAAAAGCAAAAGCCACCTCCCTCACTCACCATATGCTCATTGCCGGCTGCCCACATCTACAATAATGCTGTACTCACATCGACCTCACCATATGTTATTTGCATAACTGTATTCTTAGTTGACATGTCACTGTACACTCATTTGTCCATTGCCAACTGCCCACACCATCCTCACCCACAATAATGCTGCGCTTACTTCGACCTGACCTCTTCTGGTCATGTCCAATCTCCGACTTGTCACCTCACTGGGCTCCTCTGGCTCCACTCAACCTCAACTGCTTCATTCAGTCAAAACAGCTCACAAAAAGGCCCCCAGGGCATCTGTCGAATACCTCAGAATACAGCAAGTGTTCAGAATTCGTCCGAATACATGCTGTGTTTTGTATATTCGTCCGTCAAGTTCAGATTCAGCACACACCCCTGTAGCTTTCATTTGAGGTGCTGTTGCCAGCTTGGCTGACTGACACTTTTTGCATGGGTTCTGGCAGGATTTACCCACAGCTAAAAGTACCAGTCAGCCAATCACAATGCAGCATTCTTGGACCCCATTATATAACAGATATAATTTAGCAATAAGGCATTATCAAGAATTGTGGTAATGGCCTGTTAATCATCCTTTAGGGGTGTAATGTGGCACAAGGTGTAGCTGAGTGTTACATGCTCCCAGAGAGTGACTAATTGACCAGCAACATAACGCCCTGGAGTGCCTTATTGCTTTTATAATCAAAATGCTTTTTGAAATGGTATTAAACCCTTTTTCACCAATTGATTAGGCACTACATGTATTTTAATCAAAGATTAACATAATGCCGATAGAACATTTACAGCCATCCAGAAAACTCTGTTTCTTACACCCTTTTTATAATGTGGAACATTAGTGTATCTTCTTGAAGCAAAGGGTACATATAATTGTAAAATGCTTACAGGTATGCATAATGCATAGCACTCGAGAAGCATGGTTCCCTTTTAAAATTCATATTACACTGAAACAGATACAGCTTGTTGGCCAAAATGGACAGGATGCCCTGTCTACCCTTCACAGCTGGACACTGTTAGCAATCTGTGGGAGTGGTTTGAGGGTTTCCACCCACACATGCCATGGGCAGTGAGGGAAGGAAAGCACGTGATGGTGGTGTGTGACCGAGCGCTTGTGCCATCTCCGCCTTCTCTCTGTACACCTGTAGCTCGGAGGGGGAAGGGCATGCACACATCTCTCTCTCTCTACGTCTCTGTCACTCTTGAGCTGCTTGTTCCCAACTGCTGGAGGGGCCAGGGAGTGGAATGGGTAGCTGGACTGAGAGACAGAAGGAAGGGATTTGTCGTCATTCAGGGAATGTGCAAAGTGTCACACCAGCGCTACACTGTCACCATCTACTCTGTTGGTGACCTGCTACCTACCTACATCCAATGGTGCTGACCAGCACTGCACTGCACAGACACAGAAGGAGCCAGGACTCCCATAATTCAGTACCAGCCACCGATGACTTGACCGGCTGTTGCCACTGACTGGTTGACCCTTTAAGTGTCCAACATTGTGTGACTAATTGATCTCTCCTCTTCCTGGCACTTGGTGGCAGGTGGGTCCCCCTGGTCAGAACAGTTGAAAGGTAAGTGGGCTCAATCTCTCTGGAGAACAGCTGGAGTGATGAGCTGCTGTCCATCCTGCCCTGGCCGAGTGTATGTGTGTGTACGTTTTGTCTTAGCTGAAGGGGGTAACTGATTCTGTCACCGGCTTGTGGGGGACACCACCTATGCACAGCTGACTTGGCTCTGTGGTACACTATGGATGACCCACCTGCAAACAAAGTAATGAGGAAGGGTCCAGGGAAAATGACACACTAATATCAGCAGCATTCCCCTTATATTTTGTACTGTGACTTTGTTTTTACATTTTAAATTTGTCATCTGCAAGATAACCCTCATATAATTAGAACATAGCTGACATATGTAAGACTTTTCAGAGTTTAGAAAGTTGGTGAAGAATTCAATTGAATGGGATTGGGGGGCTCCTGAAACATGCCAGGTATCCAATTAGGCCAAGTAGCCAGACTCTGGAGATGAGTACTGTCATGTAACAACAGAAGCCTTCATTAAACATGAGCTTTACTATTCTCCAAGTCACACTCATGCGTGGTTTGGCTCGGTGCCTTTTAGTTTTTCTTGTTGGAAAAGGGTGCTGTGGTGCTGACCACTCCAATGTGAAACTTAACGCTGTAGCGGGTAAATTTCAACAACCTTGAGGCTTTTACTATTGGGGTTGATTGACGAGGAGGACAGTGAGGGAAATGGCATGGAGGTAATTCATGCTGCGAGAATGAGGTAGGGTAATTAAAAAAATCTGTGTGTGTCAGAGAGAGACAGAAAGAGGGGAATGTGATGAAACAGTGGGATGGCATTGATCACTCATCTGAGGAGAAAGTTTTGAGAGATACATACACACATATATATATATATATATATATATATTGTTTTTCAATTTCATAACCATTCCTGAAGGTGGACTTTGGGCAGCCAGGTGTTCTGTGTGCAGATCAGCCTTATGATTTATTCCTAGCTGCTGGGGCGTGGGCTGTGAGATTTCACCATGACATAGACTGAGTTAGAGAGGCCTCTTCAATGTTACTGCTTCCTGACTGATTTGCATTTTCCAAGTTACTCCAGGGCGATTTTCCTTTGTTGTCCTGTAGATTACTTTATTTCCTATGGAAGCCAAATTGCTGTTTTCCTGTCTAAACCAATGCTGTCTGTGGGAAGCATTTCCCTGTAGATAGATCCTATCTCTGTAAAATAAAGACATCCCTGTAGATGTGGGAGCCTTGATAGCCCTGTGATGGTGGGTGTGAACTCGGGAGTTATAGGCACTGCAGAAAGATTTTTTTGGGGAGGAGGTCAATTGATTTTTTTTATATAACAGTGTGCTAACTGTGTAGCCCCTGAGTTGGTGGGTTTGGCTCAGAGACAAAAGGTGCATCCTGCAATTAAAACATTGAAGGGGACATGATTATCCACAATGGGGGGTTGAAAGCTGTGTGTTTCCAGATATATTATAGGTGAAATTATTTTTTTTTTTTTGGGTGGCGGAGGAGTTCTCTTAATTGTCTAGTTCATCTGTGTCTACAGCTTAGCATGACAGTGTCATTTGAGTGCTGGTCTGTCATATTGATTCCTGATAATAGTGTTTTACTGGTTCTCCCATAATGTCACCTTTTAAAAAAAAATAATTATTGACTGAACTATCTGCCTTGTTTTTTTTTTTGATAATCCTGAATGAGGTATATTTTACACTGCTTTGTATGTATTATGTTTTTTTGCTTGCCATAATTTATGTACGAATCTGGGTCCATTGAAAATAGGCTTTTACTGAAAGGATTTTATGTATAATAAAAAATAAAAAAAATTAAGGATGATGACTAAGGCTGAAATAGTGGCAAGGTCATGACTGAAAGTAACAAAAATGTGATCTGTGCAGTATGTTGGGGTGGGTGCCAAGGTTAAAGGGACACAATCAGGGTGCTTTGACATAAAAACATAGATTTCATCATGAAATATTGTAAAACAATTTTAAAGCAGCAGTGCAATGAACTGTAGTTAAAAATAATAATTCAGATTTTACCTTCTTGAGATATAGAAGGGAGGCTCCAGTGCAGGATGTATGTGTTTTTTTTTCTCTTGCAATCTTGATATGGTACTTAATTTCATAAAAGTTGTAATTATTTTGTGCAAATTAATTTGCCGACCACCATTTTTTTTTTCTTACTCAGTACCCCATGATGCAGTAGGCATTCTCAGCAATACGCCAGATGTGCTCATTCCCATGTAGAAGGTGGGAGATTTGTTTGACGTTCCATGTTTTATTGTCAAGTCTTTTCTCAGTTTGCTGGATGTCAAAGAGATTAGTTGTGAATTGACATATCTCTTGGTTTTCCACATATTTAACTTCCCTTGTTTTTTTTTAACAATTTTTACTATAGTTCATTGCATATTTTTATTGTCTGTGGTATTTTGGCTGTCAATGATTAGGTCATAGAAGGATGCTAAGTGTTCGAATTCTGCAGCTCCCCGTTCTTCTAATATTTATCTCACATGTTTGTCTTCAGTCTCTTTGTACCTTTTATTTTTGTCTGTTCCCTCACCATGGCTGTCATGCCTACCCTTTTATTAGTAATAGGTAAACGGCAGCACTGCATTCTACTCCTGCCCTAGTCGACCGTGGGGCGTTTTCGGCTGTACAACCAAAGGACTCTTGCCCCACAGTCCACTGATTGTTCCGGCGGGCTTTCTGCTGTGGGGTGCTACCTGAGAGGGTGGTCGGGGACTCGGGTTGGTCGTCATGATGGACAATCTAGCATGGAATCAAATGTGTACATATGTGGAAGATGACTGCTCTATTAACTGTACTAGTTAATCACCGTTAGTGCTGTAGTGTTCTGGGGTACACAAACGACAGAAAGCTGTACTAGTAACTGTACTTGAAAGATAGGTTTGGGATGTTAGTGAATTGCCTGTTAGAGCTGGTGGTGGAGTCCTGTGGTCTGTGAATGTATTGAGGAAGGTGCCTGCTCTAGTAACAATATGTTTGTTGAACAAACTGGGCTCCCTGTGTAGCACTATCCATACGCATGTGTTGATTAAGTCTAAAACTGAAGGAAGCCAGAAAAAATCTGTGTAGACTAAAACTAAGTTAAGAGGCTTGCTGGAATACTGTGCAGATCAATTTCAGGCAGAAATAATTAAGGGGTGCCCATTGTGTAGTGTAACTGGCGTAGCACCGTATCTGCGCATGCGTAGTGTGAAGCCAAAGGATCACCTGCTGTAATCTTCCCGCCGCATACTAATATTCTCCCTGCTTGCTACCTTTTCAGATGGACCCCCCCACGCACTGAACGCTGCTGACCGTGGCAGGGATGGAGGATCGTTGCTCCCACCTGGAGCCCTCACAGAAATGCTGGCTGAACAGGTAAACAGCAGCACTGCATTCTACTCCTGCCCTAGTCGACCGTGGGGCGTTTTCAGCAGTACAACCAAAGGACTCTTGCCCCACAGTCCACTGATTGTTCCGGCGGGGGCTTTCTGTGGTGGTAGCAGTCCGACGACGCTAGTGCCGCCTGCCCCACCCACCCCAACCACCCACCCACCCACCCAGGGGCGTCCGTAGCTTTATTGGCTCGGGTTGCAGATGTCACTTCCTGTGACGCCACTTCCTGTGTGCACTGGAACTTAAGTCCCTCTTTCCCATTAGCAGGTTATACCTGCTGGCCACCAGTGGGCACTGTTTCCCCCCTAGCAATCCTACTGCTGTGCCACCACCCCCCAGTCCCATATAGGCTCTATCCACCTCTTCCCCCCTCCAGCTACCATCCCAGCCCCTGTTAGCTTTTTTCTACAAAAAAATGGCACTACCACCGCATGCATGTCTATCACTCTACGCCTCGCCTCCTCCCTCCTTCCCTAATCCTAATTTTAGTTACCTCCTAGGGGACTATACTCTCGCTGTTGAGCAGTTTCTATGCCCCCAGAGATTTGCCTGCAACCCACCCCACATCCCACCCTGCCTCACCCCTCCTGCGGCTTACACTCACCCTGCATGCTCTCCTACCTACCACCGATTGTGTGGTCACCCCCTCGCTCACTCCCCTTGCCCCCTTCTGCATCTCATTGTGCTTGCTTATCCTGTCTGTACTAGGCTTCCTATCCCTTGCACCTCTACACCCCCACATCCCCCCTACCTCAGTCGTTGTAAACTCTCATACTGCGGCTCACTCCCAAGAACAGCCCTCCTCCTACTCCTACTTCTGTCTGGAAACATTCATCCCAATCCTGGGCCCAGCAACACTAGCCCTCCCTCGAAATCCACTGGACTTCGTATTGCATCTATGAACATCTGTAGCCTCCTGAAAAAATTGGACTCACTACACTGCTGGATGTTGGTTCATAAACCAGATGTGGTTGCCTTGGTTGAAACCTGGCTGTCTGACTCCACCCCTAACTCCCTGGTCTCTCTCCCTGGCTACACCCTCCACCGGCTGGACTGGGTAGGTAGGAGAGGTGGGGGTTGTGCCATCTACTTAAAGGACCCGCTAACTGGACTAGCTCTCCATCCCCCAGACCTTGACCATCATGCCCAGGCCCTAACAATCAAACTATCTCCTGACCCTTCTAGAGGTCCTATCTTCCTTACTACAGCCTACATACCTCCCAAAAACCAATCTCAGGCACTGGGCCCACTAATTGACTACATTACCTCCCTACCCAGCCCCTCTGACCAAATTCTGGTGGGTGATCTGAACATTAATTGGCTTTGCCCCTCAGCCTCTTCCACCCGTGAGGCCTTTGCTGCAATTGATATAACCCAACTAGTCTCCCAGCCCACTATAATCAACCCCAGATGGGGCACTAGCACTCTCCTGGATATGGTCCATACTAACAGGCCAAGCCAGATCCACAATATCCAAATCCTCCCTGACTGTCTTAGTGACCACTCCCCTGTTCTCTTCAGCTGGTTAACCTCTCAGCCCACACCCTCAGTCAAAACCACCTCTTGAAGGTGGCTTAGACCCGGGGGGGTTGAATGACCTAAAGAATTACCTTGCTTACACAGACAGGTCCCCACTGATATTGCAACTAACGTTGACATGGCTCTGTCCTTCTTTATCAACACTTTCAACTTTGCCTGTGACATCTTCGCTCCTATAACTGCCCATAGGTCCAAAGTAAGATATGCTCCTTGGCTCACCCCTGCACTGAGATGGCTTTTTAAACAGCGGGATAATCTGTGGCACCTTGCTGTTGCCTCTGGCCGATCATCTGACAGGCAGACCTATGCTGCAGCTCGAAACCGGTGCACCTGGGCTATCCGTAAAGCAAAGGCGGATTACTATCAAGCCTCCCTTACCTCCTCCTGGGGGAACCCATGGTCTTTCTGGGACAACGTCAAGCAGCTGAATGGTCACTCCCACTCCCCCTCTCCCACACTTCTTAACATCAATGGTACTGTCTCCACTGACCCTACCCTCATTGCCACTCACCTCAATAACTCCTTTACTGACCTTAGCTCAGTTCTCCTGGTAACTTCTTCCAATCCTCCACCCCCTAGTTCCGCCCTCCCATCACACACCCCTTGTTCCACCTGCACTGTGTCACCTTACAAGAAACTGGGCCATATCTCCCTTAAAGCCTTTAAAAAGGTAGCATACAAGTAATGATTCCATGATCCCTGCCTCCTCCCGTCAGGTCCTGGATCAGGTCCCCGCCTCATCACATGCATCTTAACAAATCCCTTTGCCTCAGACAATTTCCTGCTGTCTGGAGTGGTTACACGGTTACTCCTGTCCACAAAGGTGGCGACAGGACTCTGCCAGGTAATTACCGACCCATCTCAATCCTCCCCTCTCTAAAGCCCTGGAGAAAATTGTTGCCACTCAAGTCTCCGACTACCTCTCAAAGTACAATGTTCTTTGCCCTGAGCAACATGGGTTCAGAGCTGGTCATAGTACCAATACGGCTCTCCTGGAGTTTGCCAACTTCCTCCACACCTCCTTGGACACTGGTGCCCTGGCTGGAGTGGTATTCATTGACCTGTCTAAAGCTTTTGATACCGTATCGCATCCACTCCTGTTAACTACCCTGGACCACATAGGCTTTGCCACTGGACCAGTCTCCTGGTGCGCCAGCTATCTTTCAGCCCACTCCCAATGTGTGAAAGTTAGTGGAAATCTCTCCAGCACCTGCCCTATTCACTCTGGAGTCCCTCAGAGCTCTATTCTTGGACCTCTACTCTTCTCCCTTTTCCTCAACTCGCTTCCCAGTGCATGCACGGGCAAGATCCTGCTATATGCTGACGATGCTGTACTTCTTGCCTCTGATAGTAACCCTACGCTGCTTCAGAGTTCTCTCAACTTGCTTTTGATTCCGCTGAAACCTGGTTCTCTGAGCATCGACTCATAATCAACCTAAAGAAAACAAAAACAATGCTCTTCTCCCACCCCCAAAACAAGCTCAGCAAATTTCCCCTCACTGTTCATTCCACCCTCAAAATCCCCATCGAACCTGTGCAATCCTATAAATACCTGGGAATTGTCTTTGACCCTGCCCTCTCCTTCCATGACCATATCTCCTCCTTGAACACTGCCGCCAACTTGTGGCTGGGCATTCTCTACCAGCACAAAAAATGTCTCCCTGTGGATGTCCTCCGCCTTGCTGTCACCTCTTCTGTCATATCTCTCATCGACTATGGCCTCCCGGTCTATGGGTCAGCTGATCAGACAGCCCTCAGCAAGGTCCACCTTACACTTAACAAAGCCTGCAGACTTATCACCAGTGCACCTAGACATACGCATACATGTCAGCTGTATGCCTTGGCTACCCTACTCAACCTGGATGAGCAGCTCATGTATCAAACCTGCCAGCTCACCTTTAAAGCACTGCATGGCCTATCTCCCACTGGCCTAACTGGCTCTATTCACTGTACTGCACCGGCTGTGAACACCCGCAGCTCATTCAAAACAGCTCTGTTCATACCAAGGGCTAGGACCTCACAAGGCCAAAGGGCATTCCCCTACAGAGCACCTACCTGGTATAACTCACTCCCTACCAGTATCTCTGACTCTCCCACATTAGCAAGCTTTAAACTCAGCCTCAGAAACCACCTGTTCATCTCACACAGGTGTTGCTGCTGAGAAGAAGAAGCAGGAAAAAAAAAAGGTTCTGACAATGCTCGCTGAGCAGCACTCCCCCCTCCTACTTTCCTCCTCCCTTTAACATCCTCCTTCCCTCTCCTCTCTCCTCCCCATCCCTTCTCCCTCTTACTGTCCCCTCCTACTCTCACCCCCCCACCCTAACTCTTAACTTTTACAATCATATGTATTTTGCCTACTGTAACCCTGAATTGTAACTTGCTTGAATCTGTATTAACTGTTGTTTATTGTTCTGCTGTCTGTTGTCCTCTATGTGATGAGGTACCTTTTTAAATGAGCCTCTGGCTCAAAGGTTATTAAACTGATGTTTAAATAAATAAATAAATAAATAAAATAATACAAGACATGCATCCAGCTAGTTGCACATGGGCTGTAAAAAGGGAATATGTGGCTGTTGATGACTCACACAAGCTGTCAGTTGTAAAATGGTTTGCAGGTTAATCAAACGGTTCCTGCATTATGCTCTTCAGGGTGGTAACTGCACAGAGATGGAGAGTCAGAACAGAAAATAAGAGAAAGAAGGTGAGAGTCAGCGAGCATGTAAGCTCCAAAAGTGACACACATACAGAATAGGGCCCCTAGTTGCAGAGATAGACAGTGAGAGACAGGAACTGACTGACCATGACAACCGGCTGCCGAAGCTGTTGAGGGACTGTGCTGTCCTGCTTCTCCTCCATTTGTTGGTTGTTGCTGTGCATTGGGTCTGTCTAGGTGAAATGAAGCCATGAAGAGTTTGTATTCCATCTTGAGGGTCCCTCCCCCCCTCCAAATCTGCTCACCATCTGCTTGTCACTGCTATGCAGTGCTATCTGAGTCTGAGCACCATATGCTGCTGTACTCTCTTTCCCCCCACCCAAAATGATGTCTGCTACCTGGTGTACCTTACTTGTCCTGCTGGAGCCGGCCCCTGATCCTGATGATGTCCACCCCCAGGGAGTCATCATGTGAGGGAGTCAACCCTAATGACAGTGGCCCCCCTTCAACCTTGACAATGGATTCTGTGCTGAACAGCAAGTCATTGCTACAAGTCAAGGTCTTAACATCATGATTTGTTACTGCTTTAAATTCTGGACTTAAACCTCAACCATTGCCTGAGGCGTCATTTGAGTCCTCCCTTCTGTCATTGCCCACATCAAGATCCCAACATCACAATCTGTCTTTGCTTCAAATATTGGACTTAAACACCCCAACCATTGCCTGTGACATCTGTTGTGTTTCTTCCCTAGAACAGTCCTTCCTCCCTAGGCCATCATGTCCAACCCTCTCCTGTCTCATCTGACCTTCCATCCCCACTTCCTATACTCCCCTTCCCTTCCAACCACACTTGCCAGGCCATCCCTACAGTACTTATTAAAGGACTGTTACATCTCAATCTTCTTTGCAGTTTGACTCTAGAGGAACTGCCACTCCTGCTCACTATGACTCCTCCAATGATGTTTACTGTATAAACTTTAGCTCATTACCTTACATCCCTATATCTGTATCTGTGCGATTGTATTTAAATGGCACTACCTCCTGTTGAATCTATTGCTACGGACTGGTAGAAGTATCTTGTTATATGTGATGGTTATATGTTATTATGTTGTTATTACTATTTAATTGTTATGCCATTCACTCAACCTGTTATGTCTTAACCCTGTTGGCCATTGTTTTTCCCAATGTCCATCTTGTAAGTGAGCTTGTCTCAATGATGTTCTGCTGGCAAAATAAAGATTTTGATTGATTGATTGAAATGTCCCCATGTTATGCAACATACTGCAGACCTGAACAATGTGTTATGACTGAGCTGAGATTTGCAGAGGTCACTAGTTTTACAGTTCAGCAGACATCTTTTTTATTTATTTAGTTGTGTTTAACCAGGATTAGCACACTAAGCTGAAAGCTTTTTTACAGGTGCGACCTGTGAGCACAGGGAAGTTAAGTGACTTGTTCAGGGTCACACAGTATGTAAGTGGAAGCTGTGGGATTCAAACCCAAGTCTGGTCTGCTGAATGTCACCAGATTTGCAGCTCAGAGCCTTAAACCACTGCGCTATACTGCCTCTCTCATGCTCCGGTCTCATGCTGACAAAGTGATGTGGGATTCATTGTGATGGTCGTCACCATTTAATCAGGGAACTCTGATGCATCACAGACCTTCATGTTGGAACAGCAGTCTTTCCATGCATCCACACATTCAGTGAAGTGGACAATGACACAGGAGTGCCTCTAATCATTGTTTTACAAGAGTGGCACCTACTGAATGCCTGTGTTGGTCTTTCTCAACCTTGTTTTTCTGTGTCTGTCTCTCTCTCTCTCTCTCTGTCCTCCCCCCCCTCACCCAACTGTGTTGTTGTAGCATCTAAGAGGTATTGGTTTATTTTAATTAAATGAAACAGTAATCATACACTGGCTTGAATTGAAACTATGTGAGAGTAGAGCCTGGAGCAAAGTTGCTTTGTTTCTGACTCCTCAGCTCTACATCAGATGCATGTTAGGTGCAGTAGTGTCTTTAATGTGAAAGTGGAACGTCAAATACACAAATGCTGGAAAATAAAGTTTTTAAAGTAAACTGGCCCATTTGGTAAGTGAGAAAAAAGGGAACTGGGGAGTGCAGCATGTAGTGTGTGTAGTGAGTGCAGTACTGTTGAACTGAACACATGCTGGCTATTTTCTGCTGCTGAGCAGGGGTATGTAAAGCTGCACACTGACAGCTTTTCTTTTTAGTTCTTTAGGTCAAAAGTTAGACAAGTTATAAATGTATCAAAGCACTGATTTAATCTAAGTAGCTACTTGGTAGTGAAACTACAACCACAAACATAGTCTTCTTGCTATGGCGCTATAACGCATGGATAGTCATTGGCAGTGTTGTCATGTGAACTGATATTGGAAATAATAATAATTCCAGACTTCTATAATCATAGGTCATCTCCTCTTCTAAACTTCAGAAAATCATTTGAAAGCAGTCTACAATGCAACCTCCCAGCCTTCAGTATATGAATGGGTACAGCTGCATGGCTATTGTATTTAGACTCACAGATGCCCAAATGTCAAGTGACGTAATAATAAAGTGGCCAGCTGTTGGCCTACTGTCACATTCATAGCACTTGCACTTGCAAAGATGATGACCTAATTTATGATAACAATTGGGTAATCGTGTGCACAGACAGAGATTACATATTTACTGTCCGAGGCACTGCTCCAGTTATTATAAAAAAAATCTAATGCATGGGCAGGGGTGTGTTATAAGGTTTTTCAATGCCCCCTCAGATTGTAATGATACCATAACCCTCCCAGCCCCCTACCCCACCCAAGCAATGTTCTCTTTTTGTTATGAATTATTACACAACAAGAGAGTGTGAAATAACCTCATAACACACAACTGCTCATGCATCATTCTCAACATAAACATATCTAGCTCTGCTAAGGATGATTATGAAGAATCCAACAAATCAGGTGTATGTAAATTTAGGTTTAAAGACACACACATATTTATTAGTGTCTATATCATACACTTGGCAGACTCAGAAGCTTATTACACCCTCTGCAAGACATGCATCTTGTTGTTTTAAAAGAAAAAAAAAATTAGAAAATTTGGCATGCTTAGTATTTAAAATTTCAAAATGTACAGTATCTGCTTATAAGACCTGTGGCCAGTGATTCCTCACAAGACATCAAAAGACTTGAGCAGGAGTGAGCTGATTTATTTATTTAGTTTTTGCTACATTAGGCCAATATCATCTCACCTTCAGCCATATTAAAATGAGTGTAGCATGAAACATACAGCATGTGTCCAATCCACAAAACAAACACCTGAAGAACCAGGGGAACTGTGAATGGCATTAAGCAGAATCCACTCAGCACCAAGCACTTTTAAGAGAAGAGAACGAATGCTGATATAAAGTCAGCACCTGCCATTACACATCACTTTAACTTCATTTTGCACCGAACAAATTATTGAAGCTAGGTACCAAATAATCATCAGTTGACAGGAGTTCATCAATGTTCATTATAGTTAATGGCTACAAAAACATTGAACGATGAATGAGCATTCGCTAGTTTTACTGTAACGCTCTACTATCATTAATCATTCCAAACAACACAAATAAAATTTTAATAAAATAATTAAACAAGAAAAGTTCAGTACCAGTGAGTACATGACACAGCAATATGTACTTCAGCAATATTTTACTAGTCATTCTTTACTTTTTTTTATTTATGTTTGATATTTCCAATAATAGCGTGTATCATTATGACTTTTTAATATCGATCTCCATAAATTAGAAGTCTACATTTTTCCACATCTGTTTATCATGATTGGGCACCTAATCCATTTTTCATTTTCAGTATACTAGTATGTAGTGTGATTGAAAGATAAAGCAGGCCTGTTATGTCTAGGTTGGTTACCTCATTGAGTCGTGGCTGCCTGAATGGTGTCTAAGGCGTGTTCTGAATTTGAGGCAATTGAGAAGATTTTACAAGCAAATGCAAAGTAAGAAATTTGTTTCCAACTGAACTAACTACAGATTTTGTTTTGTTTGTTTGCAGTCTAATGAAAAATTATATTTTTCTGTTACCACTGCTGAATTAGACTAAAGTACAGCAGAAGTTAAAGTTAGAATTAAGACCTGCATTATAGTCAAAGCTTCCATAATCTCAGTGCCAATTCACAATTTGCTTAGCCTGATCATGCATCAATGGGTGTCCAAGTCATTTTCTACAAGTCCTGTTCTGTTTTTATGTTTTTCTAAATTGATGCATTACTACATTTGTGGGTATGATTTTAACTGGCATCTGAGTGATGCAGATGCATGCCAACATCATCGTCAAAGGTTTTTTTTAAATTACACACAAACTGCAAATACGGGGGAAATATAATATACCAACAGGTGATTACATACAATGATCATTATTGTTAGTTCTAGGCATTGTTGTTGTCTCCATAACCCACTTCCCCAACCACGCCTTGTTTATACCATCTAACATTAATGCTCACTTCACCTATGCACCAAACTACCAATTCCCTAATATATAAAATTCCAAGCCCTGAAGATACCCTTTCATTTTTCTGTTTTTCTCTTTTTATTCCAAAGAATACAATTACTATCTCTCCAAATTCAATTGATCCATGTTTTTTCTGACTGTTGAATGTCTGTCCCATGATTTTCTGCTATGTGTCTTTGTATATAGGAGAGGCAGAGTATGTTCTATTAAAATGTTGACGTTTTACAATTGCTTGTAAGATTGATCACAGCTTCTACTGATGGTGGTGGGGGGGTTTGAGGCTGCGTCCTTTCAGAGCCACTGTTTGCAGCTCATCAAACTCAACAGCACTTTAAGCTGCAGTTTGCAGTTCAACAAAATGGTGTGGAACCAATCATAACTACAAGGTATCAATCCAACAGTGACACACATGGTCCACAGTGAATTGCTTATTGAAAACAGATTTAAGCAGACCCCTGCAAATTCTCCATTACATGCCCAGCCATTGTCATATATAACCGTTCTTATTCTCTCTTTTACTACTATACTAATCTGGACAGCCAAACTGTTATGGAAAGGAACACTTTTCGTCACAGTCCTGTATCTTCTCATCACCCTGATGAGAGATTCAGTGTCACACCTAAGATCGAAAGTTAGAGTTTATATCTTCCAGCAGAGGTGTGAAACTGCGCTCACCAAATTTAAGGTGCTACAATCACTAGAGGGGACTAGTTATACAGGACAACTGGCAACCCTCACTCGAATCTACTTTCAAGATCTCTCTGATGGAACAGAAACTACGTAAATTACCTTTGTAAAGGGTACACACATACAGTATGCATAATTTATAGAAATGTCCCCCCTGCCAACATAACCCCCTTCCCACCACCATCACCGCCACCACCAACCAAAGTAATGTGCCATCCAAGTGAACTACAAAAACAACAGATGTGTGATCACCAGAGGGTCTTGGTAAATACTACATGACAAAGATTAGCTCAAGCTCCCCTATATTACTCACAGTGCACACTGACCACTACTTCTATTTTACTGACATCCCACTAACAAAAATCGAATATGGGAGGATGGGGGAGTTGTACGAACTGCTGTAAAAAAACCAAAAACAATGTCATTTACCTAACAGCTGTGCCGAGCAATGCTGAACATGACAGACTCAGTAACAGTTAAAAGACACAGGGGAATGCATCTTACTGCTGATGATCAGAGTGAACAGGGAATCAAATAAATGACAGGAAAAACACATAACAAAGAGACACACACAAGTCAACTAAAACCATTTATTCAGATCGTTCATCAGACAGTGGTGCTTACTTTGTAGAGTATGAGCTGCAGCTACTGGAGGAGCAAATATCACCAGGTAAAACCACTGCCTCAGCCATTTGACAACTTGTCATGAAAGCGCAATGTCAAGAAACTGGCTCCTCGCACTGCTGCTTTAAAGTTTATAATGGCAGCGCCAGAGGAACTGTGTGGAATGTGGAAGTAACGGCCGAAATAGTGCAGCTGTTACTCCCTAGTGGCCCGACCATGGCGGAGTGTTACAGGCTCTCTTGGACTTTCAGAAGGATACTTCCAAAAGTCCAGCAGAAGTTGCCATAATTGGCTGATTTAAGCAAAAGAATGCAAAATGGCTGTAGGCTGTGCCCACAGCCATAAAAATAAGGTAAGTCTTGTATAACGTATTTTCAATGGGGTTTTTCAACATGGATTTTTGGGGACTCTACCTCATGAACAAGGGTAGTAGAATTTTTCAAAGTGGTCTGTAAGGTGATTTTAAAATTGCTTTGCAATGTGGTATTTGAACATTTTCACCTTTCAGGTTCATAAGGTGGGGTTATAAGAAGACTATGTTGAAAATATGAGGCTGAAATATTAAAAAAAAAGAGTTATGAGCTTGTGTTGAAATATTTGTACACTTGTTCATGTTCATAACTTAGGTAGTTTTCAATATTCTGACCATAGATTTTCAACACAGACATTTTTTCACACCACTTCATGAATATGACAGCTGGCATTTTTCAAATCCTGACCAAAATGTCTGTTTTCACCTGTGGCATGAAATGATGTTTCAACAAGGATTTGGAAATGTTCACCTACTTGCTTCAGGAGGTAGGGTCATAAGAAGGCTATGAATGAAAATTTGGTGCAAAATATGGCAAACATTACCAAGCTATGAGTGAATTTTGAAATATTTCAACATTCACTCATAACCTTGCTAATTTTCTATCTTTCTTATTGTTTACTTTATTGTGTTAAGGTACAAATATGAAAAAGAGAAACGAAACAAAAAATAAATAAATAAAATCACCTACAAAGTCAAACTATGTACATGAAGTGAGTGCAACAAATACTAACACTGCATTAAACCAGATCAAGGTAGGATACAGAGAGGAGAAAAGGAAAAAAAAAGAAAACAAAAAAACAATTGCAGAGCTATATATGTGTTCCAAATACAGCAAGTAAAAATCCAGAATACCAGCCAGAAGTTAAGGGGCTATAGTGTGCCCTTGTAGGGTACCTGGGAGAGAGTATAATTCATGTAGCTTGCTCTATCTGGTATCGTAAGCTAAACAATCATTTTACTATGGATGCTTGCTAACATTGTTTGTTGATTTGTTATTGGGTAGATACTCTGGAATACAATTCCTTCTACAGGTATGACCTGAGGTCTAAAAAGATTTCAAAATTCAGTACACTAATCATATTTTCATAGTACCATCTAAAAAATAGGAATATTATTCCACGTCTAAAAGCAAATACAAATTTGAATACATAGGCCCGGATATTCAAACTGCACAAGGTTGTGGCACAAGCTTGGGCGCAGCTCAACTTTGTTGTGCCAGGGTGTGGCCTGGGTGATAATCAATGGAGCTGTGCTATGGTGCAGCAGCTTTGAATATCGCACCCTAGCCACCCCCACTGTGCATGGCACAGTAGCACTGCACCAGCACAAGTGGCCAGAATGGAGCACGGAGATGCGCTAGCGCAAGTGCCATTGCACCATGCACAGCACCTGTGATATTCAAAAGGGGACATTCAAATGGGGCCATAATTTATGCAAGGCCACAGGGAGCCATTTGCATCTCATCATGGCCCCATTTACATGCCATTAGCATGCAGGTGTGCCGATCCCCAAGGACTTGCACCTGGCACCCTGCCAGGCAGCTGCCATCGGGGAACCGATGCCCCCTGCAGCCCGATCGTGGGCATTCATGTAAAAAACCCCCCATCCTACTGTATATCTCTGGTTGTCCAGTGGACCTTTATGTGCCCGATCATGGGCATTTGTCCTGAAGATGAAGCCCCCCAAGTCCAATATCCCTGGTGGTCCAGTGGACTGCACTCAGCCCGATTGAGGGCATCAGTAATAGTACCCCCCCAAGTCCAATATCACTGGTAGTCCAGTGGACCGATCACTGCCTGATCGTGGGCATCTGTAACTCATCAACTACCTCTACTACCCTGGTGGTCTAGTGTAACCCCCACCCCACCTGTCCACTGAGCCCCACTGCCCCGCTCCCCCCGTCAGCCTGCGGGCGGCAGCACTCCACCCACCTGCTGCCCTGCCACCCACCGACTAACAGCTTGGTAGGGCTGCACGCCCATTGGTTCACAGCATGAGCCAATGGGCATGCAGCCCATACCGTACTACTCAGTCCAGATATTTGAATGAATGGGAGAGAGGGAAGGACATGATTCCACCACCTGGCGACCAACAGTGGTGACTGGGGATCACATCAGCAGTCAGGGTCCAGAAATAGGGGATCAGCCACTGCGGCTCTCCTGCGGGTGTGCGCAGGAGCATGCATGCACAACACTGGAGTGCATTGCACTGCCGGGCCAGTAGGGGGAGGGAGAACAAGTTGGAAAAAACCTGACCCATTGATAGGTGAAGGCATTGCCTATGTCCTGGCCACACTCCCGCTGTCAGACTCATCATCCATAGCACACTCTGACTCCAGTTCTAGGCCTTAGATTGTAGATACAGTGCCAGGGCTGGCGGCCCTACCCTGTGGGCTCAGAGCTGGGGGTTTCACCAGACTGGAGTTCCCTGGCTCTGGTGAGTTTCAGACAGGGATGCAGAGTTGGGCATAGGTTGGCAACTGGAGAGAGCTCCACAGGTATCGGGTGAATAAAGAGAGTATACAAAAAAAAAAGAAAAAAAGTATTTAAATCAGACAAAATTTTCTTCCAATCAAATAGCCTATGAGGGAAAACCTCACATCAATATGGGCAATTACTATTTTCCATCGGATACTTACTGGCAAGGAGCAAACTTTAAATCTGGGGTACTGGATGAGGTTGTGTGACTAATTCTACTATCTGCTGCAAGAAGGGACTATTAACATAGAAACATAGAAACATAGAAACATAGAAACATAGACTTTGATGGTAGATAAGGACCGCTAGGCCCATCTAGTTTGCCCATTTTCCTACCTACAGGATAGGCTGCAGATCCTAGTTAACCAACAGCCTATTTCTTCCTACCCCCCACAAGAATTGCCTTACGCCTGTCCCATGCATTCTTGAATTCTCCCACAGTTTTAGACCCCACAACCTCCTCAGGAAGGCTGTTCCACGCATCCACTACCCTCTCTGTGAAATAATACTTCCTCACATTGCCCCTGAACCGCCCCCCCTCTATCTTTAAATTGTGTCCCCTTGTTCTTGCACGTCTCTTTTTCTGAAAGATGCTACCCTCTTGGACTTTGTTGATTCCACTGAGGTACTTAAAAGTTTCTATCATGTCCCCCCTCCCTTCTTTCCTCAAGGGTATACATATTAAGCTCCTTTAGTCTCTCCTCATACGGCTTCTCTTGCAGACCTTGCACCATTTTAGTTGCCCTCCTCTGGACTGCCTCTATCCTGTCTATGTCCTTGCGGAGATGGGGTCTCCAGAACTGGACACAGTACTCCAGATGGGGTCTCACCAACTGTCTGTACAGAGGGATAACAACTTCCTGTTTTCTGCTGATGATGCCTCTCCCTATACATCCCTGTATACCCCCAGCCCTCCCTACTGCCTTCTCACATTGCATGCTAACCTTAAGGTCATCTGATATGATTACCCCCAGGTCTCTTTCCTTTTTTGTTGTTGTTACTACCTCTCCACCCATTGTGTATTCTTCCCCAGGGTTCTTGTTTCCCAGGTGCATTATTTTGCACTTCTTTGCATTGAATCCTAGCTGCCATACTTCTGACCATTCCTCCAACCTTGCCAAGTCCCTTTTCATCCTTTCCACACCTCCTTGTGTATCAACCCTGTTGTAGATCTTTGTGTCATCTGCAAAAAGGCATACTTTTCCTTCCAGTCCCTCTGCAATGTCACTGATGAAGACATTAAAAAGGACTGGACCCAATACGGAACCCTGCGGTACCCCACTAGTAACCCCCCTTTCTTCAGAGTGGACTCCATTTACAATTACCTTCTGTGTCCTGTTGTCCAGCCAATGTTTTACCCAGGCTACCACCCTGGGTCCCACTCCCAGGCTGGTTAATTTGACTATTAATCTTTTGTGTGGGACTGTGTCAAATGCCTTGCTAAAGTCTAGGTAGGCCATGTCCACAGCCCCTCCCTGGTCTACTACTTTGTCACCCAGTCAAAGAAATCTATTAGATTCATCTGACATGACCTTCCCGCAGAACCCATGCTGCCTTGGGTCCTGTGCTCCACTGACCTCTAGGTACTCGACTATTCTTTCCTTCAGAAGTGACTCCATCACTTTCCCTACCACAAAGGTCAGACTGACAGGTCTGTAGTTTCCTGCCTCTGTCTTGGACCCACTTTTGTAAAGGGGAATCACATCCGCCTTCCTCCAGTCCTCGGGTACCACACCATCCTCCCATGATTTATTAAAAAGAGTAGCCAGTGTTATCCACCAGCCATGGCATAGGGCCCATATGAGTTGATAAAGAATGAGTAAGTTACAGGAATTTGAAAATATGTTTATTGCTAAGATTGAAATCAAATCAAATCAAATCAAATTTTATTTATAAAGCGCTTTTCAAAATTATCAAAGTGCAAATACAATACAGGTAAAACAGCCAACAATAAATATACATTTACAACAATTAAAAAACAACAGGTTGGCCTAATTAAAGGCTTTCTCAAATAAATAACTTTTTAAAGAAACCTTGAATTGCTCTGTGGACTGGCACTGTCGAATCCGATGAGGTAGAGAATTGCACAGGGTTGGGGCCACAAAAGAAAAAGCTCTAGCCCCAGATGATTGCAGACGAACCCTAGGAACCTCTAGCAATCCCTCGTCTGCAGAGTGGAGTGAGCAAAGAGGGTGGTAAGGCCATAGGAGATCTTGCAAGTAGTCCAGTCCCTGGCCGTGTAGGGTCTTATAGGTCAGCAATGCGACCTTGAAGGTGATTCTTGATCGCACTGGCAGTCAGTGCAGTTCGCGCAGCACAGGTGTGATATGGCAAGTTCTTGGGAGTCCCATCAACAACCTGGCCACTGCATTCTGCACCAGCTGCAGGCGATGGAGATCCACCCTCGACAACCCTAGATATAGAGCATTGCAGTAATCAAGATGCGAGGAAACAAAGGCGTGGACTAATACAGGAAGGTCATCGTGTGGAACAAGGTGTTTTATCCGGGCAATATTCCTCAGATGGTAAAAAGAGGACTTGACAATGGCTGAAAGAAAGAAGATTTAACCAAGTGGAATGCCAGCAAGCGACAACTGAGAAGCAAGCTTGACAACTTAGAAAGATCAAGATTTAGCAACCAGTCCTTGGGAATTACTTTACCTGCTATTTTAAGGTTGGGGTTCCCAAAGATTGGCTGGGATACATCTTTAGATAAATTAAGGGCTAATTTCCTATATTTTGACCCCAAACCTTCAACATAGCCATTTTTTTCACATCACCTCATAAATGTGACAGGTGTTGCTTTTTGAATCCTGGAAATTCTATGCAAAAAACTTTGTTAATGCATCAATTAGGGTTCTTCAACAGTGAAAAAAGTGAGGAAATTCGATTTTAGGGTTCCCACCCCTTGCACCCCATCCCCAGCCCGCCCCCACCAACAGGCATTGGGGTGTGAGTTGAGGTCATTGGCCCTAACTCTCACTCCATCCCATATGTAAACAAGCTGAGGTAGTGTAGTGTAGGTGAATGGGGTGAGAGTATGCATAACAATGGACCTCAGAACACAAAGTTAGGACTTGGAGTACTAAATTGCTTATATCTCAGGAACCGTACAATGTAGAAAAAAAATAAAAGTTTTGTATGAATTATGACTTTCCTGGCTAGCCATTTAGGGGGCTAAGCATTTTTGTGATGAAAAGTCTGTATCTCTCACCGTTTCCGGGGTACGGGCCCTGAAAGGCACGACGGACACCATAATGTTATCCTATGAGAAAAAGCATCAACTTCAGAGTGTTGTCACTTTGCCACCCTGTAATATTTTTTCACCAAACTACAAAAAAGCACATCTGTGGCATGTTACCTTTCTTCTCTCCAAATCTCAAGTAAAAAGACCAAACCATTTCCGAGATATTCAATGTCAAAGATTAGTAATTCCATTATAAAAAATCTGGCTATCTTGTCCCTGTTTTGTGATCAAAGATAGCGATCAAAGAATCTCATGATCAAAGAATTTGCAGGCTCACGAACAAAGAATTAAAAACCTTATAAATAAAAAAATTAAAGGGATTGTGGTAAACCACCGCCATGGTTCAACAGAACAAAGCCCCCAAGTAAAACCTTCATTTGACTTCCTAGGATACCCCTGGGCTGAGAAAATTGATTTTTAAATTGAGCCATCTCGTCCCTCACTCATAATGCACGATCGCGATCAAAGAATTTGTAGGCTCGTGATCAAAGAATTTGCAGGCTCATGAACAAAGAATTAAAAATGTTATAAGTCAAAAAAATTGAAGGAATTGCGGTAAACCACTGCCATGGTTCGAGAAAACGAAGCCCCCTGAGTAAAACCCACTCTCATTTGTCTTCTTAGGGCACCCCTGGGCTGAGAAAATAGATTTTGTAATCCGGCCATCTCGTTCCTCACTCATGAAGCATGATTGCGATCAAAGAATCTCACGATCAAAGAATTTGCATGCTCATGATCAAAGAAATTGCACACTCGCGATCAAAGAGCAAAGGACGAGATGGCCAAATTTTAAAATGTTTTTTCTCAGCCCAGGTGTGCCCTACAAAGTTACATGAGGCTGGGTTTTGCTCAGGGAGCTTCATTCTGCCCCATCTGAATAACAAAAATAGTGTATTAAATATCCCTGGTAGTCTAGTGGCCCCCCCATCATAATAAAATATATAATCATTTGTAATGCCCTGGTAAGCAAGTGCCTCCCCAATGTATATTTTTTTACATCCCTGGTAGTCTAGTGACCCCCTGAGCTGTATAAAATAATTACATAGATACTTAGTCAGTGTCGACAGATAAGGGCCTATGGCCCACCCAGTTTGCCCATTTGAGCTTGTAAGTTCAGTTTATGTTTTCCTAGAAGTCCGTTGTCCCTTACCCCTGACCTCCAGAATTCCTTTATGTCTATCCCATGCATTCTTAAATCCTGTGATTGTTTCAGCCCCCACCACTTCCTGTGGCAGGGTGTTCCACTTGTCCACCGCCCATTCTGTGAAGAAATTCTTCCTCACATTTCCTCTGAATCGTCCTCCCTCCAACTTCATCCCATGCCCTCTAGTTCTGGAACATCTTTTTCGCTTAAAAATAGTGTATTCCTGCACCCTGTTCCTCTCTGTAAGATACTTGTATGTCTCTATCATGTCCCCTCTCTCCCTCCTCTCCTCCAGGGAGTACATATTCAATTCCTTCAACCTGTCCTCATAGGACTTGTGATGCAATCCATGTACCATCTTTGTTGCCCTCCTCTGAACCTTCTCTACCCTATGTCCTTACGTAGGTAAGGTCTCCAGAACTGTACACTGTACTCCAGGTGGGGCCTCACTAGTGTCTTGTATAGTGGAATTATGACCTCCCTTTTTCTGCTTCTATGCATCCCAACATCCTATTTGCTTTTCCTGCTGCCTTGTCACTCTGTTTCCTTACCTTGAGGTAATCAGAGATGATAACCCCAAGATTCCTTTCCTGCTTGGTGCATGCTATATCCTCACCACCCAATTGATATATTGTGCCAGGGTTTTTGTGCCCCATATGCATTATCCTACACTTCTTTGCATTGAATTTCAACTGCCAAACCCCTGACCATTCTTCAAGATTCTGCAGGTCCCTTCTCATTCTGTCTACACCCTCTGGTGTGTCTACTCTGTTACAAAGCTGTGTGTCATCAGCGAACACAGAAATTCTGCCTTCTAGGTCCTGCGTAATGTCACTGATGAAGATGTTGAATACGACCAGTCCCAGCACTGATCCCTGTGGTACCCCACTGGTCACTCTTCCCTCTGTGGAGTGACAGCCATTTACCAGCAACCTCTGTGCCCTGCACCCAGCCAGTTACTTACCCACCCCACTACTGTCCTGCCCACACCCATTTTCCCCAGCCTGTGTAATAGTCTTCTATGTGGCACAGTGTCAAAGGCCTTGCTGAATTCCAGATAGGCCATTTCCACTGCCCTCCCCTGATCCACCTCCCTAGTCACCCAGTCAAAATATTCAATGAGGTTGGTCTGACATGACCTCCCCATGGTGAAACCATGCTACCTTGGGTCCTGTAGTCCATTGACAACCAGATGTTCCACCAATCTCTCCTTCAGTAGTGCTTCCATGATCTTCCCCACTACCGAGGTGAGGCTGACTGGTCTGTAGTTCCCCGCTTCCTCTTTGTTCTCACTTTTGTATAATGGGACTACATCTACTGTCCTCCAGTCTTTGGGTACCTCCCCTGTTTCCAGTGATCAGCTAAACAGGATAGCGAGAGGTTCAGTCACCACCTCTCTAATTAGTACTGCTCAAATCCCTGGTGGTCTAGTGGCCCCCCGATCTGTATTAAATAACATTAATTGTACACATCCCTGGTTGTCTAGCACCCCCCATCATAATAAAACAAATAATGATTTAGTATTTCCTGGTAGTCTAGTGGCCCCCCACCCCACCCGAGTTGTATAAAATAATTATTACTGCTCATATCCCTGGTAGTCTAGAGGCCTCCCGATCTGTGTGAAATAATATAAATTGAAGATATCCCTGGTAGTCTAGGGGCCCCTCCATCATAATAAAATAAAAATGATTTAGTATTTCTGATAGTCTGGTTCCCCACCCAGCCATGCCAGACCACTTCAGCACTCCTCATTTTTCAGCCAGTGACTGGCACAGCCCACCTTCTCACTCCACAGCCAGCTGCCAACTGTGTGCATTATGAGTGCTAATGCAAAGAGGCGCTGAAATATTTCTGAGTGCCTCTTTGCATTACTGATTGTAATGTACAGCGGTGGCTGGCCATGGAAGTGGGAGGTGGCTGTGCCAGTCACCGCTGAGAAGGTGGAGGGGTGCTGGATGGACTGGCACGCCTCTGGGTGGGTCACTAGACTACCAGGAAATATGAAATAATTATTTATTTTATTATTTTATATTACCAGGGATATCTACAATGAATATTTTTTCATACTGATTGGGGGGCCACCAGACTACCAGGGATATAAACAGTAATAATTATTTTATATAGCTCGGGGGGCCACTAGACTACCAGGGATGTAAAAAAATACACATTGAGGGGCACTAGACTACCAGGACATTACACATGATTATATATTTTATAATGATTGAGGGGGGAAGGACACTAGACTACCACGGATATTTAATACATTATTTGTATTATTCAGATGGGGCAGAATGAAGCCTCCTGAACAAAACCCACCCTAATTTCAGATTGTAGGACACCCCTGGGCTCAGAAAGAACAATTTTAAATCTGGCCATCTTGTCCCTTGCTTGCGATGCACGATCGCAATCAAAGAATCTCATGATCAAAGAATTTGCAGGCTCGTGATCAAACATCATTAGCGAGACATGAACAAGGATTTAAAAAGCTAATAACTCTATTTTTTTACTGATTTGGGTGGAACCAAAGGCATGGCTCGATAGATCGGGGCCCCCTGAGTAAAACCCATGCAAGTTTTACTTCAGAAGTGAACCCTGAGCCAAGATATTTGTGTTTTTACGATCAGAAATTTCAAAACAAGATGGACCTTGTGATCAAAGAATTTTGAAAATCCTCGGGGACAAAGGTTCTTGAACCACGAGGCTGCAAATTCTTTGATTGCCAGAAGGGACCAGATGGCAAAAACCCCCATTCTTTGTTCGCAAAATAGACACATAAATTTTCCCTTTGACTTGTAATGGGAACTTAAAAGTGGCATAAATTTTGAATGCCTTAATATTTTTTCACCAAACAAAAAGCAGCATGTTTGGCCACTAAAGCTCTTTCAAATGAGTCATCTCACAGAGCAGCATGCTACATGATGGCCATGCAGGACCACATCCAAAATCCCAAAAGCTGCCTCCAAAAACAGATAATTTTCATTTTTCAGTGCTTTTGCATGCAAAGACTGTAAGTCAAACTGAAGCACAAATTGGCAAATCAAGAGATCTACCATCCCCCTTCCACGCGTACCAAATTTCAGGAAAGTCTGTTGAATGGGTCCAAAGTTATTAACACCCAAACATTTGACTTTAGTATGTAACTGACCACTGAATCCTAACTATAGTGGCATGATTGTGCCACTATAATCTATATATATAGGGGATACATGATGGGCATGAGTGTGATATGGCAAATATTGTCACTCCTGCAGAGTGAGATATCCAAAACTTACGATGTAGGAGTGACAATATTTGCCATAGCACACGATCTGCCCATCATGTATTCAATATATACAATAGGGCCAAGAGTTTTAGAAGTTTTGTTGTGCTGTCTTGTGTTCTGTTCCTGTTTATGTGTTTGCTCATTCTGTGTGTGAGCTTTTCTGAATGGGCTGGCAGTGTTATAAACTCTGGGAGACACATGAGTGTGTTTTGCAGTGTTAAATGAGTTAGTTTTAGGTAGGTGTGAGAAACAATTTTGTGAGGCTGTATTGTTTAGAAGTCTGGCTGCAGTGAAGTTGAGAGCATCACAGTAATTTAATGAGCTGAGAGGCAGCGTGTCAGAATAGCTGATACTATTTTCAGTGGTAATTAAGTTAGCTGTAGGCAGAGTGCAGAGTGTTCTGTGAAATTGGGCTCTTTATGATTCTGGCTGCAGTCAAGCTAAAAGTATCACAGTAATTGTAATGGGTGAGAATCAGAGTTTGAGGAACAAGTGAGAGTGTGTTTCAGTGGTAGTTGAGTTAGCTGCAGGCAGTAGTCTAGACTGTTCTGTGAAGCTGTACTGTTTAGAATTCTGGCTGAAGTCACTGTAATGAGCTAGAAGTTGGGGGGGCAGATAGATGTGTTTTGTAATGCTCACTGAGTTAGCTGTAGGCAGCAGTGAGACCTCTGAAGTAGTTCTGCATTTGTGTCTATGGTAACAGCACAAGTGTTTCTTGCATGCTGAGGGGAAAGCTGCCTAGAGTGAGGACCTTTTGTGACCTGTGTGTGTAAATGGCTGATATCATCACAGTAGAGCAGAGGATAAAAATATCACACTGTAGTGGATGATACAGTTTTATCTCACTCATTTACCACTCGCCTCTATTGTGTGTGTGTGTATATATATATATATATATATATATATATATATATATATACAGTATATATATGTTTTTGTAGTAAATGTTAATTGTTTTTTTAATATATTTGTAACCCCCTTGCAAATGGGGGTTCCGGATATGCCTGGTTCTCGGGTTAGTTACCGGCCTAAAGATGTTTAAGTGGGTAGCCAGTAAGCACTTTAAATAGCCTCCGTGAGCTGTCCCTTTAAGGGCTGCCTTTTGCAGTCGGAATGGGTAAAAATGGAAAGGGGTTCGAGTGTTGTTATGCTCGACTCCCGCCCGGGCTGCCAAGTAAGCGCTCCATTCTGCCATCGCTAATAGTGCAGGGGGAGCCCTAATAAAAGATGTAGGTGGGTGCTTGAAATAAGCTGTAAAAATAATGATAATGTAGTTGTTCTAACCTGCTTTGCTTTGCAGCATAGAGAGTTTCGATTGCCTCCTCCATTTTGGTCCCGAACTGTGCAATTGGTCCAATCAGTACCTTGGGATTTTACAGAGTCGACTGGCCAATGGAAGAGCTGTTTGTTTTGAGAAAGGCATTATGGACTATGGTGCTTTTTCTGCACCACTGAGAGCTGGGAGAAGTGACTGGCAGGCTCAACCAGCCAATCGGATCGGGTCGTGCCCAAGTGAAAGGAGTGCCCCAAGCTGTGGAGAGGCAGAATCATTGTGGTTAGTGAGGAGTGAGGAGCTTCTATGCTTCTGAGCTGGGAAGTGTTCGCGTGGGAAGCGCGTGAAGGCCTAAGTCGGCCATTTTTCCTGTGAGGAGTTCATATTGAAATCCGTTGGCGGGCGGTCAGAGGAGGCTGTACTCTTTACAGCTACCCACCAGGCTCGACCTGTAATAAGGACTTGAGAACATTGCTGAATTGCGCTCGGTCCGTGGGAGGAGTGGAAAAAAAAGCTGCCATTGCAAAGCTGGAGTGACTGTGAGAGCTGAAGAGCCTGGGAGCAGCTGCCTGGTGTGGTACCCTTCTGTTATTGCTGTTTGCCATATGAATGTGTGAGTAGCTCAAGCAAAGTCTGCTGCAATTAAAGGATTCGGCTGTTGCTGTTAACCATATAAATGTGTAAAGAGACTTGTGAGCTCAAGTTGATTCAGCTGCCATTAAAGGATTCGGCTGTTGCTGTTAACCATATAAATGTGTAAAGAGACTTGTGAGCTCAAGTTGATTCAGCTGCCATTAAAGGATTTAGCTGTTGCTGTTAACCATATAAACGTGTAAAGAGACTTGTGCGTTCAAGTTGATCCTGCTGCCAGTGAAGGATTCTGCCTGGATTGTGATAACCATATGAATGTGTACAGATACTTGTGAAGTTCAGGCTCAGCCCTGCTAGTGTTGGAAGAATCTGGATTGGCTGGAGGTTGTGAGTACTGAATCAGGGTAGCTCCCTGTTAAGTGTGCAAACAGTGGTTTCAAATTGTATGGCTATACTTCTGACTGCTTAATCGAACTTTCTTTCTCTGCTGACTTGCTCAGGATTGCAGCGTTTATCTGTGTTAAGGGCCCCACCCAGCTGCCACCTTTGGACTAGCCATTAGGCTTGGGTACCTAGGGACAGTGACTTGTAGGGTTAGGCCCAGTGCACAGAGCCATAGTATATAGCATAGTGTAAGCCAATTAACCTGATCCCCCCCCCCTTGTTATCTACCCTTCTAATAAATCAGATTGCTGTGTTATAATTACCCTCCTGGCTATTGTGTACGTTAATGGTGAATTTCTGCCTGGTGATTGCAATATAACTGTATCTTATTTTACAGGGGGTCTCTGGAGTGAGCTGAATTGTATCAGCCATGGGGCAAGTGCATTGGTGGAAAGAATTGTGGGCAAGCAGTGTGAGTCACTAGTGGGACAAAAGGGGGGGTTGCAGTAGCCCAGAGGGCTGTAACCAAGGTAGTCTTACTGGGGCTAACACCGACCTCTGGGTGGAGGCACCTGTCCACAGATCTGGGCCCCGTACCCTGCCTCAGAAGGGGCAGACAGGGGTAGTAGCCCTAAGGGTAGCGCCCCCTAGGGGTTACATATTTATTTATTATTACCTCTGTTCTTTGATTCCCTTATCCAAGTTCCTCCTTTCCTTCACTCCTCTCCCCTTTAATTCATTCTTACAGGGGAACTAATTATATGCAGCATGAGTGCATGTGATATTTCTGGTTTGAAACTATTTAGGTGTGTAATGAGTGATTGTGTTTATGCTTTGAAAAAGCAGTACTATGTGAAACGTGCAATAGTAGTTGGCAGGCAGTATGCTGATAGTTGTATCTTTATTTAAATAAATGTTTTCACTTTTTCCAAGTTTGGAAGTTGTTTTATGTCCAGGTACTGTTTGAGGCCAGCTCTTTTGAAAAATTAAACACACTGTAGCTACTGTATTACTACACTGTAACTGCGCTGTGCCCTTTTGCACTAATCATTTCATTTTTTTTCATTTTGACAAGTGTAACCAAACATGTACTAACTGTTGCAAAGTGTAACAGCAAATCTGTTGCGCGACTACCATCGTATCTCTTCTGGCATTAAGTAATTTGCTCTTGCATGGGTAACTACACTTGCATTAGCCATTGCAATGTATAACATCAAATGTATTGTGCAACTACTATGTTATCTCTTTTGGCAGTATTAAATTTGTTCTGACAAGTCTAACTACTGTGCATGTAGTATTACTACAGTATGTGTTGCGAAGTGTAATATCACATATAACACATTGCCATTGGAGTTTGTTTGGCAGTGACAAGACATCATCAGCTCTCAGTGCAATTATTATTTCTGTCTACTGTCTGGCAGTTATATGCATTACTGCAACAATGTCATGCACATTCACCAGTCATGCTCTGCCCCTTTTACTGCAAATGCCTGCCTGCACAGAGACATTGCCCTATCCAGGTTCATAACTTCAGTACAACATTCTCACTTCCTCTCCAGTGGAGGAGGGCATGACCTGGCATGATTTTCAATATTATGTATGCTTACTGACGACTTGGCAAATATTTCCTTTGGAATTTGCCTTGTTTGGTCGTTGTTTTGAACTTAATAATGTAATCTGATGTGGAATGTTTGCAAAAGGGCACTTATGTTCAAAGCTATTGTCTGAATCTTCCAACAAATAAATACATAGAATAAACATCTAGTGAGGTAATAAATATTGTTTATTGGTTTAGAAACAATTACATCCTTACTAAAAAATGACGAGCCTATGTGCTAGTGTTTTACAGTCAATGCCTATCTGACCTGCATTTGCAAGCTAATTTAATGGCAACTGAGTTTAAATGAAGTGTAAGAAGGTTAATTAAGCTATGACTACAATGTAACTGCAGTTGGCCACTGTTTACTTGCATTGTTCAAATGTTAACAATGTAGTTCAAGTTCAGATGTACTTTACCCTTTGGAAATCAGTCTTCCATCAATTTACTGCTTAATTTACATGCAATCTAATATTGTTTATTGATATGTAACTTCACTGTTTACTTGCACAGTGAAAATCATTTATTCACATAATTGCTTATTGGCTTTGTAACAGTGCTGTAGTTTTTAAGAAACACACAGCTTCTGTGTCATTGTTTCCATAGTTAACGCCTGTCTAACAAGCATTATCACAGTAAGAACAGGGCCGGCCATAGCTAGGTGCAAGCTGTGACCCTGCACCTTGGGGGCCCAAACTTTTTTCTTGAGGAAAAAAATAATTTATAACATTTAAAGAAGTTTAAATTTTGTAAGCGATGAACATGTTTACCAGCAAATGAAAGTGAAAGACAGCTGGCTCTGTAACTGTTACAAAAGGCGGGTGCAACTTTGCTGCTATGACGCTTTAAGATGCAGTGCAACAGATTAGGTTAAGTAAGTGCTAATGGTATTAATGATAATACTTTACACCTCCCAGGTTGACTGCTTTCACAAACAAAGGGCTATATTGACAAGAAAACTTGTTTGTATCCTGGACATGTAGCTGAAACAATGAATAATATGGTAAAATCTGTTTCAAATGTATGCAAGCTCTCAAAATGGCTCAAAAACCTGACTAGCACAGAGCAAAACTGGATTTCTTCATAGGGACCCTGAAAACCTGATCACCAGGTAATTAACCTAACAGTTGGCAACTCTATTAGTGACCCATGATAATGATAATCTTCTCTATCCTCTCTCCCTCACACCTCCAGACTAGTTAAGTTGTTTTACTTGTTTGCAAATTGGATTCTCAAAGGTGTCAGTGTCTAGTGATGATGTTCCCATCGTTACAGAAATGAATATGGTAGTACTACCATAGTTACTTAAGTTATTGCTCCAGGCTCAGTCAGATTCATGGAGAAGTAAATTATTCAGTGCAGTCAATGGCACTAATTAAAAGATTTTAGTTAAACTAGTAAACCTGGTACGGCTTTATTAATACAGAAAAAGAGGGTTAGTTAGGTGTAAATGATAGATGGGGGCCCACAGGGAGTGGAGTGGTGGGGTCTGGCATGGAGCTGCACAGGGCTCAGAATGATTAAGGCAGGTCCTGAGTAAGAACACATAAACTGGCACTTAAAATAAAACAAAAAATGAAGAGTAACAACGTTATTTTTTTTTAAATTAAATATATTTTATCTGTAGGAAGAGCTGACAAGTCTTGTGTAGCAGACATTGGACAGAGAACAATACATGCTGGCTTTACATAGACACACATTGTATAATAAAGTCCTATTACAATGCTTGCTCTGGATCCCTTAACAGAATAATAACAGATGTTCAGTAGGGACATGATCTTAATCTTATTCATGTAATGAGTTCTCATCAATCTACAGAGACCTACCCATATTTCTCCTCCTACCTCCTCCTCCCCCCAAGAATTTCCCCCACCCCTATCAGGTATGCAGTGACAATTGCCTATATTTGCATTAGCCCATGTATAGTAATTGGAAAGGATCCAAATTAGTATATCTGTGCCACTGGTACGATTCCTCCCCTTTTCCTCATTAAAATGTTGATCAGTATACTGTGGGTCACTAAATGGTCAGTAAGGTATGTAAAAGTGCCCATACTTTCTGATAATATTGTGGCCTCTTTGTCATGTGGGCGATCGTGTTTTCAGGCTGTAAAGCAAAAAGTATCTCTTTTAGCCATTCTGCATATGTTGGGATATTTTGGTCTAACCAGTGGTGCATGGCCACTTTTTTTAACACATATAGATATTAATGTCATGTATTTTCATTGAGTGCCTCTTAAAACCTCTCCATAATCTCCTATTATACAAATTCCCAGGCTAAAGGCTGCAGATAGCCCTAGTAGTGGATCTAAGTTGGACCTAATACTATCCCAAAAGGGTGTAACTTTATTACATTCCCATAGTATATGCAACAAAGTGCCAGACTCCTGTTTACAACGAGAACATAAATTTGAGGGAAGTTTCCCCATTTGATAAAGCCTGGCCGGAGTATAATATAAGTTGTTTATTACGTAAAACTGTAAAATGTGGTAGCTAATCCATTTCACATCTTGATACAGGTGCAACCAGATTTTAGCCCATGATCTTGGAGTTGAAGTTTTTGAAGGTAGTGCTTGGTCCAAAACATAATTCGGCACTCCTCGTATTCCCTCTATTACATCCCTGAGGAGATGGTAAAAATAGGAAATGATATGAGAGGAGGGTAAATTAGCAATAGCCGGTAAGAAGGTGCCAGCTAAATACTGCGTCCAGTATCCCGTTCCAAAGTGTTGTAGCAGCATGTGTTGTTAGGTTAGGGAGATTAAATAATAAACTGGCAGTTTGAAACGGTATCAGTTTGCGTTCGTGAAGTAGATCTATGACTCTCAATTGAGTATTTCCAGGCCATAAATTGCGTGATAGGGGCATTCCCCCAATTCTAAAATTAAGGTTTGCACTTATATGCTGGGAAACATCCTTCACCAGAGATATCTGCAAAAAGTTACACATCTGGGCGTGTACTCGAAGTGTTGTTCCTATTGGAAGGGTCCTGAAACCCTTAGGCAATTTTTTGAGAGGGAAAAAAATGAGAGTATTAAGGAATATATTGTGCGGAGAGAGTAGACTCTGCTCAATTTGGTACCACTAGGGGATGTATTGAGCCTTTTCCTTATATGAGACATCCTTCATCCAGTATGCAAGGACTGAGCAAGTAATGGAGAACTGATAAAGAAGCAAATCCAGGAGATGTAAGCCTCCATTGTTCCTTCTCCTCTGCAGCTTAAAAAGAGTTCACCGGGGTGTCTTGCCACTCCATAGAGAATTAGACATAAGTTTATTAATCTGAGTGAACCAAGTTTTGGGTAAGAAAAAATGTGTCATCCTCAAGTGGTACAGGATTTGTGGAAGAACATTCATTTTCAAAACATTTACCAGTCCCCAAAGAGTAAATGGTAGCATGGCCCAGCGAGAAAGATCTATTTTAATCTGAGTAAGAATTTTATCTAGGTTGTATTGTTTCATTTTGACTTCCGAACAGGAAAGGTATATACCCAGGTATTTTAATTTGTCTTAAGTCCAGTGAAACCCAAAATGAGCAACTTCAGCTTGAAATGTATGAACATTTAAGGGCATCATTTCAGTTTTTGTAATGTTAAGTTTGTAATTGGAGAAATTACCAAATGTTTTAATAATTTCAAGTGCAGCAGGGATCGATTTTAGATGATATGTTATATGAAGTAAGATATCATCGGCATAAACCAAAATTTTATATTGATTAGTCCCAATGGATATACCAGAGATATTTGGGGAATAGTTGATATGTCTAACAATCGGCTCCAAATATAAGTCGAACAAAAAGGGGGAAAGTGGGCATCCCTGTTGAGTTGCTTGTTGTAACTGAAAGGATTGAGCTAGGTGCCCATTACATAATATGAGTGCAGATGGACAAGTATATAATATCCTGACCCATTTTATGTACTGCGTTGGGATGTTACAAAGATGCAACAAGTGGAATAGGTATTCCCAAGAAGCCCAATCGAACACTTTCTCTGCATACAGGGAGACCAAAGCGGATGGAATTGGGGACTCCCTGGATGCAGAGATCAAATAGGCCAACTTACGCATATGATCGGATGAAACCCTGCCAGCAACAAAGTCAAATTTCTCGCAGCTTATGAGGCATTGCCAGACACTGGATAGCCGAGTGGCCAAAATTTTTGCCAATATTTTTATGTCAACATTAATTAGGGAAATTGGGCGGTCATTGACAACTTGAAGGGGATCTCTGTCAGGCTTAGGGATAACCACAACTGTAGCCTTGAATAAAGTAGGGTCTGAGATACCTTGTTCAAACATATAATTGTAAGTGCCTAAGAGGACTGGCACTATTTGCTCTCTGAAAAGTTTGTAAAATTCTACAGTAAACCCATCTGGACCTGGGGATCTGTCTGTAGGAAGGGAACCAATGGCCTGCTTAATTTCTTCCTGAGAGATTGGAGCTTTGAGTAGATTCGCTTGACATGTGTTAAGCTGTGGGAGCTGCAATGGCTGCAGGAACTGTTCTAGCATATCCGGGCAAAAAGGGTGAGAAACGTGGGAATACAAGTTTTTATAATATTCTTGGAAACAGTTAACGATTTCTCTCGGGGAAGTGACTATTTGTCCTGCAGGTTGTTGGATACTTGGAACAATTCTATCGGAGGCTTGTGCCTTGAGTCGTAGGGCCAAGAGCTTTCCAGCCTTGCCCCCTGATCAAAATACTTGATCTTAGAATGTACAAGAAGATACTCTACATGTTCAGTCAAAATTGAATTATATCAACCCCGTAAAATTTCTAGGGCCTTAAATTGATCCGTTGTAGAATCTGGAGAAAGTGACAATTCCATGGCCCTAATGTCGCGTAGCAAGTCTGAAGTAACCTTGGAGGTCTTCTTTTTTTTAACTGTAGCCATACGAAATATTTCTCCTCTAACTGAACTTTTTAGAACCCCCCATAACATGTCCATCTTAGGCATAGAAGGGGTATTTATCTTAATAAAGTTAGTGATAAAAGCAGACAGTTGGTTTTTCAGGTATTCTGATAGAAAAAGCTGACAGTTGAATTTCCATACCTTATCTCTGAACAGGGGCGGGCC
Source organism: Neoceratodus forsteri (assembly GCA_016271365.2). Classification (NCBI taxonomy): domain Eukaryota; kingdom Metazoa; phylum Chordata; order Ceratodontiformes; family Ceratodontidae; genus Neoceratodus; species Neoceratodus forsteri. Next base: position 1,028,006,250 of record CM028135.1, read on the forward strand.
AGGGCTCCAATTTAATAAGATGGGATGGTGATCAGAGATCACCTTGGGGAGACAATTACAAGATGTTATAGTCGAGAGGTGTCCCATATCAACAAGAAAATAATCTAAGTGAGAAAATGAGTTGTATGGAATAGAATGAAATGAGTATTCCCACTGGTGTGGATAGAGGGCCCTCCAAGGGTTGATTAATCCAATGGAGTCCATCATTTCACTGATGGCCACCTGTGCTGGGGAAGAAGACAGAGGATGACTAGGAGAGCGGCCCATAATATTATAGTAAATGTGATTCCAGTCTCCACCTAACATTATAAACAACACTGGTGAAATGGGGATTTTTATAGCCTAGTGCTTTCTGATATGTTTGATGAATTCCTTTCCAAATATTATACACTTTTGGACATGAGCATAACATTTGAATATGGTTACTGTAGCTTGTGGAGAATCACTTCTCCAGCAATTATCTAACTTGGAATAACCAATTTTTATTAATTTGCCAGGTGATTAGTAACAGTGGTGTAAAATCTTGAATTGGGTGAGTTTGCTGTGAATCTCTTTGCCACTTCATCTTCACTTCACTTCGATCCATTTTTTCTAAAGGCAGGCTCTCGTGCCTATTACTTACTTGTTCAATATATCCATCTCCCAAGGTGTCCTTCCTACTATTTGGAAAACTGCCCATTTTGTCCCTGTATTCAAGAATGGGGATCCTAGTGATCTGAATAATTATAGGTCCATCTCTCTCCTCCCCATACTGTCAAAATGCTGGAAACAATCATTAACTCCCAACTCAGGACCCACCTGGAATCAGCGAACCTCCTCAACTGACTCCAGTCCGGGTTCAGGGCTCAACACAGTATTATTTCCGCCCTTGCCAAAGTCAGTAATGACTGGCTGGGGGAGCTGGACAACAAGAAATTTGTTGGTGCAGGATTTCTGGACCTCAGTAAGGTTTTTGACACTGTTGACCACCCCCTGCTACTATCATCCCTATGGAATATTGGCCTGGATTCTCCATCTCTTGGGTGATTCCACAATTACCTAACTGACCACTCCCAGCAAGTTAAGGCTGATGCTGAGTTCTCGCCTCTTAAACCTCTTACTCGGGGTGTTCCGTAAGGCTCCATCCTGGGACCCCTGCTTTTTTGCAATCTACATAAATAGAATTAATGCCTCCATTAATGAGGCCAAAATTAATCTCTTTGCAGATGACACAGTGCTCTACACTAGTGGACCTTCTCCCGACACTGTACTCTCATCTCTCCAGAACAAATTTGATCTACTTCAACTCCAACTCCTAAAACAAAAGTTGCTCCTGAACATGAAAAAAACAAAGCCATGCTCTTCTCTCCTGTGTCCAACTCTATTGCTCCTCCCTCTCACAGTTTACTATCCCCCATAACTACCATACTGGGGGGTCAGCTGGAATATGTGTCTTCCTTCAGATACCTCGGGGCTTGGATGGACAGTTCTCCCTCTTTCCATGGTCATATTGAGGAGCTTATGAAGAAACTCAGACAGAGACTAGGACTATTCTTCAGGATAAAAATCCTGCTGCCATGGGAGGCTAAAAAGCGGCTAGTCCAAATTACATTTATCCCCATATTAGAAAATGCTGACTTCCTATATAGACAAGGTCCTGCTGGTACTCTTGCAAAACTCGATGCACTCTACCACAGAGCCTAAAGGTTCATGACAGAGCTCCCCTACTTCACCCATCACTGTCTCCTATATTCTGCTGTGGGTTGGCATTCCCTTACCCTTAGGCAGCAGCGAAATGCAGTGCTCTGGAACTTCAGAGCCATTATGAATAAATTGCCCATCTATATCACAAATTGTCTACCATTAAGCCCTCAACTTAACTATGACCTAAGAAGTGCTTCTTACCTAACCCTAAAAATCCCGAAGGTCAGATCCCATTTTGACAGGGCAGCTATAAACCATGTACTTCCCTTGCTGTGGAACAAGCTGCAAAAAACCCTGAAAATGAACCTCCCATGCAGGCTTGCAACATTTAAAGCTTTACTCACCTGCCAACTCAAGGAATCCTGTGACTGCTTCCCTTAATCGCTCAGACCACAGCCGTTGTGCTTATTCCTGCTCTCTCTCTGCCATCCCTTTCTCCAAATCCCTGTCTTCTCCTCTCCTCTTCTATCCTATGCATCTTCTTACCTTCTGCCCTCTGTAACAGAAAAAAACCTGTAATCTAGCTACTCCAGTGAGTGTTCCACATTATATCAAGCTCTTAACCTGCTCATTTCTTTTATGGTACTATTTCTTGTATAGTTAGTATTCTTGTGTACAACGGCTCTGCGCTAGCCTGCTCATATCTGTTATTATGTATACTGTCGTGCATTTAAGTACTGTCAAAAAATATTTTTATCTGGGTCTTACCATATAATGTAATGGCTCATGACACTCATACATATTGAACACTAAGACACAAATTTTAAAAACTGCAACAGGCTTAAAAAATTTCTGTTAGTGCCAGCCCGGTGGTGCTAAGGTTTGAGGCACTGGATGCCACACCTCATGCCATGCTGGCAACCGGTGTTCTGCAATTAACACATGCTGCCAGGGTTTGGCAGGGGAGGGACAGGACCAAGCATTCAGAGGACAGCTCCCCTCATCTGGGGTGGGAGGACTGGCACTCCTGCTGAATGACTAGCCCCAGGTAGAGGCTGGAGGGTAGTGTGGTCAGAGTGGCCAGAAGAAGGGAGGGTGATGTGGGACATCTGCAGATGCATGCATGCCTCTATCTGCCCACATTCTGCATGTGCACCCCAGCAATGGGATGGGAGAAAAAGAGAGAAAAAACTCCTTCAGCTGTAGGTTCCACACCTGGTTACCGGGCAGAGGCAAGTTCCAGTGATACCAGGGTGACGGGGCTGGAAGGACAGTCAGAAGGGGTCAGCTGTGGGCAGAGGAGTATAAAGTGCTTATAAAAAAAATCAACTATAGTTATGGAGGTAATAGCAGCAGACCCCTGATTCAGTCTATTTTTTCTTGCTGGCTTACATCCAGAGGGCACCCTCAGCCCCATCCCCCGATGTCCACCATCTGACACTGACCCAGCCCCAGGGCTTGCCCCCCCAGTGGGATTCCCCAACCCCACTGAAGACCGTATTCAAGGGGCCATTGCTGTGGCAGGCTGGGAGCAGGGCCTATGTGGTGCTCTCCATCACGCTGCTGTGGCATATGTCTTTTTTCTGTCTCCTTCCCTAGGAGTTGGGGCATGTAATGATACCTGTGGAGAGGCCTGCGCAAGTGTCCACACATGCTCCCCTCTAGGAGTCTGTCCTGTATCCTCCCCTGTCTGCAGCATGGCAGCTGTGTCCCCCAGCTTTCATTAGGGGGCAACCAGGTGCTGACAGCTGAAATCCCTTCCCCAGAGATGGAAAGCAGTCCATCGGATGCTCAATCCTTCCCCGCCCTGCCAATCTGCTGTGGTCTGTGCTCGTTCCCAAACACGGGTCACTAGCAATGCACGAGGTAAGGCTATCCAGCTTTTTAAATTGTTCTTGTGTCTAACAAAATCTGTTCTCACCCCCTATATTAGGATGGAGCTTGGTTTTGACTGCTAGAAAATGTTGGCTGAGTCTCTCATGCTGGCATACTGGCTAAAATAAAGCCAAGCCTCCCAAGGCAGCCTATTATGAATCTGCTTAGAGGAAGAAGAAAAGTGGGAAAGTCTGGGGTGTAAAAAATGTCAGTGGCTGTCATATGTGTTTCTATTAATAAAAGATTATAAGGTTGACTACTTATATAAATATTTCCAAAAGTCATAGTCATCAGTCATAAAAAAATATCCAAAAAACAAATTCAGGAAACATTGCCAGGAGATGAACTTTGAGGACATTAAAAGGTCCAGATTCTCTCCTTGGTGTGTGTCAAATGTTATTTGGTTTTGCTTCAGATTTTATTTGTAATGCATATGGGAGTCAAAGAGAAGAAATGCATACATAAGCTATAAATCTGAGATATTTTGAAGTAATGTACATGGCCCCTAGATTTGCTGGCATCCCAAATGCTGCTGATACTTCCTGTTCCTGTCCTCTGGGAGGTGTGGAAAATCTGTATCATGTATTGTTGAAATGCCCTTGGTATGGAAAAATTTGTAATGCCTGGATACACAGAATATATACACACAGTATATGAAGACAACTGACCTACTGTATATTCCAGAGGACCCTTTACTCACAGTAGAAGACAATACTACTATAAATAACCTTGCAGAACATTTTTATATTATAAGACAACTAAGGAGAAGTAAACCCATAGGGCGGGATATTCAGACTGCACCAGGCTGTGGCACAAGCCTGGGTGCAGCACAACTGGGATGCGCATGGGCATTGACAAGGTGATATTCAATGGAGCTGCACCATGGCACAGCATAGGGGGAGTGGGGTGGTGGGGCTCAGTGGGTGTTGGGGAAGGGGTACTGCTGGACCACCAGAGATGGATTGGATTGCCATATTTTATTACTGACACCTGCTATCATGAGCAGTCCACTGGACCACTGGGGATATGGGATGGTTTATATTACTGTACTTCTGCCCGTGACTGGGCTGCGATAGGTCCACTGGACCACCAGGGATATGGGAGGGTGTATATTAATGTACTTCTGCCCACAATTGGGCTGTGAGCAGTCCACTGGACCACCAGGGATATGGGAGGGTTTATATTACTGTACTTCTGCCCGTGATTGGGGCTGCGAGCGGTCCACTGGACCACCAGGGATATAGGACGTATCCCTATTACTGCATATGCCTGCAATCGGGCATGGGGGTTGCTACCATGCAGGTGCCACCGGAGCTCGGGTGGCCACCCACATCTGGCAGCTGCAGTGTTGTGCCCTGCAATATGGCAGCTCACCTGTGGGTGGCCAGCTGTTGCTCCTTTTTTTTGGCTCACCTGTGTGCAGTGCAAGTACAGGTTGCACCTGCATGGGCTCAGCACATCCTGGGCTGAATGTTGGGATGTGCGGAGTATGCATGGACACACACCCCCACTTATGCTGCATACATTACTGATGCGCTCCAGTGCATTGAGATTTGTGCCAGGAACATTCCCTCTTTTTGAATATCATGCCGGGGCACATCAGTGGGTTGCGCATGGTGCAACTGTGTTGTGCCATGCTCAACCCTTCTGAATATCCCTCCCTTAGATACTAAGATGTTTCATATAATTTATAGGATGTCATCTTTTTTTATGAATTCTATGTGTAATTTTATATGTTTTTAAATGAATTTATCTGACAGTTTTTGATATGTAGCACTTGAAAAATAACATGGCACCCCATAACTGGCCAGGACATTAGAGTCCTCCCCTTTTAGAAAATATAATCAACTCCAGAGCAAAACAAACTCTAGCCGGAGCTGAAAGGGCTGTGAAGAGCTAGCAAATGACCAGAGTTGTTTTCTTGTTGGTGCCATATAGTGCTGTTTAGTCATAATCATCAAAAACTAACATGCTGATAATTCAGTTCTCTTAAAATGTATTTAGTCAGAGTACATGCTGTGTGTGTGTGTGTGTGTGTGCCAACAATAGGAATGAGATAGCTCACAGACTGCAGCTCCACTGTCTGTAATCTGACATTGTAGTCTGACTTTTAGAGGTTCAGTATATTCCAGACAACATATAATGAGTTAACCCCCAAGTTATTAAAAGAAATAGAATAAATCTATTGGACTGAGCTGGACAGATGATAGAAACAGCAGTTGAAATTTTTTTTTGCTAGTATACTAAGATTCATACTAAGACAAGTTAGGAACAAGAGAGCCATGAGGCCCATGAATTGCCCCTGAATGTAGTTTTCGTACTGCTAATACTTACCTCAATTGGTAATGTATTCCGGGCTTGACAATACGTAACGAGAAGAAACATTTTTGTGACATTAGATGAAATCTCTTAAATTGTAGCTACAATGAGTGACCTCTAAAATTGTAAGTGTCCTCTTTGAATAGAAATCCTAACTTAACTAGTAACTGTAGATCATTGATGATATTGTACATTAAAAGAAGATCCCCTCTTAGTCGTCTAGTAGATAGGGACATTAAATTTAAGGAACTGAGTTTAGATTTGTATGGGACATCCTTCAGTCCTTTAACTAATCTGGTGAATCCCCTTTGCACCCTTTCCAATTTCATAATGTCCTGCTTCTTAAAGGGACACCAAAACTGTGATGAAAAATCCAAATGTGGTTGGACATAAGCTCTATAAAGCAGCATTAATACTTTGCTGTCCCTTGATTTAATATTTCTCTTTATGACCCAAATAATTCTATTTGCCCTATGTATGACCTCATTAATCTGAGAATTTGGGAGAAAATTATCAGATACAAGGACCCCCAAATCCTTTTCTATGTCTATATTGATCAACACCTTATTATCTAAGGTATAAGCATGCAAAGGGTTGCTTATCCCAGAATGCATGATCTTTCATTTAGTAGGATTTAATTTCATTCCCCAGGTTGAAATTCATGCAGATATTTTATCTAGATCATTCTGAATCAGTCTTATTTGACCAGACTTTGCATATAATCCACTGATCTTAATATCATCGGCATATTTAATAGTGTTTGAATTACAGTTTTTGGTTATGTTGGCTATGAAGAGCTGAAAAAGGCAGGTGCCTAGGATTGAATCCTGGGGCACACCACTTACCACAGATCCTATACAGGAAAGCAGTCCATTAATTAGTACTTGCTGCATATGTTCACTTAACCAGTTTGCTATACATTTTATCAAATTAGGATTAATATTGAACTGGTATAATTTTTGTAGCAATGCCCAATGTGGGAGAAGGTCGAAAGCCTTATTGAAATCTATGTTAATCACATCATAGGGAAGTTTTCTATCCAATTATAAACTAACATCTTCATAAAAGCATAACAAGTTGGTCAGACAACTTCTGCCCTTTTTAAAACTATGTTGTTCTAAGTCAATATTTTCTAAGGTAGAATTAATCAGGTCCTTAATTAGACTTTCCAGTATTTTACACATGGATGAAGTAAGGCTTATAGGTCTATAATTTTCTCAAAGATTTCTAGTTCTTTTTTTATGGATATGATTTACATATGCTGTTTTCCATAGATCAGGAACATAATTATGGTTTATGCAGTATTCATATAGTAGTTTAAGAGGCAAGGACAGACTATTGGCCAATAAATGCAAAAAATGACCAGGCACATCATCAGGAGATGCATTATTTTTTACTTTTAGTCCAACTAATTTAGCATGAACATCTGTTTCTGAAATAAAAATATAACTACCTGTTATTTGCTGGAGTATCTCTCTGATTATTTTGAAATATTTTTAAAAAATTTACATTGAATAAGTTGGTCATCTCAAGTGGGTCATGAATTAGAGCATCATTAACCTGAAGTGGGCCCACCTGACAAATAGTTTTTTTAAGGAAATTATGTAGGCAAAAAATTATTTGCTGCCATCAGTACATGCACTCGAGACTAACCTGAGCTCCAGATTCTTTTTTGATCTTCTAATATTGTTTTTACATTTTTTTTGAATTTGTAGATAGGAACTCCTGTTTGCAGATATTTCAGATTTTAAATAGGTTGCATAATGCCTGTTCTTTTTCTTTATGAGTTTAGCCAGGTCCTTAGTCATCCACTTGGGTTTAGGTTGTTTGGATGTAGTTTTTTTGCCTGGTTGGTACATGATTATTTCTCAAATGACTGATTTTATTAAGTAAAGTATCAAAAAACTCCACAACACCTGCAGTGTTGAAAACAGAAGACCGATCTACACTGTCCAGACCATATTTAATGCTTTGCATATCTGCTGTCTCATACAAATAAATCTTAGAGCTACTAGACACCTAGGGTGGGATATTCAAACTGCTCCAGGCAGGGATGCAAGCCTGGGCACAGCACAACTGGGCTGTGCCAGGGCATGGACCATGTGATATTCAATGGTGCTGTGCCATGGCTCAGCATCATTGAATATGGCACTGAAGACACATGCACTGCATGCAGCGCAGTGGCACTGTGCCAGCACAAGTGGCAGGAGGGGAGTTGGGGATGCACCAGTGCAAGTGTGGTTGTGCTAGGTGCACCAACCATGATATTCAGCACTGGGTATGCAAATGAGGCCATTATGCATGCAAGGCACAAATGGGGCCATTTGCATGTCATTATGGCCACATTTGCATGCGGTGCATCAATCCCCGGCAACTTGCACCTGGCACCCTGCCAGGCTGCAGCCATCAGGGACTGATACCCTGCAGCCCCATGGTGAGCTCCGCTCCCAGTTGCCTGATCATGGACATGTGTATATGTAAACCCTGGTGGCTCCGTGGACTGAACAACATCGCCCGATCGCAAGCATAATTTATGTATCTCCCTGGTGGTCCAGTGGACTGCTATCCAATTGCCAATTGTGGACAGTAGTGAACTCCATCCCTGGTGGTCCATTGGTAATCCCCTCCCCACCTGCACACTGAGGTCACCCCCACCCAGCACCCCCAGGCAGTGGCAGGCAGCAGCACCCCCCTGCCCGCATGCCTCCTGGCCACCCGCCAACTGACAGAGTACAGTAGGCTCTGTACGCCTATTGGTCCACCGCATGGACCAATGGGAATGCAGCCCATACTGTACTACACAGACCTGATTCATGAATGGGTTCATTCTTTAAATATCTCACCAAGGCGCATAAGTGGATTGCGCATGGTACAACCCTCTTGCGCCATGTGCAACCCTTTTGAATATCCCACCATAAGGATACTGCCTGAAATAAGACAAAACTGATAGAACAGTGAGCACTATTTCCTATAGGTAATGATACGGAAATATTTTTTACCATTATTGAGTTATTATAAAGGATGAGATTGAGGAGGGTTTTTTCCCCGGGTAGGTTGATTCACCCCCTGTGTTAGATTACATTGCTGACACATATCAACCAGCTTTTAACCAGGACTAGAAACTGCCACCAATGTTGTCCAATCATTATTACCCAAATTAAAATCACCAGTGAGAATAATGTCTCCTAGAGCACAGACTGTTTCAATATCCTTAGCAATTATATCTAAATGTTCATTTGGGGCACTCGGGGGGAGGTGATATCAAACACCTAGGATAACATACTAAGTAGTATTTACCATTAATTTAATCTATAATGATTCAGATGTACTGATGGGGCTCTTGATCTTGTTAGAAATATCAACTGCCTGAATAGTATTCCTTAGGAAGATGGCAACTCCAGCTCCCTTTTTGTTCTGCCTATTGAAATTATACAATATACTCCCAGGCAGAGAAAAGTCCAACTTGATTTGTTCTCCCCCCCCCACGTAATAAACACATTATCCACTTCATTAGTTTTTACAGTTCGTCTAATTTACTTAAAAGGCTCTTGGCATTAAAATACAGACATTTTACATTTTTTGAATGAGTGTTTTTTCTCAAAAGTCTCTTAAGGGGAAAAACTGTTTTCTCTCCCAAATTAAACAGTTTAAATGTGTATTTATGTAGTTTAATACATGTTGGCTTAATAGTAAGTTCCCATTGCGACTCAATTGTAATTCATCACTACAAAACATGTCTGATCTACCAATATATTCTTCCCAGTAGATAAGGCATGCCTGATTTTGTTGCAGACATCTCACATGGAGCCAATTATTAAACATGCATATGGTGTTATTTAACTCAGCAGAGGCTCTAGGAACAGGCAGAACTTTGGACAATGCTATCTCACACCCATTATCCACCAGAATATTTGAAAGAGCAACTAGATCTTTTTTAATATATGTCAGACCTGCATGCAGAAAATCGTTTGTGCCTATATGAACAACCACTAATGGATTAGTACCCCCATCGGCTAAAATGTTATGAGCCATACTTGAGATATTTGCAATCTTTACTCACCTGAAACTCGAACATGTGTAATTTTCCTTATCTGGGTCACATATAGCCCCGTCCAGGTGTTTCACTATGGAGTCACCTATTACAAAGATCTGCCTATTTAACTCATTGGGAGTTGGGGGACCTCCATTGGGGTAGGACGAGGTACAAGATCAACTGGAAAATTAGATGGAGAAACTACAAGTGGAACAAAAGGGATGTCTAAAGGGGTGGAAAGCTGGTCATAGGGCTTTTGCAATTTGTCACTGAGTTAAAAAATATCGCATTGAGGGCTTATAGCTAGTATACTTGGGTTGGTCTTTTCTGAGGCAGTTGTAACTACACTCTGGTCCCCAAGTCCATTTAAAAAAGCAAAACCATTACTTGTGACCAGTGAAAATTGAAATGCCTTTTGACCTTTTTTATAAACTGTTCTGCTTTGTACCTCATATTATTTATTTATTTAGTTTTTGTTAACTGGGTAGGTGCACTAGCCATAAAATGAATATTTTGAGGCACGACCCAGGAGAGTACAACAAAAGGAGAACAATTGAACAACAGCAACATGGGTACAATAATACAAACAGAGGAACAGTACAGCAGTGCTACAAAAATACAATGGGTAGAAACAACAAAAAATAATGACAAGCATTATACAGATAATGGCAGTAAGATATATAATAAGTGCAGAAACTTTGGGTCTGATCTGTGGAGTGATAGAGTTAATAAGATAGCAAGGTTATATAGAGAGAAATGTGAGGAATGTTCAAACATAACAAGAAAGACTGACAGAAGGAAGGTCAGGGGTGGTAATTGGCAAAACAACAGTGGATGGTCAGCAATATGTGGTAATAAAGGAAGTTACAAGTATTTTTCTAGGTTGGAGTCTATTTTATTTTGAGTAAACCAAAGAGCTTGCCGTTGGCTCCTTACTTGATTCATCTGATTTTCTATAGACAGAGTAAAAAGTGTTTTTTTAGGTTCAGTTTATAGGTTTCATGTATTTTTATATTAGCTTGCCAGTCATGCCATAAGTGCAAAGATGCTATACTGTGTAATGTTTGAAAAAGAGATGTTAACGATGTTAACAATGGCGAGAGAAAACTATCATTATGCCAGTTTTCTTTTTCTTTTATACAATTTAAAGGCAAATCATTGTTTGCATTATTTATTGATCTCAACCAGAATTTAGCAATTCTTAGTTTAATAAGAGTAGCCATGGGTATTCTACCTAATTCAGCTCTTACTGTTGATCTGGCTGTTGAGGAAGGTACCAGTAAAATAGATTTATAATAATATAAAAGAGGGGTTTCCAGTTGTGGATAATAATTGTATCCCCATATTTCAGCTCCGTATAGAAGGAGTGGAGTGATTTTTGCCTCTCCAGCTTTAAGCGCAGGATTACCGAGAGTCCACCATATTTAAAGTTAAATCTTTGTAGTGCTTTAGCTACAAGCTTTGCCTTGTTGATTTGTTCCTTGATATGTAATATCCAGAAGTTTTTGGAGTGTAACATTATGCCTAAATATTTATAAGATGTCACCGTTCCATTAGCTGTATCATTATGAAAAATCCTTGGCTTTAGTAGCTTACTTCCAAAAACCATGACTTTTGTCTTGTCCAAATTTATCCCCAACTCTAATTTTTTATGTTTATCCATGAGGGATTTGAATTTTAGTTGTACTCCTTTAGTGGTCAATGAAAAACTGATTAAATCATCTGCATAAGTTAATTGAGTATCAGTTGGTTCATTATTTTTGGTGAATCCCAATGCCCTTTAGAATCATAATCTAATAAACTGTTTATATAGATATTAAATAATAGGGGAGCAAGTAAACACCCCCGTTTGACACCTTTATTTGTTGAGAAATATTCTGTGATATTTCCTTTTTGATCAAACCTCACAGCTGTGTAGGTGTTAGTATAAAGTAAAAATATTGGCCGAAGTATGGATAGGGGAGATCTCAAGTTTTAAGAATTTCACATTTTTTCTAATGAATTAAAGGAGACAGAAAAATCAACAAATAATGCAAACAGTCTCATTTTCCTAAAATGCACATATTTCTCTAACAGATGGAATAATACAAAAACATTATCTGTTGTTGAGAATCCATGGCGGAAACCAGCTTGAAGTTTGGAAAGGGGGCTGTTTATGTGTATCCAAGATTGCAGTTTGTTTAGCAGAATACTGGAAAATATTATTCCTGCAATATCCAGTAAGCTTACTGGGCAATAATTACTTGGGTTGCAATATAAGCTTTTTTTGTGAATGGAAATTATTATATTTTATTGCCATGAAATAGGAATACAGCATTCTTTTAAGCAAATGTTAAAGAGATTAACCAGAAAAGGGATCCAGAAATTCAGATTTTCTTTATAAATCTCATCTGGGATTTTGTCCGGTCCTGGAGCTTTGTTATTTTTAAGTTTTAAAATCGCCATTTGAACATCACCAATAGTGAAAATCAGGGGTGTATATGGAAGTGATAATGCCCTAAATGGAAAATTTATCTAATCTGCAGTAAAATTATTTTTGTTTAGAAGAGTTGTAAAGTAGGTGACCCAAGCTTCTTTGGGAATATAAGAAGTAAGTGTGGGTTCACATGATTTAACTCTTCCTGCTACCATGCTCCAAAAAGCCTTATTATCATGAGTTTCTATGGTCTGTTGAATAGTTTCCCATTGTTTTTGAGTAAATTCATATTTTTTTTTATCTTTAAGAATTTTTTGTATGCTTTCTGAGCATGGTTTAGATTTTCTTTGCCATAGTTCAAGGGGGTTTTAAGATTATCCCTAATTAACTTGCCCAATTTTTTCTTTTGATACAGACACTGGGCATCAAATAATGTTAAAGGGAAAGGGAGACCCACAAATGGGTGGCAAGGGACACCACAGGGGAAGGAAACAGCTTCTGATAGAGGATTCAGTTGTTATGGGTGTAGACCTGGGGAAGGGAGAGCAGAGGGAAATAAGGTGCCTGCCTGGTATCATGGCTTGGAGGGACAGGAAGCAAATCCTAAGGATTGCAGAAGCAGCACCGCAGGAGAGGGAACTATATATCATTGTCCACCTTGGGACAAATGACCTAGCTAGGCATGAGATCAGTGCAGTGCAGGATGAATTTGAGGAGTTGGAGAGGGGCCTCAGACATGTAGCAAGCATGGTAACCTTCTCAGAAGTGCTGCCAGTCTATGGCAGGGGTGATGCTAGGGTACTGCACACCATGCAGTTTAATGAATGGTTGCAAAACTGGTGCAGAGCACAGGGCTTTGGCTTTATTGGAGAATGGGGGTCCACCTGGAAAGATGAAGGCATATATTGGCATAATAGTCTGTATCTGTCCAGGAAGGTAAACAAGCTCCTGGGTGACAGGTTTAAATGCTTCCTTGGAAAGCTTTTAAACTAGCCAAGGGGGAGGTGCTGATAGGAAGCAGGAAACTTCAAACCTCCCCCCACAAAACATGACATGTAGTAGGATAAACACTGAGGTACAGAGCTTGACAGGACAGGGGTAAATGGAAAAATAGACAATGGCAATAAGAGCAGGGATGGGGTAAAAAAGGATAAAGCCAACATTAAATGAAGGGCAATGAGTACCAATGCCCATAGTCTGGGAAACAACCTTCCTGAGCTAGTAGCCCTAATGGAAGAGGAACACTTGGGTATTGTGGCAGTCACAGAAACATGGTACACAGAGAACCATGACTGGGATATCAACATACCAGGGTACACAATCTACAGAAGGGACAGGAAGGGTAAAATAGGAGGTGGAGTAGCTCTCTACATAAGGGAAGGGATCCAAGCTACAGAACTAAAAAAGTAAAGGGTGAGAACAAGAGACACTCTGGGTCACCTTTTAGACAGGGAATGGCATCACAATCTGCACAGGGGTTGTATACAGACCCCCATCTCAAGGGGAGGAAATGGAAAAGAAAATGATAGAAGACATTCTCAAAATGGCTGAAAAAGGGGAGATACTGTTGATGGGGGACCTGAATATGCCAAATATTAACTGGATGACATGGACTGTATCTACATCCAACAGCAGGGTCATTCTCGATGCCCTACAGGGGGCATGCCTTAGACAGCTAGTGGTGGAACCCACTCAGGAGGGAGCAATATTAGACCTGGTACTCTCAAGCGGAGAGAGGATCACAAATTTGGAAGTCAGTAGACATCTGGGAACAAGTGACTACTGCACAGTGTGCTTCACAATAAACACAACCACGGAGACAAGCCATACAAAGACAAGGATACTGGACTTGAGAAGGGCTGACTTTGGCATAATGGGTGAATACATGAGGAATGCATTAGCAAATGGCCAGAAAGGAGGGGTGGAAGAACAATGGAGAAAAATCAAAACTGCCATCATGGAGGCAATGAGCCTTTGTGTGAAACAAATAAAGAAAACAAAGCGGAATTAAAAAACAATATGGTTCTCAAAAGAGGTGTCAGTGAAGGTTAAGGAGAAAAAGGCTGCATTCAAAAAGTATAAGGAATCACAGAAGAAGCATGGCAGGGAACCATATCAGTTAAAGCAGAAAGAAGTGGGGAAGGCAGTCAGAAAAGCAAAGGCCCAAACTGAGGAAAAGATAGCCAACTCAGTTAAGAAGGGGAATAAAACCTTTTATAGGTACATTAGGGAACATAGAAAGGTTAAGGGAGGGATAGTGAAGATTAATAAAGGAGAGGGGAGGTTGGCAGAGGGAGACAGTGAAAAGGCAGAGATACTGAATGAATACTTTTGATCAGTATTCACAAAAGAAGAATAGGTGAAGTTACCTAAACCAAACAATAGAAGCACTCTGGGTAGTCAGGTTGATGCTGGTCCATTTACAGAAGAATGAGTCCTAAAAGAACTCCTAAAACTCAAGGTGGACAAAGCAATGGGGCCTGATGGGATTCACCCTAGAATCCTAAAAGAACTAAGGGAGGACCTAGTGACACCACTGACCACACTTTTTAAGAAATCATAGGAGGATGGGATGGTACCTGAGGACTGGAGGAGGGCAGATGTGATTCCCCTATACAAAAGTGGGAGCAAGGCAGAAGCAAGAAACTACAGACCTGATAGTTTAACCTCAGTGGTGGGGGAAAATGATAGAATCACTTCTGAAAGAAAGAATTGTTGAGTCCCTCGAAGCTAGTAGGGCACAGGACCCAAAGCAGCATTGATTCACAGCAGTAAGACCATGTCAGACAAATCTAATTGATTTCTTTGACTGGGAGACTAATGTAATAGACCAGGGAGGGGCTGTGGATATGGCCTACCTAGACCTTAGCAAGGCATTTGATGCTGTCCAGCACAAAATATTAATAATCAAGTTAGCCAGCCTGGGAGTGGGTCCCAGAGTGGTAGCCTGGGTAGCAAACTGGCTGCACAACAGGACACAGAAGGTAATAGTGAATGGAACACAGTCCAAAGAAAGGGGAGTAACTAGTGGAGTACCTCAGGACTCAGTACTGGGTCCAGTCCTCTTTAATGTCTTTATAGGTGACATTGCAGAGGGTCTGGAAGGAAAGGTATGCCTCTTTGCAGATGACACAAAGATCTGTAACAGAGTTGATACACTGGGGGTGGTAGAAAGGATAAGAAGGGATTTGGCAAGGTTGGAGAAAAAGTCAGACATATGGCAACTTAGATTCAATGCAAAGAAGTGCAAAGTAATGCACCTGGCAAATAAAAATCCGGGAGAAGAGTACACAATAGCAGGGGAGGTACTAACAACAACAATAATGGAAAGGGACCTGGAGGTAGTCATATCAGATGACCTAAAGGTTGGTAAGCAAAGTGAGAAGTCAGTAAGGAGAGCCAGGTTGATACTGGGATGCATAGGGAGGGGCATCACAAGTAGAAAAAGGGAAGTGGTTATCCCTCTGTACAGACAGTTGGTGAGACCCTATCTGGAGTACTGCATGCAGTTTTGGAGACCTCATCTATGCAAGCACATAGACAGGATGGAAGCAGTCCAGAGGAGGGCAACTAAATTGGTGCAGGGTCTACATCATAAACCATATGAAGAGAGACTGAAGAGCTTAATATGTATACACTTGATGAAAGGAGGGACAGGGGGACTTGATAGAAACTTTTAAGTACCTCAAGGGAATCAACAAAATCCAGGAGGGTAGCATCTTTCAGAAAAAGAGATGTGTAAGAACAAGGGGACACAATTTAAAGATAGAGGGGGGATGGCTCAGGGGTAATGTGAGGAATTTTTTTTTCTGGAGAGAGTGATGGACGTGTGGAACCGCCTTCCTGGAGAGGTTGTGGGGTCTAAAACAGTGGGGGAATTCAAATATGCATGGGATAGACATAAGGAAATTATAGTGAGGGTTGCAGGAAGTAGGCTGTTAGTTAACTAGAATCTGCAGCTTATCCAATAGGTAAGGAAATGGGCAGGCTGGGTGGGCCAAGTGGTCCTTATCTGCCATCAAAGTCTATGTTTCTATGTAGGTGATTGATTCTTATATTCATATATTTCCCATCTGATTCTGGATAGAAGTTTCTCAAAGTTTCCAATAGTATCTTGAACTGAATGTTCTGGGTTATGATCAGATAAATGGTTCGATAATGGAAAGATAATATGTTCTATATTCTTAATTTTCCTATTGTTCAAGGTAAGTTTAAATTTCCCCATAGGGACTATTGGAATGTAATACGTGTCATTGGAGGACATTGTTTTTTTGTCTTTGATTGTGACTATGGTGCAAGAGAGAGCAGCATGATCACTTTCTGGACTAATGTTTATAGAGAAATTCTGTACAAACTCAAACAATTCAGGAGATATTAATACATAATCTATTACACTGTTCCCGATAGGGGAAAAATATGTGTATGCTTCCTCAGAATCCCCTGCCATTCAGAATTAGTAAATTGTTCTCAGTTATGAATTCTTTTAATTTAATACCAGCTGTATTAGCAGTGGTATGTTTGAATTTTCTCAGGTCTAAATCACACATATAACTAAGGGAATGTAATATAGGGAGGTTAACAAAAATGACTAATTGAGTATTAAAATCACCCCCTATCAGTACTGTATCAATATGATATTTAATGTAAAGAGAATTCATGGTCAGGGAGAGCTCAGAACAGAGGTCAGCAGAACTTATAATCGGAGTGTTAGGGGGAACATACACATTCACAATCATGTAAGTAAACAAGTCCCACTTGACAATATTTATCATTGATGTATTTTTAAACTCAGTTTGGTCAATTACTTGTATACCATTTCTAATTTTGATAAACATGGTTACACCACCCCTCGGTCTACCATAGTATGTCTCCCTAGTTGCTTGCAAACTAGATGCTTCAAAACCATTTAGGTACAATTCTGCAGTTGCACATATCTCTTGAAAGAGCAAAATTTCATATTTTGAAACCATTTCTATCCAATGGGGGTCAACCAGTTTTACCCCCAAGCCCGCTATATTCCAAGACATGAAGTTATCAAGATTAGAGGTTAATGAATCATTATATGCTATGGATTCTACTGTATTTGATAAAGTAATCTGATTATTGGGTAGTCATGGGGAGATGCTGTTTTCTGGACTGAGTCCTTTTGGATTTTCATAAGACTGAAAATCAGTGAGAAATATCTGAGTTCTATCTAATTTGTATACATTAAATAATAAATTTCTATATAAAGTTTCTGATTTTATTTCTAAATCAATTTGAATGTCTAAGTCATCCGTATGAACTCTCATAATCACTCCCAAGTTGGATTTAGCTATTTCTATGTCCAAGTATGTCTCAAGAAGAGTTCTAATGAAGGAAGCGAGTCTATGACTATTAGTTCCTTCAAATCTCACTATTCTGAATAAGAAGAGAAAATGTTTATCTGGTATTTTATCAAAGTTCCAGTTAAGCAATGTTAAAGTTTAGATTATGATTTCACAAGAGGTCAATGGGTTTAATGATAAGTTTGTATTCTCATGTGCATACATACATATAGTTGACCAATTAACTGGAGAAGAAATTAGAATATCAAGTGTATTTAAATGTTTGTTTAGCCCAGATTTTCTTGGCTATTTCCATGTGAGATAATAGTATGTAGACTGGGTAGTTAGGAACTGATTTATCTCTAGAAACCAATTTTATGCTGGGCACTGCTTGGGGTAATTCTAGTTCAGCTTTAAAGAAGTGGCACATTAAAGAAAATAAAGTGTCACTTGTTTCATGTGGCTTTAAAAAAATATTTTCAATTTTGAAAACTACCTTTTTCCCTGTAATTGTAATAAATTCAGGGTTAGGATGTGAAGGGGGGAGATCTTGCACCAGGGATTCCTCATAAGATTCCAAAATTAAGTCATCCCTTTTCAAGCAATTTTTACTCAAGTTGTTCTGTACCACAGCAACAGTTGTAACAGGAAAGAACTCTGTTACATCCTCTTTAACCTGGATTAGTTCTTATTAATTGATTTTACTTGATCTGTACTAATGAGGTTCACAATATTTTCTCTATCCTGCAATTTCTTTGTATTGTTTTTCAGTGATTTTTTTCCTTTTATTATTTTTTTATTTACTTTTTGGTAATTAACTTCCTTAACTTCCTTTGTTCCCTTTTTTACCTTTTTTCTTTGGTGGTGATTTAGGAAAGTAAATTGAAGAGAATTGAGGCCTTGATGACTTCTCAATCAAGTAGTTTTTCTTTATGTTATCAATTTTATCTGATAGGTCTGTGAGTTTATTTACAATGAAATCTTTCTAAGTCTTTCTATGTGATGTTTTAATTTGTTATAGGCCTCAAGGAATACTATATTCATCATAACTGGATGTGTTAATGCTTTGATAGTGTATTTAGAAATTGCATCTGGGCATTGTTTAAGAAATTCAGGATCTAAATTAATTGCTTTAACTTCTTTATCCAGTTTATTAAATACTTTTTCTGGAGAATTAGTCAACATTTGTGAGTCCATTAAATGGTCTAAGTAATGCTCTATGCTGTTAATGGATTCTGAGGGACTGAAAAAGCTTATGCGAGTAGGATGTAAAGAAATTTATGGTCCTTTAGAGGAACGTTTTGATAAGTGAGCCCTTGTTTGATCACATAAATAATGCACTGAAGACTGACTATTCAGTGTGATGTCCTTATGAAATTTGTTGGACTTCTTAAAAAAAAGTCTGCAATTTTCCTCTGATGGGATAATTTAGTTAAGGGGGGAGTTGAATTTTTTTCCCCATATCAATAACAGAAACTCCATCGTTAAAAATGCTTATTAAATGTTTATTTTCATGATGTGCTTCATTTATACTTTCATTGCCCTTAATAAACCCTTGGCCAGTTTGATCAAGGCTGCTTGACTTAATTTGTCCATTTTTAGTAATTCCTGGTTCGATTCCTTCTCAGTACTATAATTCTGTTTAAAATAATTAGACTCTGACTTAGATCTGGATACATAATATCTGCAATCATAAGCAAATTCATATTTGATGTAAAAAGGGGAAAAAGGGAGTGGGGTTTCACCAGGGGCTCCTTTTGGAATAGAGGCTGTCACCACAAGGTTTTAAGTAAGCACACAGCCATTCTTCTTTGCATTCTGATTATCATTTTGTAGTTTGGGCCCTTTTTTCTTACCCATTGTGTGCTTATTCACTACCTTGCCACTTCATGTATACATAATCTTACTAATTGAACTTCTTAGTCTAAAAAATTTTAATAGTTTAACAAATAAAAGAGATTCTCAAAAGAACAGAATGGACAATAAATGTAAGTAAAGTAAAGTAAAATTTATTTCAAAGTGCTTTTCAGAAAACCAAAGCACTGTACAAATACCAAATAAATAACAACAAATACAACATCAATAACAATAAAATCATGCACCAAATGCTTTTGCAAATAAAAAAGTTTTTAACTCAGCTTTAAAGCACTTAATGGTCAGGCAGCTTAGGTATCTGATGGGATAGAGAATTCCACAGGGCAGGGGCAACATACGAAAATGCACATGCTTCAGATGTTTTCAAAGGAACCCTGGGAATCTCTAACAATCCCTCGTCAGTGGATCGGAGTGAGAGAGAGGGGCAGTAGGGAGTAAGGAGATCTTTCAGATACTGTGGCCCCTGTTTGTGTAGGGCTTTATAGGTCAGTAATCTGACCTTGAAGATGATCCGCCATTGAACAGGCAGCCAGTGCAGCCCACACAGAACAGGCATAATATGACTATTTCTAGATGTTCCAGTCAAAAGCCTGGCTGCTGCATTTACACTAGCTGTAAGCATTGGGTATTAACCCCCAGTAGCCCCAGGTAAAGGGAATTGCAGTAACCAAGGTGAGTAGTCACAAAGGCATAGACCAGTAAGGGAAGGTCAGCCAGAGGAACCAGGTGTTTCACCAAGCCAATATTCCTCAGATGGTAAAAAGAGGACTTAACAAAGGTAGACACCTGAGATTTCAGGGTCAAACCACTGTCAACAATAATGCCCAGGTTATGTACCTGGCCTGAGGTCAAGAGCTGGACACCATTAAGCCAAAGGCCCAATGGTACAGCAGCACTATGGCCTGCTTCAAGGTGACCTGGGTCCATGATGGCTATAGTTAAGTAAATGGCTATAGTTAAGTACTTGATGGAATACTAATTGAAATCTAAGCTCTTTAAGCAGTCTAAGCTGTCTATTTTATCTATTTTGTTTGTTCAACATCCATATCAGTTAGCTTAAAAAAAAAGGAGAAGACTTCTTGGTGAGTTATTTTCCGGTTTCCAAGTACAATCAATGTTATTTGCTGTGGTCTGTTTAGGACTTTGAGCCTTTGTGAATAAGCATAAATTCCAGAAGAATCAAAAATCCAGAAACAGAAAAGAAGAAGGAGGATAAATAGAAGGGTCTGGCTCCTCAACTCCAACTCCACATCTCAGTCAAATCTGTATAATTCAATTAGTATAAAAAAAAAAGAGACCCTGGGTGTAGACAAAGGATCCGCATGAGTGTCTTTTGAAGAATCTTTTTTCAAAGAGAAGTCCAAATCACCCCATTTTTATCCCGGCGAAAGTTTAAATACCCAGGATTTCTCTGCTCAAACTTGATATTTTCAAAGCATAGTCCATCTGCCACTAGAATAAACAAACAGAAAAAAGAAAAGAAGAGAAACTTTTTTAAGTCTAAAAACGGGAGACCAGTTTAAGTGATTTTACCAGGTTACTGGATAGCAGTAACGCTAATTTATAACAGGACTAAAGTGCTAAATCTAGTGAATTTTTTGCCAAGAAGCAGTCTAAGGTTGAGTAAATAATATGTTTAAACAAACCATACAAATTATTCAATAGCACCATATAATCAACTGATTAACTCACTTGCATTAAGAGAGGTTCTGTTATGGTATTGTTACAAGTCTCTAAGCCCTTCGTAGGCTGACTGCAATGAGCTCCAAAAAAAAGGATTATATACTAACCACTCAAATACTTTTTCAGCAGTGGGCCATGAAGTATCATACAAAACAACTGCCAGTGGAGCTAACAAATGAGACACTTGTCCTGCATTGGGTAACAGTTTCCAAATTATCCTACTTCAAAAAAAAGGTGTGCCTTTATGTGCACAGCATGACGTAAAAGTATGCTCCAATGGCACAAAAAAGTTTAATAATGAGTTTATTAAACAAAATAAATAATAATGTTTATGGAGTATTAATTAATATGAATTCTCTTATAGCAGCTGCAATAGAGTGAGATCGAACTTATGTTAACAAAAAATAAAAACAACTTTTTTTTATTCAAAATTATGCCAAGCCTTTGCAATGGATGCAAGTAGAAAAGAGAAAAGCTCCCAGCTCAAGATAAACAAAGATTAAAAAGGTTTCTTAAAATAGCACCAGAGTAAAAAGTTAAGAGTAAAATGGGAACTCTCCGATCGAGGCACTGCGCTGGCTTGGCAAAAACCAAACACCAAAGCTCCCTAAGATTCAAAACATGGGTCACTTAACACTAATCACTAAACACACTAAGATTTAGTAGTTGCTGTATTGGTCCTTGCAAGAATAGATCCAGAAGCAAATGATTTGATACCTTTTAATGGACCAACATAGATGTAACAACAAAAACAAAGTGCTCTAGCTTTCGGACCAACTAGTCCTTCTTCAGAAGCTCACGGTCATGAGCTTCTGAAAAAGGACTGGTTAGTCAACTCAAACACTGTTATTCATCTATGATCCATAAAAATCATCATTCTGAACTCTTCTACTAAGATGAGCACTTAAATTAAGCAACGATGTGTAAAAGAAGAATAAAAACTCTCCTTTTCCACTTTAGCACAGATTCTTCTCTCTCTCTCTCTCTCTGCTTCTTTGGCGTTCATCCACCATTTGCTGTTTAAAGATTCTGCGAGGTATTTGGAGTCCAGTTGTCAGGTAAGGCTTTTGTCCACCAAGAAAAATTCCATGTCCTGGTGACTTTTAAAAATGAGTAGTGTGCATTGAGTAAATCCTGATACAGCAACTCCATTCAGCAGCAGCTCAGCTTGCGGCAGCCATTCACCAGGCAAAAATCAGTAGGGAAATCCTAGACTCCCTCAAGTCGACCCAGAAATACAATATGGGGTCACACTGTACCTTGTTCCACTCTAACTTAGAATAACACAAAGTTTAAAAAAACTAGTGCCTCAGGAGACTGAGATAGAGAGCTGGTAACACTTCACAGAGCCCCTAAATAAAAAAGAGAACTGTTTCACAGTCGGTATTCCACAGAGGAATCAACACCGACTACAGGCTCTCTTCCTGGATTCCCAGACACAGGAAACTAGGGCTCCACACAAAATGATGTTGCATATATATATTTAAAACTTCACAGTTCTGTTATGTTACATATACGTGATGACCAATGCAGCACTGGGCAATGCTCTGATCAAATATTAAGCACCCTGCTCACTGAGCGGGCTGAGTATATATCAGCTATTGACACGGAAATACAACATGGGGTCACGCTGTACCTTGTACCACTGTAACTTAAAATAACACAAAGTTTAAAAAAACTAGTGCCTCTGGAGACTGAGATACAGTGCTGATAACACTTTAAAGAGCACCTAAATAAAAAAGAGCACCATTTCACAGTCTGTAGTCCACAGAGCAATCACTATGGATTACAGGCTCTGCTCCTGGATTCACAGACACAGGAAACTAGGGCTCCACACCAAATGACATTGCATATGTATTTAAAACTTCAAAGTTCTGGTGTGTTACATATACATGATGACCAGGGCAGCACTGGGCAGTGTTCGGATTAAATACTGAGAAGTTCTGAGGTAGCATCCCCCCCCCCCGCTATGCCTTTAACATACAGCAGCAAATAGCAAAAATCAGAGGGGGAGTGCACTATTTTTCAGCTGTGGAAGAATACTTCCAAATGCCCAAAAACAGAGTTGCATGATCAGCCATTTTACAGCTATTCTGATCCCAGTAGTGCTGTAGGCTCTGCCTATAGCCCTAAAAAGAGTTCATGGGGGAAAAATGGAGAAAATGCTTGCAGGTTGGTTGAGGTTAATCTGGAAGCAGGTTGGGAAAGAGAGAGAGCTGCAGTCAGGGAGCAGCAGTGCCTCAGTAAAATACACAAGAATCAGACAAAGTTGGGGTGACTACATCCCATTCAATACCAGTTTGATATCCAGTACAATATAAAGGAAAATCATAAAGCTTTTACCACAAGGCTTTGCTTCTTTATTTGTACAATCATGGAGGGAATGCAAGTAGTTTTATCAGCTTTTGCAGCTTAGCAGTGTAAAAAAAACAATCAGTATGGCAGGCAAACAGATGAAATGAAAATGCCAACGAAGGCAAGGAACAGAACCCCTCTCCTACTGATGAGGGTGAGATTAACTTTGTAAAGTAATTAAGATCAGTGGCTTTCAATGATAATAATGAATTTCAAAAGGGGTTTTGGGTATGTACAGTACAAGAATTAAGCAATAATGCGACAGGGGTGTGGTGTATCGTGGGATAATAAATCACGCCTCGGGTAGTTGGGCAGCCTTGTGCGAGCACGCAGGCAGTCTGCGTCAACACTTCCAGTAACAAACTCTATCTACTCTCTACACACCTGAAGGCTCGCAAATATTATAAACTGGATTAACTGATATTTTTATGCCTTTAATGCAAAAAGTAAAAGTTTTAAATATTTTAATATTGTTTTTATATGAGAGTAGGTAGACATTTAAAAAAAAAGTTTGTGTATTTCATTTTTGGCCAGTAGGTGGTGCTGTTGCAGGAGGATTTTGTTACAGGCTTAATTGTTGTGGTATTGATCCCCCGCCCGAAGTTTAGTTTACTGACGAAGTTAATATTGTTTTTTTGTTGAGGAAGTGAAGATGAGTCGTGCCCTACTTCTGGAAATCGAAGGTAAGGTCAAGCCTGAGGAAGCGGGTTGTAGCTTTTGCCATTTGGCGCAAGGCAGCGTGGCAGTGAGGCAAGCAGTAGTTGGTGCTCACAGATGAAGCAGTTGCAGTAATGAAAAGGAGATTTTGTGTTGTAAGCAGCGTCTGGTTTCGGTGACCTGTATGGATGGGGGGCAATTGTGAGGATGTGTTTTTTTTTTTTTGGCCTGTTAGTTGTAGTGGAGGTCTGACTTGCTTTGCTTGTGGGGAAGTGGAGAAGATTGCACTGAGAGTGAGCAGGCTGGTGGCGGAGGGTTTTCCGAAGCCATGATGATGTAGCCGATATCATCACTGTGAGAACCCTCTCGGCCAATGGTTGCTCGAATTACGATCGCTGGTTCATAATTAAGCAATAATGCACGACAGAGTGTGGTATATCGTGGGATATCATCATGCCTCGGGTGGTTGGGCACAAGGCCGCAGGCCGAGTACGTCCAACGACCCGAGAAGTGGCGATATCCCACAATATACCACACCCTGGAGTGCATTATTGCTATTATGAACTGGTTTAATAGTTTTCTGTTGAGAAAATAATAAAAAATCCACTTTTAAAATATTTTAATGTCTTTTTTGGAGTGATGGAGGAATATCTTTGAAAGAAATAGTTCCTGGAGGGTATGGGCAGCAGGTGGCGCTGTTGTAAGTGGATTTCAATGGAGGAGTGCATCTGTGAACCCAGTGTCACTTTCTCAGCACTAATGCTGAACTGTGTTTCTCAGCATTTGACCCAGTCTGCTCTGGGACACGGTAAAAATCTGTGTGGATTCGTTTTCATGAAAGCACTGCTGACAGGACTGCTATTGTGTCAGTTGTGCTCTGGTCTCGTGACGTCGCCACCACAACCTGTCCGTCCGAGATGATCTGCGTTGCGATTGTTTCATAGAGCAGAGGGTAAACTGCCTGCATTGTGTTTTGAAGGAGCAGGTGAGATTGGCAAAATCTTTTTTAAAACAATAGCTAAAGCGGTGAGGTCATTTTGTCCACGAGCTGGCAGATGTTTGGTTGGGAAGGTCCGTTATGTATTCGGGATGTTTTGAATGAGTGTCCGTTGGTGTCTGCTGAGCGGCATGGTGGTGTCTCAGTATTTCTTGGTTGGGAGCGGGTGTTTTAGTTATGTATGCCGCACTTGGTGGAGTTTAATAACTTCAGCAGTGGGAATATTTTTTTCTTTTGCTGGTCATGTTGATGGGTGACTCGCCTAGGCGTCCTGGGTGAGGTGAACGTTGCAGTAGGAGGATCTCTTGCCTGTGAGGAGGCTGGTGACCGGAGGTTTTCTGAAGCCGTGATGATATAGCCCGATATCATCACGGCTTCCAAAATCTCTCAGCCAATCAGCTTCCTCCATTTACAATCGCCGGTTCATAATTAAGCAATAATGCACGACAGGGTGTGGTATATCGTGGGATATCGTCACGCCTCGGGTGGTTGGGCACGAGGCCGCAGGCCGAGTGCGTCCAATGACCCGGTGATGATATCGCGAGACCTACACCCTGGAGAATGCGATACTAATATAATTTAAAAGTAATAGTTTATAAATAAAGATTAAAAAAAACGCCATACCTGTTAAAAAGCTTTTTGGTAGTGTAGGAATACATTTTAAAAAATAGTTCTAGAAGACAGCAGGTGGCGCTCTTGTAGTTGGAGCTGACAGAAAATGTAATAGTATTGTGATGGTGTGACCTGTGAACTCTGCAAC
The DNA here is from genome assembly GCA_016271365.2 of Neoceratodus forsteri. Taxonomy (NCBI): domain Eukaryota; kingdom Metazoa; phylum Chordata; order Ceratodontiformes; family Ceratodontidae; genus Neoceratodus; species Neoceratodus forsteri. The sequence continues at coordinate 1,028,032,149 of CM028135.1, forward strand.
AGTATCTTTGTCTGCCCCCGCAGTAGATGATCGCGGTAATGAGATTTTAAAGAAAATGAAGCCAATGACCAGTGAGAGTAGATTAGGAAGCGTAATTTTTTAAACCGTGCTGCGTTGCTTAAACGGGCGGCCGCATGCACCTCTGAAAGAAGTGAGCGAGAGTGAGAGAAAACTCTCACACAGTAGCGCTTTGTTGGAAAGAAGCGCGGGTTAACTTGTGGCGCTAAATTTCGGCAGCAGGATTACAGTGATGTTGGCAGGGAAATGAGATGGCAAGTGGATTTCTTTTTAATTTTTTTATGACACTGGATTATTGTTTGTGGCAGCAGCTTGCGTTGTAAGTTCAGCGTGGCTGCCGTTGTCGTTGGAATGATTTTTTTTTTCTGCCGGTGAGAAGGCTGGTGACCGGAGGTTTTCTGAAGCCGTGATGATGTAGCCCGATATCATCACGGCTTGGAAAACCTCTCGGCCAATCGGCTTTCTCCATTTATGATCGCTGGTTCATAATGTGTATTTGACATTCTCAAGCCATGGGATATAGTCATTTTCCTGTGAGGTAATAAGTTTTGAAATCCTCTAAAGCTGTCATAAATTCATCTGAAGATGGGTGGTATGTGGTAAATCACGAGGCAGAGTAGAGCAGTACAGAAACACCTACATGGCACAACTATTACATTAAATATTAGAAGAAAAACATAGTAGTCATGTAATGAGTGTCTACAGTTCAGTTAGCATTTTACATACACATAGTGCAGATGTGCAGGCTGATTCTAGTATTCATTAATGTTCCTGTTAGGCTAAGAGTATTTTCCTTATTCCTGCTTCTATGCTGCTTTTTGTTGGTGCCCTTCTTAGTGTGCTACAAATTTCTACCTTTGTATTTAGTGCTTGACTGAGTCATCCTATACTGTTTAACCATCCAAGCCTGGAATTTTTGAATTATTTTTGTCTTGGTAGCATAGGAGGGATGGATGCCTTGATGGACTGTAGTTGCTAATGTAGCATACCATGCTCAGCAAAAACATCACATTGATGCCTCCCTAGGGAAGGAGTCAGAAGCAAACTATAAAATCTTGTTATAAAATACATGCAGTATAGGCTAGGGGTTAGAATAACGAACTGTGAATGAGCTTCGTACATCCAGTAGAACTAGGTTTGATGCTCACAACCTGCACTTCCATACGTGTGACTCTGAGCAAGTCACATAACCAGTCCAAAGCTCCCGGGTCACCCCTGAAAACTGGCAGTTGTACATAGTGGGCCTTACCTGATTAACAAAGAATAAATAAAAATAAAATATTCTAATTCTGCTTAGTCCTGTTTCCCTTATTGACTGTGGCACCACACAACAAGACAGCGATTATGATACTATTGGAGATGTTGCAGTAGGTTTGCCTCTTTTATAAGATAGGCCCTAAGTCTATACATACTGTAACACCAAGTTTCTGGTGGAGACTATTGACAGATAATTAACATGAGGTCCAAAGGATAAATCTGTATGCATTAATACCACTGAGTACTCCAGAGAACCAACAACTTTGAGTAGACCACTAGCAGATATTTTCAATTTAAGCAAATTCTGTCTTTGAGCACCAATGTCTTAGTACCAAATTGCATAGCTTGTCTTCTTGGTATTTAGTAACAAGATGTCCTTCCAAAACAACATTTCTAGTTGTCAAAAGTCATCACCAAAATAGGAATTAATCAGAGTTGTTATCATGACATCTGTAGAGTAGCATATAAGTGCAATTGTCAGGCATAGCATCCACAAATAAGAGGCAGAGAGACATATGGAACCTTGTGAAACATTGTTTGGTATGGCCCTAAGAGAGTATAAGCTGCCCATCACATAACCTTCTGATTATGGTTTATTAAATAGTCCTTGAACCAATGACAGGAAAATTTGTAAAGACCAAACTATTTAAATGTAGTCAGTAGGCGATAAAGGGTAACTAAATCAAATGCTTTCATTAAATCAATAAAAATAACTCTTTTTACAAACTCAGCATCCATGTCACTAAGCGTGTCTCTGGTAAGCTGTACTAGGGCTGTATCTGTGTTACGATTTTTTCTGAAGCCATGCTGGATGTCAATAATGGTGTTATACTGACATACTAAGAAGCCAGCAGATTAGGTCTATCAAGTCTTCTTGATAATCAGTGTACTTATGAGACTCATAGTACTCTTGGAGTTGATTATAAATCAGTCTCTGCTGAACTTTTGCTGGGGGACTAAGGAGACAAATTGATCAGTAATTTTCAACTGGTTCCTTGGACCCCTCCCTTGCATACTGCCACAACAAATGTAACTTTACATTTTCAGGAATAAAAACCCTGGTGTACTGTAGGAACATGCTAAAAAGGTTCCTGAGAGGAGTGGCTAAGACTGGGGAAGCTAATGTGAGCAACCTTGGCTTGAGACTGTCATAGCCAACTTGGTTATCAACCTTGATTTGCTTCAAATGGTCAAGAACCTCATTCTTGGTGAAAAGTTTCAAGTGGAATATAGATGGTCTCTTCTCTCTGGGAAGGGAACTTGGTCAGGAGGAAGGGAGGCCCAGTGACACTCCACTTCAGGGAGTCTGCAATTTATCTAGATCAGCGAAAAAGCATTGAAGAAATCAACAGAAGGTGCTGGGTCAAATAACTTTTTTCTCATAATAAGCAAAGATTTTTGTTTTTAAAAACTACACTGTAGCATTGATCCTGTCACAGGACTGAAACTAAAAATTGCAGTCACCCCAGACATTTCAGCCAGTTCACCCTATGGATAAGTTCCTCAAAGACAAGCACAACCCTCTGTCACCAAAGACCATCTGCTACTACAAACTGCTGCCCTCTAACCACGGTTACAGAACTTCCAAACACCTTGTTTTGAGTATATTCAGTGCAAAATCTTGTGGTCATGAATCTATTAATTGCTGTCTTTTGGTTAGGTCAAGAGTACAATTGACATGAAGATGCTGACTAAGGCACTGTGTCAAAAAAAAAAAAAAAAAACAGTACGAGAACTCCAAGACCCCCCCAATCAGATAAAAATATCTGCCTGGAGACCCAGCTAAGTCAATAAGAGACTGTCAAGTATTTGTTGCTAAACGAATGGGAGACACCATGTTATCTGCAATGGGACAGATCCACATAAAAGAAGGATGTTGAGAGACAGAAAGCTGCATACTGATCTTGGTTAATTTCTTGCTATACTACCTCTGCTCTGAGAGACTTCAGCCATATTTCAATTTTTGACTCTAAGACTGTCATTTCTCTAACTCTGCAAAAGACTTTGGCTACTGTCAAAAGGAGAGAAGAGCTCATTAGAAGCTCGAACATTATATTAAATTTCTCAAATTAATTTTGCCTTAGGCTCCAGAAGAATACAAGGACTTTAAAACCAAGGAACAAAGAAAATACACCACTCATCCAGACGCCAAGGAAAATCCAATCTCCGGACAGAAGGGAGAGAAGATAAAAGGACTCTGGCTGAGTATATTCAAAAGACTTTTAAAGGTGCTCACCTAATGTGTCTCTTTGAGAATTTGGGTTCCATATACATGTATAAGAATAAAATGCAATACAGTACTGTTTAAAGCTAGCAAGATTATGAGTTACTGAAGAACTGTGCACATGTGTTAATTGAAATGGTTCTTGAGAGAACACTGCCTTAAGATCCAGAGAAATAGGGACAGATTAAGGCTATACCTTACCAGTGTGTAGTTGTAGAAACACACAACAGACTGAGTCTACTCAGAGATCATAGGATTATATACAATAGTATTGTGTTTTTGTTATCTCTGATATTAGAATATAAACTGCTTTGCAATTCATATCTAAAAAAAAAACTGACATCTCAATGATTACCACCACATAACTGATGAGTGCAATTTACAGTACACCTTTCTAGTAAACAGCCAAAAGAGATTTCCCCTTTAAATTTGTACAGAGACCAAGTTAATTACTGGTAATTGCACCCACAAAATCATGGACCATAATAATTCTGGGGGGGGGATTGTTTTCCCAAATGAACAACACCCAGAAGTCATCACTTAATCCAGGGCTAGCTATCCCAACAACTATAAGGGCCCCCCTTGCAAAATATGTTTTGGGGCACTACCTCCACACCAATAATCATAAAATAACCATTAACACATAAGAAATTTTTATAGCGTAAGTTAATTTGTATCAGTCCTGCTAAGCATCCATAGTTTGTCCATCCCCCCCCCCACCATCCCTTGCTGGCACCATGATCAAGGAAATGAACAATGCAATTTGTCTCTGCTCCTCCTGGGGACACAAGCACTAGATGTTTTGAGTAATGGGCCCTATTCCTTCTTTGGTTTGTTCTCCCACCCCCACCATGTGAAATTGGAGTTGGAATCTTCTGACACCACTCCTGACAGACCCAATTTTAAATGGATAACCAATTTCCAAAGAGAAAGCTACAAATTTGTCTTTGATAAAAGATGTTCTTAAAGCTGACCTCTGAGGCAGTGGGCCTACTGACAGTGTGGGCTCTACTACAACCACAGCTCTTGCACCCCTCTGGTCATGGCCCTGACTTAATCTAACCTTTTTTAATATTATACAGGTAGTTTGCCATTCTCATAATAATATATTCATTTTCCTCTGTAATCAGAAAATAGGCAACTACATACATATCTTCTCTCTAAAGAGATACAAGTATTGGAGTTAGCCAAAACTTTCTCACGTTATCATACCAAGTACACTTGATTAATAAAGTATTGTAGGTTTCTGTCACCCAAAGAATAATTACAATTTCTAGCACTAGGATCCTGAGCTGTCAAATCTCACTTGCAACACATCACTAGCAAACACCTCAATCATGTGATTTATTTGGACTTTCCTTTTAGCAGGCTTTTAAGAAAATCCAGGTAAAACTTTAAACCATGTCTATTGTCATTCTTAACCAATCACATGAAAAATGTTGAAACCTCACTCTTCTTTAAGTCACTTTGTATATAATTTTTATTTTTACACTAAGAAAAATGTTGCTTTCAACATGCCACCCCAGAAAGTTTGTATTAAAATAGTTTCATGGCTGCCTTCACGTGTTTTAACCAGTCTAAATATCTTCATTTGATTTTGATCCAGTTTAGTTTTTCTTCTAGACATAGTGTAATTTAGGCAGTCAATTATTCTGCATGCAACAATAGCCAGTAATTCACTTTCAAACCTCTGCTGATGTAGAGATCATAATTTGTTCTACCTCTACCTTACACGAGGCACTGGGACTGATGGTTTTACACTAAGAAAATATCTATATAATTGATTTTGAGGTCACTCTACTAAATCCATCTTTGGGCCTCCCATTCCTCAGCTTCATATAGGTCATGTGCATTCTACCTTGCCTAGACAGCTTCTAATAGTGATCACAGAGTTTTTCTATTAGAGACGTTAAACTGAGGTCCCATCTGCCTGGATTGGTGGTAGTTCAGGTGGATGTTAAAGATCCCATGGCACTTATCGAAAAGAGTAGGGGAGATTTTATTAAGCAAGAAACACAACATCACATAAAAACAAAATTTCCAGGTTCAAACAAGAAAGAAAAACAAGATTATACAAAAACTAAGAAGATTAGACAATTGGAAAATGATTCCATAAATAGTTAACATAAGATCTGGAGTATTTTTTCTCATCTTGTAAATGAAGTACATGCAACTCAGAATCAATAGCAGATACAATTGAAAAAAAATCTGTATGAAGTTGCTGTAACACAAAGTGACAACGTGCCTGCCATAAAAAATATTGTAAAAGGGCAAAAAAAACATTCAATGTACTTCTATGATACTGCTCCCATCTACCCGAATAATCACCCAGTACCAAAGTATTATAAGTAATAAATCGCAAAGGGGACGTATTCCAGTGTAAAGCTGCAAACTCCCAAAATCTCTGACTGTCCGGATAGTCAATAAAGAAATGGGATTGGCTTTCTTCCATATCAATACAGTCATGTTTTAAACAATAACGTTCAGTCACTGGTTTATATTTCAGATTTCCTCTCACTCCTAATCGACCGTGAGCAGAGATCCAAATAATATCCCAAGTTTTAACAGGAATCCTAATATCTGTCAACTTACTGAGTGCATATTTCATATTCGATGGAGAGCAATAGGGAAAAAGTAGGATTACCTTTTGTAAATCATAGACAATATAATCATAAAAGGATTTCCTAGTTAGCGAAAGTAATTTTTGTAGTGGAATCTGCCATTGGAATAGCCTTTTAAGAGTAGAAAGGCCATACTTTGGAATGTCATCCGACAGTAATATTCTAGGTGGGAAAAGAGACCATCTAAAAAAATATTTGTGCCATAAAGATTTGACCCAAAAATGCCATGGCAAAGAAGGTTCCTGCCAAATAAATGGGAAAGAGGAAAATAAAAAAATGGAATGAAAAAAAATGAGAGGATTAACCATTTGTAGTCCACCATCCCTTTGTTTAAGATACGTATACTCCCTCTTCACTGGGTTCAGCCTATTTCCCCAGAGCATCTGAAAAAAAATACTATATATTCTAGTCTCCAGGGCAAAAGGGGGCAGAAAAAGATGACTTAGATAAAGAAAAATTGGTAATAAGAATTTCTTAATGATCAATACCCTTTTTTTTTCCAAACTTCCAATGTTTCCACTGATTAATTTTAAGTTCACCAACTCCTAGCTGCTTTTCCCAGTTATATACCTCCATGTGTTCCACCCCAAACCAGACACCCAAGATTTTTTGAGGCCCAGTTACTAAGGAGATACCAAAGCAATCAGATAAATCAGGAGCAATGCTCCCCAACTGTAAAACAAAGCTTTTTTGAATGTTGAGAGAAGCCCCATAATACTGACTAAAAAGGAAAAAAAACTCCAATGCTTTTTTTAAAGAAAATGTATCTGCTAAAAGAAGCGTGACATCATCCGCAAAGGCAGTGACTTTGACTGTCTCTAAATGAGGCAAGGGAGCAATACCCTTTATGGAGACATCATATATAATATGTCTAATGATCGGGTCCAAAGTGAAGGTGTATAATAAAGGACTCAAGAGACATCCCTGCCTGACACCTCTAGAAATTCTGATCTTATCACCCATCAGGCCATTAACTATTGGGACAGTGACTGCAGTATCATATAGTTGTGAGATCCACTGGACAAAAATAGCAGGGATTCCATAGGAAGATAAGACAAAATACAAATAGGGATGACTAACAGCATCAAAGGCTTTGGACTGGTCTAAAGCTGCAAATAATTCAGATGCACAAAAGCTGGACTGACTAGCAAAAAGATCCCTAATTAAAAAAAGGTTGGGTTGAATTTTTCTATGTTTTATAGTACAAGTTTGTGCAGGATGGATTAAAACTTCAGCTAGTTTCTCCAACCGATTGTGCAGAATTTTGTTAAAATTTTGTAATCACTATTCAATAAACAAATCGACCTCCAATTTGAAGGATTACCTTATCTCTTTTTTATGAATGAAGATCATTATGGACATAGTAAAATCGGACAGGAAATCCCAGAGGACAAATAAGAATTGAACACCAAAGGAGAAAAAAAACCCATATAAACTATACATTTTTATAAAATTCATTAGAATTCCATCTATCCCAGAGAAGACCCAGTTTTAATTGTTTGATGACCTCAATCACCTCCTGGGATGAAATGGGTCGTATCAATGACTGTACAAGGTCACCTGAAACTCTAGGAAGAGTAGAAAAATAGATCCCAGAAAAGAATCAGTAGATAGTACTTGTGGGATGAAAACAATTCTGAACATAATTCTGAACAATGTTAACATGCCCAAATCAGAAGTAATGATCTCATTGTTCAAATTAAACAACCCTGTCATTAGAGTATCCACAAATGTCTTTACAAGCCTGAAAAGGATCAGCCATTGGAGAATTTTTAATATTAAAACGAAATTCCAAGTCTAAAGACTTAGCTCTACTATATTGATACTTCTTCATTTGTTGTTTAATTTCTTTTATTTGGGAGAGAAACAAATTATGGTTTTTTGGGGGAAGTGACATTAGCCTATATAATTGATTTCTATGGACCAGATATGTCCTATAATTCTCATCAACTTTGCCCTTACCCCAGGTTTGGAATAAGCATTTAATTTCTGTTTTAACATGCTTCCACCACTCATAAGAAGAGGAAAAAAAATCTAAAGTAGAAAATTTTGCGGCCAAAAAAAATTCTAGTTTAGAAAAATAGGCCGAATCTGATAAAAAGGAAGTATTTAGCCTCCACCTTTGTATGAAAGAATATAATCTTGGTGGAAGGTTTCGTAATGATAAGGTACAAAGCAATATGTGATGATCCGAAAATTCCGAGGGAAACACAGTGCAAGATAAAATCCGGAAATAATATGAAATAAAAAACATGTCAATTCTAGTCGCAAAAGTATGCCTATGATAGGTTTCACCACCCTGTGGATGCAAACATCTAAAGGTGTCTGTAAGCTTAACATCCTTCACGGTTTCCAGAAGAGCATTAGAATCACAGTAAACCTTTTTCCCAGCCACTTTCCGAATTTGGCTATCAAGAGAACAATTAAAGTCCCCTCCCCATACTAAGTGTTTTTTTGTAAAAAGAAAAGGTTTTATTTCCTTAAATAAATCAATGCGGCCTGTTTTAGTTTGTGGACCATAGTCATTGATAAAACAAAAAAAATAATCTCCCCATAAACAGTCTAGAATGAGAGCTCTACCAGGTGACAAATCAATAACTCGAGATATTTTAAAAGATGTTTCCAAATAATATAGCTACCCCATCAGCTACTTCCGAACCAAAAGACCAAAAGGAAGGTCCGCTAATCCATTGTCTTTTTAACCGTTTTATGTCAGAAAGAGAGGACAGCCTAGTTTCCTGCAAAAAATTTACATCCAGTTGTAAAGATGTTAGGTGTGAGAAGATAGATATCTGCCTGTGAAATGTTTTCAAGCTGCACACATTAAAGGAGGCAAATTTCAAGGAAGCCATGGAAATGCTTAAATACTATTTTTTTGGCTTACTTTTCTTTTTTTTCCTTTCTTTCCTTTTTTATCTTTTGCAAGTTCTGTGGACTTAATCTCTTCTTCATCAGTCACAATTTCTGAGAGATGAGAGGTTTCAGATTCTAAATCTGAATCTCTGACTTCATCTTGAAGGGGCGAAAAAAAATTCTTTGTTACCAACGGACTAACTTGAGCTTGTTTTAATGACGCTCTAGTAAATCTCCTGCTTTTGACAATCTCAAAAGGTGGTGGCATAGAAAGAGCAGAGGCCTGCTTATCCCCTAATTGAGTAGAGGCCTTCTCTGAAGCAACCTGAGAGCCATTAACTACAGGTGGTACTGTCTTAAGTGTATCTGTTACAAAAGAGGAAATAGACTCTTGTCGTGAGGAATGAGGAAGCATTCCCATGAAAACTCTGAATTTTAGATTGGGCTTTACGAAGTAAGCCATCATGATCTAACCCATCTGAACAATTATGCCTAGCCCAAGGGCACTGATGGAAGGCATGTCCCTTTTCTTCACAGAGATTACACTGAAAAACATTACTACACATGTCTACTGAATGCCCAAAACCCCCACATAAAGGACATTTCATCATATCACAAACACTGCTTATATGCGTTCTGTCCCCACACTTGTAACACGCCTTTGGTTGTCCTCCATAAAAGCACACCCCCCTATCTTTTCCCAAGAAAAAACTGTTTGGTAGGTGAACAATTTCGGAATTGACTTGTAATAGCTTTACTTTAAATTTCCATCCCCCTGTCCAAATGCCCTCAATATCCAAAAGCGCTTCAGGTGGACCTAGTACATCACATTTAGATTGCAGCCAACGATATATATCTCTAACATTGCCACCCTCATTCCTAAACATGATTGTAACAAACCTAATCAAAGGTCTAGTTAACGGTATTGCAAAAAAAGGCAACCACAAAGGGTGATTCTTTTGGTTAGCATATTTATCCCAAAATTTATCCATAAGGGCATTTGTTTGAAAACTTATATCAAATGAGTCCTCTCCCGAGATATGTATGAGAGCATAAATGTCTTTTTCACAGAATCCCATCGTGGTTTTCCAAAGCTGTTTGAAGATATAATATCTATCAGGATGGTCCTTTAAGCCACCTCTGTACTTCAAACGTACAGCATTACGACGAGGGGCTTGTTCGAGTTTGGATTTAAACAAGTCAGACATCGTGGGTTTAGGGTTCTGGTTCAAAGAGGTGTGTCAGGCAAACAAGCAGCTGAAGTACTGGCTACAGAAGTAGCAGGAGTCTCTTCATTCGATATCCTTCCCCCACCTTCCCCTGAAGTAGACAATAAAGGTTTTTGCCCAGAAAGTACAGAAATGGAATCAAGTCTTAATGTACCTGAGGATGGAGTCCACGACAAATCAGGTACCCAGTCTCCTGACTCAGAACGCTTCCAACCGGCCTCCGTGAGTGCAACTTCTTCTGACCACTCCGTTGTACTGCTCCCAGTTCCTTCTTCCTGTATCCCGAATTGCCGCCGTACTAAGTGCGACGTGCGCGGTCCAGTGTTGCACACAGCCCTCCCAGAAACGTCCTCCTGCAATATAGGTTCCTGCTGTGGTAGTAAAGGAGCACGAAACTCCCGATCACCTGAATCTTTCAACGATGATGAAGGCTCGATATTAGAAAATGAATCCGGAACAGAAAGAAGCGTAGAAACCACAGAAACTATATCAGCTCGCTGAGTCCCGTGAGTTTCATTTTCCGACGCCATGTCCAAGTTTTTATTGATCGTTTCAGCCTTAGAGTCGCTCCCTAGGACGCAACCCTGTTCTCCACTCAGCAACATACTCCTTTCAACCTCCTCCTCCATCCCAACCACAAAATCGTCTGCCATGTCGAGACGTGACGTCAGCAAGACTCCCCACCAGCCACTGACCAGCAGCCAGTAGGGGAATTTCCCCGGTGTCCTGGCCAAATTTTCCTCATTCACTAAAATATCACCAACAGCTTAATCTGGTTCAAATTCAATTGCTTACCATCTGTACCCCCCCCCGGTCACCCCTGAAAAAGGGACTTCTAGGCCTAGTGGGCTTACCAGGTCAAAAAAATTCAACAAAACAAATCTGTTTTGTTGAATCTATTTAGTTAAAATAACAACTGCTTCAATGCTCCAGATATTCTGTTAATATGGTTCAGTCAACACATATTGGGAGGGAAAATCACACCCAGATACTGTATGTACAGGCTTTGAGAGATTCCAAATTTACATTGCCCAACTTCCAAGACCATTTCACATTATCAGTACCAAATACATCTATTTGGCTTTTGCCTATATTTATAGAGAGCTTCAATTTTTGAGCTTGCATTTTTAATATATCAAGCTTGCTTTGCAAACCACCTCAGGGTAATAAAAATAGCATCAGATCATATGCATATATGAGAACTGGACCTGAAAACCTACCAGCTTGGGTAAAAGTGGAAAAAGAGTCAACCAGCATTGTAAGTATTTCCATAATGAGCCCATGTCCCTGTTGCTTGTTGTTGGGTGCAGGTAGAGGATGCTAGCTCCAAACTTTGCAGACAAATGAATTAATTGCACTCCAGAGAGTCAATAGTGTACACGACCACAAAGCTGATGCTCATGAAGCCGTATTGAGATGGCAAAGCACTAGGGTAGTTTTTGCCTGTGTATGTGTCCAGTACTCATTAAGATTTCAAGCAATTTATGCTCAAATTAAAAACTAAATTCAGCATTAGCTTTGTGTTTGTGAATAATATTGACTCTCTGGAGTGCAGCATTATAAGTAGTTGAGTTATATAAATGCAAACCAGGTGCTTGGGCAAGGATGCAGCCCTGTCTCATGCCTCTATTAATAGGGAATACATTTGGGAGCTGTCCTCTTGTCCCTAGTGTATATTGAGCCCATGTGGATGATTAAAGGTCCTTAATAACATAAATCATATTTGGATCTATACCCTTCTGTTATATAAGTTGCCATAGTATTCCCCTAGCTACTGAATCAAATGCTGCACTAAAGTCAATGAAAGCTGAAACATAGAAACATAGAAGATGATGGCAGATAAGGACTGCAAGGCCCATCCAGTCTGCCCATTTCTTTTTCTACCTTATAAATGTGCCATCGGACTTTGCTCTGTCAATGACCTATCTATTCATACTCATCTGTATTGCTTCCTTATCCCTATCCCATGCCTGTTTGAAGCCCTGCACTGTATTCATATCCACCACTTCCTGAGGTAGGGCATTCCATGCATCCACCACCCTTTCTGTGGAAAAGAACTTCATCACCTTACCCCTTAATTGGCCTCCTTCTAATCTCATGCTGTGTCCACTTGTCCTGCTATTTTTCTTATATTGAAACATGTTAGACTCTTTCACCTTGTTAATGCCCTTAAGATGTTTGAATGTTTCGATCATATCACCTCTTTCCCTCCTTTGTTCCAGGGTATACATATTGAGCTCTGTGAATCTGTCCTCATACTGTATGTTTTCTGATGCAGTCCCTGCACCATTTTGGTTGCCCTTCTCTGGACTGCCTCAATTTGGTTAATGTCCTTGTAAAGGTGTGGCCTTCAGTACTGCATGCAGTACTCCAAATGAGACCTAACCAGTGTCTTGTAAAGAGGGATTATTACCTCCCTCTTCCAGCTAATACACCCCAACATCCTTCTAGCCTTACCTACTGCTTCAGTGGTCTGCTTGGATGATTTCAGGTCATCGGTGATGATGACGCTCAAGTCTCTTTCTTCCCTTGTGACTGCAAGCAACTCCCCTCTCAGCTTGTAGGTGGCTTCAGGGTTTCTCTTCCCTATGTGCATGATCTTGCACTTCTTTGCATTAAACCCCAGTTGCCACTCTTTCAACCATTTTGCTAGTTTATCAAGATCTCTTCTCATTCTGAAAACCCCATCTGGATCATCTACTCTGTTGCAGATCTTGGTGTCATCTGCAAACAGACAAGCCTTACCCTCCAGTCCATCTCCAATGTCACTGATGAAGATATTGAAGAGGACTGGCCCCAGGACTGATCCCTGAGGTACCCCACTTGTGACTTGCATCCTTTCTGACTGTATACAATTTACCACCACTCTCTATTTTCTGCCCGTCAACCAGTTTGCCACCCAGTTGACCAACCTCTGACCCACCCCGAGCATACCCAGCTTATTAATCAATCTTCTATGTGGAACAGTATCAAAAGCTTTGCTGAAGTCAAGGTAGGCGACATCAATTGCTCCCGCTTTGTCCACCACTCTGGTTACCCAGTCAAAGAAATCTATGAGATTAGTTTGACAGGACCTTCCTTTTGTAAACCCATGCTGTCTTGGATCCTGTGCTCCTATGGATTCCAGGTGTTGCACTATCCTTTCCTTAAGGAGTGCCTCTATTATCTTGCCCACTACTGAGGTAAGACCGACTGGTCTGTAGTTCCCTGCCTCCTCCCTGCTACCACTCTTGTGGAGCAGGATCACATGAGCCCTTCTCCAGTTTTCTGGGACCTCTCCTGTGCTCAGACACTCATTAAACAGGTCTGATAATGGTTCTGCTAGTTCCTCCCTTAGCTCCTTTAGTACCCTGGGATGTATGCCACCAGGTCCCAATGCCTTGTCCACCCTGAGCTTATCAAGCCTTGTAGGACCCTTTCTTTTGTGAAGGGACTAGTGCTCACCTCTCTCCCCCGTGTCCATGGTGTTGAGCTGTGGGCCCTGCCCTACCTTTTCTTCAGTAAATACTGAGCAGAAGTATCTATTTAGGATAGATGCCTTTACATGGTACTCCTCCTCACACGGCCCCTTATCTCCTTTGATCTTAGCAATACCCTCTCTGGACTTTCTCATTTCAATAATGTATCTATAGAAAGTCTTGTCACCTACTTTTACTGTTTGTGCTAGTGTTTCCTCAGTTTGGGCCTTTGTCTGCCTTACTGCCTTCCCTGCTTCCCTTAGGGCAGTTTGGTAAGCCTCCCTATCTTCATCCTGCTGTGTTCCCTTATATTTCCTTAAGGCCAGCCTTTTGGCTTTGACCTTTTCTGCTACTGTTTTTGAGAACCAAAGTGGTTTCTTCTTCTTTTGCACTTCCTTTTCTCTCTAACACAATGGGATGTTGCTTCAAGTACTGCATCCTTAATGCTTGCCCACTTTGCCTGTACCCCCTCACCTGTATTTCTTTTTTGCCAGGGCTAGCTTAACTCCCATATTTTTGCCTTGGAATGGGATGATTTAGTTGTAGTGGCCAAATTGAACCATACCATGTAAAGGCCACTGGCCCCCAGGTAACCTTCTACCTGGAGATCTGTGATCCTTTCCCTGCTGCTTATAGTTGTTTTCTTAGTTTATCACACTTCTCTGTCAGGTTGAGCAAAATACAGTAATACATTTATAGTGTATGGTGGAACATTGTTGTGGATGGAAATCCATCCCTTCAACAACATTGTTATGCTGCACTAGCTACGCCATCGTAGCTGTTGTGCTGCACTAGCTACATAGCTAGTGCAGCATAACACTTAGAAGGTGGGTGCACATGCATGATCGGGCGACCGGCAATCCTCTGAGAACGGCCGCAGCAGTGAAACAGGCCAGAGGAGGTGAAAATTACTACATAAACCAGCAAGAAAAGAAGGGTAGTCTTTGTATGAGTGACCATACACTATAAAAGACTGTGTATGATCGCTCATACACAACAAGAGTATTTTTCAACTCTCAAGGTTTCCATGGTAATGAGACCTCTCAAGCTGTGCTCTTGAGGTCTCCAGTTACCATGGAAACCTCTTGAGTGAAAAATACCCTTGTTGTGTATGGGCGATCATACATAATCCTCTATATCTATTGTACTGTACCCTTGACTAACACCTGCCTGCATCTGAGATAAACTTCCAACACTCTTATTTGCCCAGATAATCCAGATAGGAAAACCTTTGCCAATATCTTTGAGATGCTACCCAGCAGGCTGATAGGTCTATACATTTTTAAATCTTTATGGTACCTTATCATATATTGGGACAATCTCTTCACCACTCCATGATATTGGGATACATTTCTCACACAGTATATACACCTGTTAAATAATATCACTAAAAAGTCACTCCATTGCTCTGCAAAGCAATACATAACTACACCCTGGATATATTCTGGACCTAGAGCCTTTTTTAACTTTCAGGGAACACACTGCCAGATTTATTTCCTCTCTAAACTAGGAATATCTAGCCTATTATATTTATGCTGACTAAACAACAGGGAATTATTAGACTGTGGTTAAAAATAGATCCAAAAAGTGATTAATCCAAGAATCGTCTGTGCTATAGGAGTCAATCTCCCATTTAGAATTACTTGTTCCTGTCACCATCAACCAGAATAACTGGCTTCCTCTTTCCAGTACTGTATTTAACAGTTTTTTCCACTTGAGCATTAAAAAAAAGGCTTTGTTTTTATCATGGAGAAATTGTTATATTCCCTTTTCAGATCCTGCCAGTAACATCGTGTCCCAATACAAAGCCAGGAAATCGTTGCAGCCGACAATGTCGGCATGTGCATAATATCACTGCTCTGCATATCGCAAGCAGGCAGTATGAGGTACTGCCCCTGGTGGCCAGTGTGTCCCCCATTCCAGTTACCATGTCACACACACAGCAACTTAATATCCTGTAGTACACAGTAGTGCCCCCCCATCACCGAATGCCGAACATCCGCCTCCCCACACCAATCCGTCACAGTAGGCGGTAATGAGTGACAACTCCCTGGTGTCTAGTGGACCCCCAACCACCCCCGGTAGTCCCCCACCACCCCGCTCCCAGCCGTACCCCAACCGCTAGTGGATGACCATCACAGCCCATCACTCTCCACCATGGCTAGCTGCCTGACTGAACTGCGATGAATGAGTGTGTACCCTGCACTCGGGTATGTGCTCATTCATTGCAGTTCAGTCGGGCAGCCAGTAGTGGTGGAGGGTGGAGGGCTGTGCTGGTCGTCAGCTAGTGGTTGGGGTAAGGGTGGGAGCGGGGTGGTGGGGGACTACCTGGGGTGGTTGGGGGGTCCACTAGACACCAGAGAGTTGTCACTTGTTACAGCCTACTGTGATGGATTGGTGTGGGGGGGCGGCTGCTCAGCAATCGGTGATGGGGGACACTACAGTGTACTACAGGGTAGTCAATTGCTGTGGGTGGGACATGGCAACTGGGATGGGGGACACACCGGCTACTAGGAACAGTACCTCATACTGCCTGCTTGCGATATACTGGGCAGCGATATTATGTGCATGCCGACATTGTCGGCTGTGATGATTTCCCTGCTTTGTATTGTGCTGCGCTGTTTGGGACTCATGTTACTGGCCACATCCTTTCTTTTCCTATTAAACACTGTATTTCCCCTTGGCAAGCAACTTTTTGTGTGGCTCTGATGCATTCTGTTAGTCTGACATTTTCATTTTTACATACTTTGTTAAACCAATCTACCAAGATTATATTATAAGGAAATACCATCTCTAGAAAACACTTGTTTATGATTTTCAAAAAGAGCATAAAAAACCATTGAATAACATCACCACAGATACAAACATATGAACATAAGAATGTGCCAGCAGAAACAGACCACCCAGACTATCTAAGTCTGCTCAAGTGTGCAGCTAGCACCCCTAGTTTGCAGCTGCCCCCCCTTGTCATCCCACTGTGCGCCCCCGCCTCTACCACCATCACTTTCTCCCGTTCCCTGTCCCATGCCCTTTTAAAGCTGTCCACAGATTTACATGAAACTACCCATTCTGGTAATGCATTTCATTTTGATACCACCATCCCCGTGAAATAGTGTCTACTCATTTCCCTCCTAAATCTCCCCCCCCAGTCATAGCCAATGCCCCTTGGTGTCCCCCTCTTAGCTTAAAGATCCCATCTGCCCCATCCTTATTGATTCTCCTCAGATACTTGAATGTCTTTATCATGTCCACCCTGCCCTTTTGTCCTCCAGGGTGTAGATATTCAGGTGTCCCAGCCTGTTCTCATAGTCTCTCCCCTCCATTCTACATATCATCTTTGTTGCCCTCCTCTGCACCCCGTCCAGTAGCCTGATCTCACACATCAAGTATGGCCTCCAAAACTGCTCACAATACTCCAAGTGTGGCCTTATCAGTGACCTGTAGAGAGGCAAGATCACCTCTCTTCGTCTTGATGAAAACCCCCTCATTATGATGCAATATTGATATGCAATATTGAGTGGCATTCCCCAGGATGAAACCCACTTTTAAAGCACTCTGCAGTAAACTGCAGCAGACCTATTGATTAAAGTAATGTAATTTCTATGGCAATTATTCCCTTTTGTCATGCAGGAAACTGTGACATTCATTTCACCCTAGCAGTGTCACATTTTTCTGATTAACAATAGGGACTAATCGCCATTGAAATTACATTGCTTTGTTCAGTAGATCTGCTGCAGCATTCTGCAGAGTGCTGCAAAATGCTGCAGAATAGGGTTTCTTCGTGGGGACACCACTGTACACTTGAAATGGAATTAAGAACATTTCAGCACTGCTCTCACATCTCTATTTATAATAAATTATCCTATCTTATCATTTTATTGCTTCTTACTTCTGTAAACTCTAGATTTTCTTGAAGTGCTTCTATCGAGATCTTTAAAATCTTCCATGTCCCTTTTAAAATCAGTGGTAAATGATTGCTCTTACTCCTCACCTCCCCATGTAAAGAGTTCCAGAATATGTAATATTACTTCTAGGTATTATTTGTTGACATTGCATGTAATCCTCAACTGTACTGGGCTAAGCAGGGAGAAGAGGTACCGGAAGTGGAAATCACAGCAGAGAGAGTGAGGGAAGCCCTCAGCTCCCTTAAGATGGAGAAAGCACCGGGGCCAGATAAATTAAATCCCAGAGTACTGAAGGAACTTGCGGATGTCCTGGCGAAACCCCTGGCGGAGCTTTTCACCATCTCTCTGAGGACAGGGTGGGTGCCCCAAGACTGGAAGGTGGCGCATATAGTGCCTATCCACAAGGGGGGATCAAGGGAGGTGGCAGGGAACTACAGGTCTGTCAGCCTGACATCGGTGGTGGGCAAGGTGATGGAGGGCATTGTCAAGGAGAGGCTTGGGGGACCTGGATAAGTTAGGGTGCCTGGACGATAGACAGCATGGATTCATCCCGGGGAAATCGTGTCAGACAAACCTGGTGGAGTTCTATGACTGGGTGACTAGTGCCTTGGACCTGGGTAGACCAGTGGACGTCCTCTTTCTAGACTTCAGCAAGGCATTTGACTCTGTTCCTCACGTGGGCCTGTTAGATAAGCTGGGAGAAATGGGAGTGGGGAACCAGATGATCAGATGGATAGGCAATTGGCTCCAGGACCGGACCCAGAGGGTCGTAGCTGGCAAGATAGTCTCATCCCCAAGGAGGGTCATTACTGGGGTCCCACAGGGATCAGTCCTTGGGCCCCTTCTGTTCAATGCCTATGTCTCTGATATAAGGACAGGAATCAGGAGTGAGATGAGTCTCTTTGTGGATGACTCGAAACTGGGGGCAGTGGTGGATGGGGAGGAGGGGAGGATGGCCCTACAGGGGGACCTGGAGGCTCTGGAAAGATGGTCTAGAAAGTGGAAGCTGAGGTTCAATGCAGGGAAATGCAAGGTACTCCACCTGGGGGCCAGAAACCCAGGCCAAGTGTACACCCTGGGGGAATGCTACAAGTCTCGATGGCTGAGAAAGACCTGGGGGTGGTGGTGGATGTCAAGATGAACAACTCTGAGACTTGTAGGAGGGCAGCAGACAAGGCCAACAGGATGCTGGGATGCATTGCTAGGGGGATGACCTCCAGAAGGAGGGAATTGATACTCCCTCTGTATAACTGCTTGGTGACGCCGCACCTTGAGTACTGCGTGCAGTTTTGGAGACCACACTTAAAGAGGGACATTAACCTCCTGGAGAGAGTCCAGAGGAGGGCAACCAAAATGATTTGGGGCTTGGGGACAGGACCTATGAGGAGAGGCTCGAAGAGCTAAATATGTACACATTGGAAGAGAAAGGGACAGGGGGACATGATAGAGGTCTTCAGGTACATGAAGAGGTAAATAGGGAGGAACAGTCAGGGTGCTTGAGAAGGAAGGAGGAGGGGGCCACTAGAGGGGCATGGGTGGAAGCTGGAGGGGGAAGATTCAGGGAGAAAGGAGGAGGTGCTACTTCACTGAGAGGGTGGTGGAGCCATGGAATGCACCGCCTAGGGGCTGGTGGAGCAGAGACAGTGGAGGGTTCAGAGGGGTGGGACAGGTACAGGGGAAGGGTTCTGGAAGCAAGATCCAATGCAGCAAGAATATCCGGAACTGGGAAGGGAGAAGCCAGAGAAGGCGAGGGGGACAGCAAGCTCAGCACCCAGGGTGGGGGCTGACCAAACGAGCAGACACGAAAGACCATTAGGCCTATTCTGCTGGCATTTTAGTATGTTAGTATGTTAGTATGTATTGTTGAAAATTGCTCTCGTGAATTGTTTAACCATTTGTATTTATCTGTTGTACTCTCCCGGTTTGTACCTGACAATAGTCAGTTTTGGCTAGTGTACTTACCCGGTTAACAAAAACTAAATAAAAATAAAATATTCATAGCACCATTCCATGATCACAAGTCCACAACATATACTCCTGTGGGTGAAAAGAAGGATGTTTGCTTCTTCAAGTCTACATTAATTCTCCCATTTAATGGACAAGATTATTCTCCTTCAAACATATTTACAAGTTTATTGGCTGCAATATTAATCTTTGTTCAGCTGATTTCCACACAAATAAATGGGACTAAGGAAAAATCCAGTTCATAATAGTGACACCTGAATGGAGGCCAATATAGGTATTTATTTATTTTTTGTTTAATTTAGTTTTTGTTGACCAGGTAAGTGCACACTAGATAAATTCTTGCCTATTTTCAGGCATGACCCAGGAGAGGATACAGATGAATGCTAGCTGACCTTGAACCAGAGTAAGCTGTTGGTGGTATATTTTAGTGAATTTAAATCATCAAGTTGCAGTATTTCCAAATCAGGATACCAACATTGGATATACTGTACATAATCAGATCCTTTATGTTGATTCCATATTGACTCTGATAACAAATTGACAAAGGAGGAAGATAGGTAAGAGCCGCGGGAATTGGTGGTGGGCCAATGGGGACTAGGAGCTAAACAGAATGCTTTGTAGAAAAAAAGACATTTTTTAATGTTACCTTTAGAAATTACTATTTTAAACTGAATTTCTGCTCTTGATTTCCTTAGTGTATTTTTATATTTTCTTATGACATATTTGTATCTAATTAGACTATTAGAAGTACCCAGTTTCTTTATTTTTGGCATAATTTGTCATTTGCTGTATTTGCCTAATTAACCTTGTTTGTCAGACACATCACTTCCCCCTTTTTCATCATATAGTGTGTGCTTCTGAATAAACTTGTCCAGTAGGTCCAATTTTTTGTAATTGCTTGCCTATGCTTTTCAGTGTTTAGGTTCACAAATTAGTTTCTTCAGTTTCAATCCCTTAGAAAACATGTTTCCCTGCATAGTTCGTTAGTTTTGATGAGTGCTATGCTTGAATTGTTTTCCTTGACAATAAAAATGGGGCCATGCAATGTCACTTGATGGAAGAGGTTCATATAACCTGATACATCCTCTTTCATTTGAGATATTAGATATAAGTGATCTAGTGTATTAGTCCCTCTAGTGTAGTTCTAACCCACACCATTAGGTTTAGTGAATTTGTCTATTGCCATGTTATTAAATTTAGTTTCTAAGTCACCACTGGTTTTAAGAGTAGTCCAGTTTATTTCAAGAAGTTGAAATCACCCATATATATCAAATGGGGCTGGTAGTATAGCATAGAGGTTAGAGTATTGAACTATGAATGAGCTTGGTACATTCAGCAGACATAGGGTTGAGTCCCACAACCTCCATTTGTATACTGTCTGACTCTTAGCAAGTCATGTAACCACCCCTGTACTCCCAGATCACCCTGAAAATATGCACTTGTGTGTAGTTTGTCTTAACTGGCTACCAAAAGAATAAAACAAAAAAACAACAACAACAACAACAACAACAACAAAAAGAAAATCACTGTGCTTCTGATATGCTTTCATTTTGCAGGTCACTATTTTTCTCAACATCATTTCCTGGTGGTCTATTACACACCTAAATGATTAGTAGTTTACCTCAAATTGTAACGCATATGCTATGATAATGCTTTGGTAATGTTTATGTATGAAATTCAGTGCTATTTAACTTATTGCTAATGTATAGGGATATCCCTCCTCCACTTCATGCTATCTTATCCTTCCTTAAGATTATAAAGCCATTCATTTGGTTACACCAGTTGTTCCAGTACACCACCAAGATTCTTTGATTCATGTAATTATGAACTTATCCTTTCTTTTTATTTCTTTAAGTTTGGATTGCTTAATAATATTTAAACTGTGTGTATTCACCAATAGCAATGTGAGTTTGTCTCTACTTTTTCTTGTGCCCAGTGAGGTTGCTTTTGTTGGTACATTTTTTTTATTTTATCATTAAAGTAGGTTAAATTTCATTTCTTTTTTTTGCATTGAAGATTGTTTATGGCTCACCTGTGCCCCCTTTGTATGGCTTAAAACATTGATCTGCATCTGATTTCATCCTACTGTAAGTTCACATAACCTGATTCCTTCTTGATTAAGATGTAATCCATCCCTTCTCTAAAGTATATGCCTGTCACTGAACGTGTTCCAGTGTCTCAGAAATATATTCCCCTTTTCTCTGACCCAGACTCTAAGCCATTCATTCATTCATTCATTTACTCATTCATCTCTTTCATAGCCATATGTCTACCTCAACCTGCTCTAGGTACAGGTACAATTTCTGAGAATGCTAGAAAACAAACATTTTCTGACAGTTTTTTTCCCAAATGTAAAATGTTATTCTTATTGTCATCATTGGATTTTTCATCTACCAGTATATCATTTAAGCCTAAATAAGCAATAACTGCAGGTTTTGATCCAGTACTACTTAAGATACTACTTATCACATCATTGATAGTCTGAGTCTTTGCTACCCAGAGGCATCTAACTGTACTATAAAATTTATTGGGCTGACATATATATTTGTCTGTGTACTTAAGAATAGAATCCCCTATACATACTATTTGTCAATTGGGGCTGATCTGACTATGTTCACTATCTAGTATGAGTGATTGTACTTGAAGCTGCTGTGCTGCACTGTGTGATACACAAGCTGTGCTGGGACCTTGGAGGTCTACCAGAGGCCACTGGCCATAGCTATTGTTAGTCTGTTTTTCAAAGTTTAGAAAATGGTCTGCCCTCCTCCTCTTTTGAAGCTCCTTGCTTTATCAACCACAGTCTAATCAATATCATTTAATTCCTACCCTTCCCTGAGTCACTTTTTTGTGTTGCATCTCCTGCACAAGAATATTAGTTGGCTTATTCATTAACCTATTAGCTCAGTCTCTGTGACTCAGGGCTGGTATGCTGGTTGTGTCTACAGTAGATTCAAGAGGGACTGGTGAACAGAATATTCAAGTTCCTGATAGAATTCATCAACCAGGATATATAAAACTGTCACTTTGTGGTGAGAACCACCATTTGTGAGTGCAAAATAACAAAGGGCCCTAACCAAGGGTATATACATATGTTCACTAACTGATACAATGTTCACAAAAAGTATACCTATATAACATGTAACAATGCCTAGTGAAAAATAACCTGCAAATGGCTACACAAGTCACCCATTGGGACCACAAAGGTAAACCAGTACACCATATATGAACCTCATTGCCAAATGAATGGGAGTGCCCCAACAACATGCAACCCATGGTAACAGTGTAACGTGTGTAGAGGCACAATCACCCAACACCTAGACACCAGATGGTTGTGAGGCAGACACACTGAAGGTATCACACAAATACACATATAACAACTTACACACCCACCACCACCCACACACCCATACGAACACATGGACATATGAAGAAGCCAGCAGAAGAAGGCCATTTAGTCTCTCTAGTCTGCTCATATTGCGGGGTCCACAGCTTGAGCCAGTGTCCCTGCCTCCCCACGCATCCCATCCTCCCTACCCATGATCTTCACCTTCCCCCATGCCTATCCCTACCTCCCTTGAAATTGCCCACTATCTTCAATGACACCACCTCTTCTGGCAGCGCATTCCAAGTGTCCACCACCATCTCTGTGAAGAAGTGCTTCCTGACCTCCCTCCTACCCCCAATCCAGCTTAAGACTGTTCCCCCTTGTGATATGGTTGCCACTCAGCTTAAAAAGACCCTTCTTACCCACCTTATTCATCCCTTTCATGTACTTGATGGTCCCAATCATATTTGCTGTCTCTCTTTCCTTTCCTCCATGGAGTACATGTTCAGTGCCCTCAACCTCTCCTCATATGCCTTACCCTGCTGACCCACTATCATCTTTGTAGCCCTCCTCTGGACCTTCACCAGCAGGTTATTGTCCATTTTGGGGTGTGGGCACCAGTATTGAACTCCATTCTCTAGATGTGACCTCACCATTGACCTGTACAAGGGTAGTACCACCTCTTCTCTCCTACTACTGATTCCACTAGATATACCAACCAGCATCTTGTTTGCCCTTGCAGTTGCTTTCTTGCACTATGTGGAGTGCTCCCAGGTCCTTCTCCTCCTCTGATGCAGATACCTGGACTCCATCCAGGTAGTAACACACACACACATTTCAGCCACAAACAGGCACACAGTGGTGCA
Organism: Neoceratodus forsteri; assembly: GCA_016271365.2. Classification (NCBI taxonomy): domain Eukaryota; kingdom Metazoa; phylum Chordata; order Ceratodontiformes; family Ceratodontidae; genus Neoceratodus; species Neoceratodus forsteri. Next base: position 1,028,055,870 of record CM028135.1, read on the forward strand.
GCTAGGAGTATAGGATCAGTATGCCACAACCCTTGTGTGCAACTGTGTTGGTCCCTCCTGTAGCCATGGCCATAGTATCAGCACATACACCGTGTGCATATGACGTAGTGTGTTAGTGACTGCACAAGGGGAGCCAGACATACAACCATACACATCTATAGACAGTGGACAGTTTTTAGCCCACACAGAGCACAACATATATAATATAAACATATACAACACTGACATGGCTGGGGAACAGAGACCAGGGAGAACTCAGTGTGGGGATTCTAGAATAGGTGGGAGAATTACATGGGCCTGGTAAAGGCAGTACAACAAAATGAGGGGGGGGGAATGAAGCCCCAAAGATCTCACATTCTACATTAGTTAACTACTAGTGGCACTGCCCATGCCTTTCTGCCTGGTGGGCAGCTGTCTTTTCTGACTGCTCTAAGATTCTACATACACCTATCATGCCTTGTCCTGAATTGGCTATTTTGGACCTTCTTTCTTGATTGCCCCTTCTTCCCTCTCCCCATAGGTATTGGCTAATTGTGGCATTATTTGAGGCCAAATGGCAATTGCTTCAAAAATGGAACCTTCCCTAATCCATCCCCATGTAGTAATGTAAAGATGTGGTTAATGGACACAGTTACTGGAGCCACGACTTGTAAAATATAGTGGCAAAAGGAGGTAGTCTGGCTTCACAGTATTTGGATTAAAAAGAACAAGTAGCCCTCGAGGAAAGAGGGGAGCATGATAGAAACTTTCAAGTGCCTCAAGGGAATCAACAAAGTCCAGGAGGGTAGCATCTTTCAGAAAAAGAGATGTTCAAGAACAAGGGAGCACAATTTGAAGATAGAGTGGGAACAGCTCAGAGGTAATGTGAGGAAGTATCTTTTCATGGAGAGGGTTGGGGATGCATGGAACGGCCTTCCTGAGGAGGTCATGGAGTCAAAAACAGTGGGGGAATTCAAGAATGCATGGAACAGACATAAGGCAATTCTAGTGTGGGGTAGGAGGAAGTAGGCTGTGTAAGCAATAATACCCAACAGGGTGGGCATTATTGAGAAATACTGGACCACCCAAGGGCGTAATGAGGCCCGATGCCACAGGCGGAGAGCCTTATAGCCCCTGGAAGGTCCGGTATTTCCCAATAATGCCCACCCTGGAGGGTATTATTGCTCTTAGAAAATGGCCACTGTAAAAGAAAAAAATGTAATAAAATAATGAACATAAACTTGTTTACAATCATTTTTGTAATAAAATAGTTCCTCCACCTGCAAGACAATGCTTTTTTTTTTTTTGTGGAGTACCCCCATTTGTCTGTGGTAGGAGAGGGAAAAAAAAAAGGGCAAAGGACATTACTCATCTCTGGCGCTCGCTTCTCTGTGGTAAAGCAGAGACTGCGATATCTCCAGCACCACTACTGTGCATGAGAACAATGGTACTGTGCATGAAAACGCCTGTATTTTCTTAGTTTTCATACCGCAGATGGAGCGTCCATTATGCGGTACATAAAACTCAAAGGCTCCGCTATTATCGTGCTCCGTGGATGTTCGCACCGATAACAGTTTGTATGGCAGTACAGCGAGCAGCTTTTAGGATCAGACTGAATGATTTACTATGTAGTGCCATTTAATGGCAAAAGAGTTTGTTTTTTTTTAACCTGAGTCATGGGAGGATAGCGGCTGTCAACGCTGAATGCAGTACTGTTGGGGGCAGCTGTGCTTCTCGCTAAGCGAGAGAAAAAAACATGGCGGGTTTTTCAAATTTTCTCAAGTGCTTTCAGCCAATTAGAAAGCAGGCTGGGTACCTCTGGAAAATGCTACACTGTAAAGTGGCACTTGGACTGGCTCTTATTTTTAGCTGGGCATTTATTGAAAAATAAATGCCCAGCTTGGAGCCTGTCTGAGCCAATCAGCTTTTAGAATTGATTCTTGCCTTTTTCTAAAGGTTAACTAGGATCACCAGCTTATCAATTAGGTAGGGAAATGGACAGACTAGGAGGGCCAAGTGGTCCTTATCTGCCATCAAATTCTGTTTCTATGTTTCAATGTTTCACACACAGTAACCTTCTCGGAGATGCTGCCCGTTTATGGCATGGGTGAGGCTAGGGTGCTCCACACCGTGGGATTCAATCAATGATTGAAAAACTGGTGAAGAGCTCAGGGTTTTGGCTTTATTGGGGACTGGGAATCTACCTGGGGGGATGCAGGCCTATACTGGCGTGATGGTCTGCATCTGTCCAGGAAGGGAATCAGGATCCTAAGTGATCAGTTTAAATGCTTCATTGGCAAGCAGTTAAACTAGCCAAGGGGGAGGCACTTAAAAGGAGCAGCGAATTCCTAGCCCACCCCAAAAAAATCAGAGTAGTTAGTGAGGTATACATCAAGATAGAGAAGTCGATAGGGAGAAGGGCAGGGGTAAATGGAGAAAAAGGCAAATGCAGTAAGGGCAGGGATGGGGCAAAAAGGGGTAAGGCCATCAAAAAATGGAAGGTAATGAGTACCAATGCCAGTAGTCTAGGTAACAAGCTTCCTGAACTGGTGGCCTTGATGGAAGTGGGACGCCTGGCTATTGTGGTAGTCACAGAAACATGGTACACAGAGATCCATGACTGGGATGTCAACATACCAGGGTACACAATCTACAGGAGGGACAGGGAGGGTAAAAAAGGGGGAGGAGTAGCTCTCTACATATGGTAAGGGATCAAAGCAATGGAACTAAAGAGTAAACAGGAGGAGAGGAGGCACTGTGGGTCACCCTGGAGAATGGAAATGGCACTGTGGTGGAGGGGGAAGAAATGGACACGGAAATGATAGAAGGCATCCTTAGGATGGCAATAAAGGGGAGATATTGTTGATGGGGGACCTGAATATGCCAGATGTTAAGTGGAGTACCTTTGCTGCAGACACATCCAAGAGCAGGGTCATTCTCGATGCCCTACAGATGGCATGCCTCAGACAGATAGTGTTGGAACCCACTCGGGAGGGAGCAATCTTAGACCTGGTACTCTCAAATGGGGATGGAGAGAGGATCTCTGATGTAGAAGTGGGTAGCCATCTGGGAACAAGTGACCACCAAACTGTATGGTTCACGATAAACACAGCCGCAGAGTCAAGCCATACAAAAGTGAGGGTACTGGTCTTTAGGAGGGGTGACTTTGTCAAAATGGGAGAGTGCCTCAGAAAATCACTAGCAAACAGACAAGAAGGAGGGGTGGAGGAACAATGTGGAAACATCAAAACTGCTATCACAGGGGCAACAAGCCTTTGTGTGAAGCAAATAAACAAATCAAAACAAAAAAAACCACTATGGTTCTCAAAAGAAGTGGCGGGGAAAGTCGGGGAGAAAAAACTAGCATTCAGGAAGTATAAAGAAACACAGAAGGATCAGGACAAAGAACTGTACCAGTTAAAGCAGAAGGAAGCGGGGAAGGCAGTCAGAATAGCAAAGGCCCAAACCAAAAAAAGATAACCAACTTGGTTAAAAAGGGGATAACACCTTTCATAGGTACATTAGGGAGTGAAGAAAGACCAAGGGAGGGATAGTGAGGCTTAATAAAGGTGATTGTGGGTGGACAGAGATAGACAGTGAAAAAGCAGGGATACTGAATGAATACCTCTGCAAAGTATTCACAAAAGAAGAGGAGGGGGAGGTGCCTAATCCAATTAATAGAAGCACTCTGGATAGAGGGTTGATACCAGTCCATTCACAGAAGAAAGTGTTCTGAAAGAACTCCTAAAACTGAAGCTGGGCAAAGCAAAGGGTCCTGATGGGATTTACCTCAGAATTCTAAAAAAACTAAGGGGAGAACTAGTGACGCCACTGACAACGCTTTTTAACAAATCATGGGAGGGTGGTGTGGTGCATAAGGACTGGAGGAGGGTGGATGTGATTCCCCTTCACAAAAGTGGGAGCAAAGGAGAGGCAGAAAACTACAGACCTGTTAGCTTGACCTCAGTGGTAGGGAAAATGATGGAATCACTTCTGAAGGAAATAATTGTTGAGTACCTAGAGGTCAGCGGGGCACAGGACCCAAGTCAGCATGGATTCACAGCAGGAAGGTCATGTCAGATGAATCTAATAGATTTCTTTGACTGGGTGATCAAAGTATTAGACCAAGGAGGGGCTGTGGATATGACCTACCTAGACATTAGCAAGGCATTTGACACAGTCCCACACAAAAGATTAATAAATTAGCCAGCCTGGGAGTGGGTCCCAGGGTGGTAGCCTGGGTAAAAAATTGGCTGAACAGCAGGACACAGAGGATACTAGATAATGGAATCCACTGCAAAGAAAGGGGGGTTACTAGCGGGATACTGCTGGGTTCAGTACTGGGTTCGGTCCTTTTTAATGTCTTTATAAGTGACATTGCAGAGGGACTGGAAGGAAAAGTATGCCTCTTTGCAGATGACACAAAGATCTGCAACGGGGTTGATTCATAAGGGGGGGTGGAAAGGATAAGATGAGACTTGGCAAGGTTGGAGGAATGGTCAAAAGTATGGCAGCTTAGAATTCAATGCAAAGAAGTGCAAAGTAATACACCTGGGAAACAGAAACCCAGGGGAAGAGTACACAGTGGGGGAGGGAGGTATTTTCAAGAACAAAAATGGAAAAAGACCTGGGGGTAGTCATATCAGATGACCTAAAGGTAAGCAAGCAATGTGAGAAGGCAGTAAGGATGGCTGAGGGGATACTAGGATTTATAGGGAGAGGCATCACTAGTAGAAAACAGAAAGTTGTTTTCCCTCTGTGCAGACAGTTAGTGAGACCCCATCTGGAGTACTTTGTGCAGTTCTGGAGACCCCATCTCCACAAGGACATAGACAGGATGGAGGCAGTCCAGATGATGGAAATCAAAATGGTGCAGGGTCTGCAACAGAAGCCATATGAAAAGAGACTAAAGGAGCTTAATATGTATACCCTTGAGGAAAGGAGGGAGAGGGGGGACATGATAGAAACTTTCAAGTACCTCAAGGGAATCAACAAAGTCCATGAGTGTAGCATCTTTCAGAAAAGATGTGCAAGAACAAGGGGACACAATTTGAAGATAGAGGGGGAACGGTTCAGAGACAATGTGAAGAAGTATTTTTTGACAGAGAGGGTGTGGATGCATGGAACGGCCTTCCTGAAGAGATTGTGGGTTCAAAAACAGTGGGGGAGTTCAAGAATGCATGGGACAGACATAAGGCAATTCTGGTGGGGGGTAGGACGAAGTAGGATATGGTTAACTAGGATCTGCAGCTTATCCAATAGGTAGGGAAATGGGCAGACTGGGTGGGCCAAGCGGTCCTTATCTGCCATCAAAGTTTATGTTTCTATGTAACCCAGAAAAGGTTTGAGGGTCTAGTAAAAAAAAATACATTTGTTCATGCTACTAAAATTGGTATACCCAACCAATGTCAAAACTTTGACAGCGACCGACACTATAGCTACTACAGTGTCAGGTCACTGTAGTGTTGGCACTGGAACCCAGCACTGTCTTTCGGGGGTCTTGCACCCCCCACAATCAGTTCCTACTCTGAGTTGATTATATTTAGTGGGGGGGGGGTGCGAGGAGCATAGCCCCCTGCATGGAGGGTTCGGGGGGCAAAGCATCTCCAAGAAAACAAGTCGGTTTGTAGGAAACTGTATGCCAACCGCAAAGAATGGTCGACATGACGGTTTCATTGTCTGTCTGGTCATTCGACAAGATTTTTGTTGACAACCAGTCGTAGATCCCTAAAATCCATTCTTCCCTACCGCTCTTCACTACAGTACTTTCATGGCACTCCGTGATCTCCCGACTGGCAATTTATGATAGACTGTCCTTTCCCTCTTTGAGCAGACTAGCTCTTTTTCTCAACAAGTAGACTCCTTATCTTACCTCTCACCTATGTGCTGTTTCCCTACCTCAGTTTGGTAATCCTTCTGCCTCTGTACAGGACTGGTCTCTTATGTGTTGTCATGTTTAATCTCATAAGACAGTCAGTCTCCAAACCTCTCATACCCAACTACATATGGTTTGCTCCTCGTTCTGCCAGCCTATGAAATATGTTGTTCAGTTGTGTTTGTTGTTATGCGTCATTGTTTTTTGAGATTTGTTATTGAATGCATTTTGATCCTTCTGAAAGTTGTTAGGTGGTAATTAGTTCTTTTCACCTTCCCTGTTCATAGTTATCTTTTTTGTTGTCTTTTGACACTGTATCTTCATTTAGAAATTTTTTTATGCTTGTACATTTGTTTGTTAAAAATTCAATAAACTGTTTCATGTTAAAAAACAATTAATTAGGTACTGTGCAGTAGGTAGGTCTGGCTCTGAAACAATGGGGCCTTTTTCTGTCAATGAATGCAATGTTTCTATGTTAAAATAGTGAACAAATGCATTTTGTCCAATTACTGTTTGAAACCCTTACTCCCCTGCAGTACTCATGCAACACTGTTTAGTATACTTTGCTGCATCAATAAATAAGTTACACTCCAATCAAAACAGTAAGGGTAAACAGACCAGAATGAGGACTGTAATATAAGACACCACAAAGGCTAATACAAATGTAATTCAATGACTCTGTATTGTTAGAAGATCATGATCAGACACCCCTTCACACACTCAATTCAGAGACTGTTAGCAACAGAAGAAGTTGAAGGAGTACTGGATTCAAGTGCAATACAGAAGTCAGCTTTAAGTTACCTAAAACACATTCTTCCTCCCTGTCATGTTGTGGTCTGATTGCTATGAAACTGGAAACATCAAGCTTAATCATCTGAATATACAGTGGAGCCAGCAAGGACACAGTGCAGTACCTTGCAATACATGATATGTCACAAAATATTGCATGGCACAAGGGCTTAATTGCCATTACAATTACCAGCTTCACTTTTTTCCCATAGGGAAATCGCGGCATAATTTGCAGTAATGAAGGAGTGTTTATTATGGTAAACATGCACACAGTTTCCCTTGCATGCATAGAGTATGCGCATGCTGCAGCTGTCCGCTCCTGACCGCTCACTGGATTCCACTTTCTCGTTCTCCTGGACAAACCGCCACTCGGAATCAGTGGTAAGTAATTTAAAAAACACCGATGCTCTTATTAAAAAAAAACAGCTGAGCTGCCAACTGCCAACTGGGGCAAAAGTCATCAAGCCAGACCCCGCGCCAAAACTTGACCGCGGCTGGTGACAGCACCAGAACACCTTTACTTTTATTTCATATAATTGTTGAGGACAAAAAGGGAAACCCAGCAATTATATAAAATAAAACATGGGTCGGGTGGGTAAGCTCGAAGTTTACACACACCCTTGGGGTTAGATGCTATGCATAAACCCCTGGAGCTTTGCTCTCAGGGTTATGTAGCATCTAACCCCTAGGGTGTGTGTAAACTTCTAGTAACACACCCTGACCCACACATTATCCTCTATAAATTACACAGCTCCCTGCAATGTATTGCAGTATTGTGTGACATACTGCAGCTTATTGCTGTAGAGAGCAGAGGGATCTCTGCATCAGGACTTTCAACTCATGGTTGAAGTAATTGTGCAGAGAGGAGGGGTTTGACTACACTGGGGACTGGTGACCTACCTGGAGGGATATGATCCTTTACCACGGTGATGGCCTACATCCATCTTTGAGGGGAACCTCAGCCCTTAGTGGATGGTTTAAATGAACATTTAAATGATGAACATTTAAGTACCTGAGGGGGGTGGCAAAAAAAATCAGGGAGGCAGTGGCTCCCCCTTCCCCACACACTGGCTAAAGTAGAAAGTAATGAGAAGCTGAGGGAAGAGAAGTACCTCAAGTTGTAAATTAATCAAGGAAGTAAGGTGTTATAAATGAAAGGGAATTGAAGAAGGAGTATTAAAAATAGAGGGGAGAGGGAATGAGGGCAAAATGTAAAAAGATGGGTAATAATCAAATATAGAAACATAGAATTTGATGGCAGATAAGGACCGCTTGGCCCACCCATTCTGCCCAGTTCCCTACCTAATGGACTAGTTGCATATCCTAGCTAACCAACAGCCTACTTCTTCCTACCTCCACCCCCTTGAATTGCCTTATGCCTATCCCGTGCATTCTTGAATTCCACCACTGTTTTTGACATGACCTCCTCAGGAAGGTTTTTCCATGCATCCGCAACCCTCACCCTGAAAAAAAATACTTCCTCACATTACCTCTGAGCCATCCCCCCTCTAGCTTCAAATTGTGCCCCCTTCTTCTTGCACACCTCTTTTTCTGAAAAATGCTACCCTCTTGGACTTTGTTGATTCCCTAGAGGTACTTAAAAGTTTCTCTCATGTTCCCCCTCTCCCTTCTCTCCTCGAGGCTATACATATCAAGCTCTTTAAGTCTCTTTTGATATGTCTTCTGGTGCAGACCCTGCACCATTTTAGTTGCCCTCCTCTGGAATGCCTCAATCTTGTCTATGTTTTTGCAGAGATTGGATCTCCGAAACTGCAGGTAGTACTCCAGATGGGGTCTCAACAGCTGTCTGTACAGAGGGATAACAACTTATTGTTTTCTAGTGGTGATGTCTCTCCCTATGCATCCTAGTATCACCCAGCCCTCCTTACCGCCCCTTTACATTGCTTGCTCACCTTTAGGTCATCTGATATGACTACCCCCAGGTCCCTTTCGTTTTTGTTGTTGTTAGTATCTCACCCCCCATTGTATACTCTTCCCTTGGGTTTTTGTTTCCCATGTGCATTACTTTGCACCTTCTTAGCACTGAATCTAAGCTACCATACATTTGACCATTCCCCCAACCTTGCCAAGTCCCTTCTCATCCTTTCCACCCCACCTTGTGTATCAACTCTGTTGCAGATCTTTGTGTCATCTGCAAAGAGACATACTTTTCCTTCCAGTCCCTCTGCAATGTTGCTTATAAAGACATTAAAGAGGACTGGTCCTAGTACTGAACCCTGCAGTACCCCACTAGTAACCCCCTTTCTTCAGAGTGGACTCAGTTTACTATTACTGTCTGTGTCCAGTTCTCCAGCCAATTCTTTACCCAGGCTGCCATCTTGGGACCCACTCCCAAGCTGGCCAACTTGTATATTAATCTTTTGTGTGGGACTGTGTCAAATGCCTTGCTAAAGTCTAGGTAGGCCATGTTCACAGCCCCTCCCTGATCTACTACTTTGGTCACCCAGTCAAAGAAATCAATTAGATTCGTCTGACATGACCTTCTCACTGTGAATCCATGCTGCCTTGGGTCCTGTGCTCCTCTAGCCTCTAGGTCCTCAACAATTCTTACCTTCAGAAGTGATTCCATCATTTTCCCAATCACTGAGGTTAAACTAACAGGTCTGTAATTTCGCTTCTGCCTTGCTCCCACTTTGTGAAGGGAATCACATCTGCCCTCCTCCAGTCCTCAGTTACCACCCCATCCTCCCATGATTTATTAAAGAGGGTAGTCAGTGGTGTCACTAGTTCTACCATAGTTTTTTAGAATTCTGGGATGAATCCATCAGGCCCTTTGCATTTTCCACCTGCAGTTGTAGAGTTCCTTCAGAACCCTTTCTTCTGTGAAAGGGCTGGTATCAACCCCCGTATCCAGCGTGTTTCTATTGTTTGGTTTAGGTACCTCCCCCTCTTCATTTGTGAATACTGAGCAAAAATATTTGTTTAGTATCTCTGCCTTTTTACAGTCACCCTCTGTCGATCCTCTCCCTTTTATATTAAGCCTAACTATCCCTCCCTTGGTCTTCTTTTGCTCCCTGATATACCTATAAAAGGTTTTAACCCCCCTTCTTAACTGAGTTGGCTATCTTTTCCTCGGTTTGGGCCTTTGCTGTTCTGACTGCCTTTTCTGCTTCCTTTTGTTTTAACTGACACAATTCTTTGTCCTGCTCCTTCTGTGATTCCTTGTACTTCCTGAATGCTCTCTTTTTCTCCCTAACCTTCCCTGTCACCTCCTTTGAGAGCCATAGTTGTTTCTTGCACCATTTTGTTTTGTTTATTGGCTTCACACAAAAGCTTGTTGCCTCTGTGATGGCGGTTTTGATCATTCCCCATTGTTCTACCACCCCTCCTTCCTGGCCATTTGCTAGTGCATTCCTTAGGCACTCACCCATTTTGGCAAAGTCAGCCCTCCTGAAGTCCAGTACCTTTGCCTTCGTATGGCTTAACTCTACTGCTGTGTTTATCGTGAACCATACTGTTTGATGATCACTAGTTCCCAGATGGCTACCCACTTCTAAATCTGTGATCCTCTCACCATCTCTATTTGAGAGTACCAGGTCTATGATTACTTCTCTTGAGTGGATTCTGATACTAGTTGTCTAAGACATGCCCCCTGTAGGGCATCTAGAATGACCCCACTCTTTGAAGTGGCTTCTGCAAAAGCACTCCAGTTAACATCTGTCATATTCAGATCCCCCATTTGCAATATCTCTCCTTTTCCTGCCATTCTAAGGATACTTTATCATTTTCTTGTTCATTTCCTCCCCCTGAGATGGGGGTCTGTATTCAGCGCTTGTGTGGATTGTGGTGCCATTACCTGTCTCCAAATTGCCCTACAGTGCTTCCTCTCCTCCCTGTTTACCCTTTTGTTTTGTTGCTTTGATTCCTTCCCTTATGTAGAGAGCTACTCCTCCTCCTCTTTTACCCTCCCTGTCCCTCCTGTAGATAGTGTATGCTGGTATGTTTATGTCCCAGTCATGGTTCTGTGTGTAGCATGTTTCTGTGACTGCCACAATATCCAGATGTTCCTCCTCCTCCATCAAGGCCTCTAATTCAAGAAGCTTGTTACCCAGACTACGGGCACTGGGACTCATTGCTCTCTATTTTTTGATGACTTTCCCTCTTGTAGCACCATCCCTGTTCTCATTGACTTTGCTTTCTCTATTTAACCCTGTCCTACTCCCTACTGACCATTCTACCTTGGTATTTACCTCATTTAGTACCCTGATTTGTAGGGGAAGGCTGGGAAGTCCCTGCTGCTTATCAGTGCCCCCCCCTTGACTAGTTTAAAAGCTTGCTAATGAAGCATTTAAACCAATCACCCAGAAGACTTGTTCCCTTCCTGGACAGATGTAGACCATCCTGTCAGTATAGACTGTTATCCCTCCAGGTGGAACCCCAGTCCCCAATGAAGCCAAACCCCTGTGCTCTGCACCATTGTTTCAACCATTCATTGAATCGCATGGTGCAAAGTACCCTCGTCTCACCCTTGACATAGACAGGCAGCACCTCTGAGAAGGATATCGTGTGTGATACTAGCTTTAGGCCCCTCCCCAGCTCCACAAACTCCTCCTTCTGCACTGCTCTAATCTCATGTTGAGCCAAGTCATTCATCCCTAGGTGGACAACAATGTCCAGCTCAGTCTTCCTTTGCAGCTGTTCTCGTGATCCTGAGGATGTGCTTACTGTCCCTCGAAGCCATGGTGCCAGGCAGGCACCTTACTTCAGTTTTCCCTGATCCCCCCCAGTTCTATTCCCCTAATAATTAAGTCCCCCACCACAGGAGCTGCTTCCTTTTCCAGTGGTGTCCTCTGCCTCCTTCCTGTGGGGCTCCCTTGTGACAGTTGTCCTCAACCTCCTTAGTCTCCTCTGTGGGTGCATCCATAAGGGAACTATGCTCCATCAGAATGGTGTATTGATTGTGGAGTGGTACAACTGACTGGGTGTGCCTCTGTTCCACCACCCTCATCCTCCCTGAGCCCACTGTAGGCCAACTACAGCACTTTCTTGGCAATCTCTGAGGTAGTGGTGGTGGCCCTGGTGCTCCCTGGGTGGGGAAGGTTCCCATACTACTGTCCACTGTGGCCTGAAGAAGGGCAACCTCCTCCCTCAGGGCAGAGAGTTGTCTGCAAATAGGGCAGCATCTCAGCCTCCAGAAAGACTCTCGGAAGACGGCTGCCCTGCCAGTACATTTACTCCCCTGTCTATGTACCTGTTTATCCTGTGTAGGTTTATTTTCAGTTATTATATAGATATATATATATATATATATATATATATATATATATATATATATATATATATATATATATATATATATATATATATAGTAGCATGATAGTGCCACTATAGTTAGAGTTGAGGAGCCATTTACATGTTAAACCCAATATTTTGCACCTTAATAACTTTGGAATTGTTTTATGGATTTGCCAGAAATTTGGAATATTTGATCAAGGCTCATATGCTTTGGGATCTGCCAAGTTTCGTACCGGTCGCATATATGGCTGTGGAGTTATCAAGCGTGATCTGTGCGCATATTTACGCTTTTCTGGAATTTTACTGTCGCGCGTACAGGTCGCACGGTTTGTGTGACCAGTCCAAAATCTTCAGAGAACATGCGGCCAGGGTCCCCAATGTGCCTTTTGAAGATTTCGTGAAAAAATATTAAACGGTTCAAAAGTTATTCAAAAAACAAGTTCCCATTATAAGTCAATGGGAAAAGTTAACAAAAAGTTTGACAGTGTCGCAAATGCAGTTTTTACTGTCGCAAATGGCCCTTTTACTGTAGAAATCCACCATTTTGTTTTAAGTTAGTGATCAGAAAAATGCCTGGCATTTAAAATTGGGACCCTCTAGCAACCTAATTCTTTTGTGTTCACCTAGTCAGACCCTGAGGATGCTAACCATGTCTTTATTTTGGGGTAAAACACCCATGAAGTATTTTTCAAATTTCTGGAAAAAGTACTTTCGTAAAGTACTGTCGCACTTGTGACACTGTCGAATGAATTTGTGAAAGCTTTCGCAAACTTCGACAGTACTTTTCTAGGCTGTGGGAAAATGACAGCAATTCTTTGGCACCCTGCTGCAAAAGAACGGTTTGGTGTTTTGGCCTGAAATTTGGAGGGAACGCAGCCGACATCTCACAGATGTACTTTTCAGTGTTTTGTTGAAAAAATATTAAATGCTGGCAAAGTTACATCACTCCAAATTTGACACTTTTTCCCATAGGATAACATTACAGCGTCCGATGCATTACAGGAATCCTTTGGCGCCCTGCTGCAAAATAACGGTTTGGTCTTTTGGGCTGAAATTTGGAGGAAACACAGCCAATATCCCACAGATGAGCATTTTTGTGGTTTGGTGAAAAAATATTACAGGGAGCCAAAGTTATGGTACTCCAAACATCTCTTTTGTTTCCCATAGGATAACATTACGGCGTTCGCCGCGCCTTTCAGGGCCCGTATCTCTGAAACGGTGCGAGATATGGACTTTTCATTGGAAAAAGAATAAGCATAAAACTAGCCAGGAAAGTCATAAATCATATGACTTTTAAATTTTTTTTCTACGTCATACGGTTCCTGAGATATAAGCAATTTAGTATTCCAACTCCTCATTTTCTGCTCCGAGAACCATTATTATGCATACATTCTTTGTACTCACTGTTTTTCTTTATGCAGCTTTTGGGAAAAACCAGCCTGTGTGCTTACATTACTGTTACCATTACCATTTTCGATTGCGGTTTCATTCCTGTTTCACTTACCGTTCACGTCTACGCCGCCATGTGCGTTACCCTTTGCGTTTTCATTTGTGCTTGCTTTTACGTTGTTTTTAACATTCCTGTCTACACTACTGTTTCTCTTTCTCTTTCACTTTGTGTCACCATGCGCATTACTATTTGTGTTTGCGGGCACAATGTTACTACGTGACAAGACATCATGTGGCGGGAGTGCGCTCCCGCCACCGCATTGCATTCACTATTTCTCGTTATCATTCTCAAAAAGAAGGGAAATTAGAGGCAAAAAACTCTGTTTACTGCATTAGTTAGGGTTGTTTCACATCAACAAAAGCGAGAAATTCGTGTTAGGGTTGAAAGACCTCTTGGCCCCTGCCTACACCCCAACCGCATCAGGCGCGTATTAGGTTGTCGGTTCAACTCTCACCCCATTATCCCCACACTTCTGCTTCTTTACACATGTGATGGGGTGAGAGTTATGGGGGCGGTGTAGTGCTTTATGTAAAGGAAAGCATAAAAACACAGAGATACAGGGAATACAGGGGGGCAGAGGTACTATGGATTACCCTGGAGAAGGGGGACAAAGCCACTATTCACATGGGTGAGATCTACACACCTCCAGCACAAGGGGAGGAGTCTGATAAGGTACTAGTGGAAGTCACTGGAAAGATGGCAGGAGAGGGTGAGGTACTGCTGGTGGGAGACTTCAATCTGCTGGATGTTGCTTGGATCCTACCAGCTGTGGCTTCAACAAGAAGTAGAAGCATATTGTACTCCCTGCAGGGTCATTCTTCAGGCAACTAGTCAGTGAACCCAAGTGTGATGGTACAATACTGGACCCGGTAGTCAATAATAGGGTCAGTGTTGCAGACATCAAGATGGGAAGCCACCTGGGGACCAGTGATATCTGTACAGTGTGGTTCAGTGTTAGGATGGCTGCAGAATCTAGCCACACAAATGCAAAGTTCCTGAACTTCATGAGGGCTGATTTCATAAAGATGGGTGAATGCCTGGTTGGTAGGGGGCATTCACCTCCCCACCAGGCAATGAACTGAGTGGGGTGGAAGAACCATGAGTGAAAATAAAAGGGAGCACAGTGAAGGCAGCACACCTCTGCATCAAGCAGCTGAGTAAAAGTAAGAGGAAAAAGAGAAGGCTGTGGGCCTCGAAAGAGGTGACTGAAAAAGTAAAGACTAAAAGGGGAGCATTCAGAAGGTATAAGGAGATGCAGAGGAAGGAGGATAGATAGGTGTATCAGGAGAGACAGACAGAAGTGGGGAAAGCAGTAAGGTGCAAGGAGGCACACATTGACAAGAGAATAGCCCAAGTATTAATGAAAGGGAAAAAACATATTTTGTTAACTGAAAAGAAGAAGACCTGGGTGGGATTTTAAGGTTGAAAAGGGATGAGGGGACAGTGAAGAAGGGGACCAGGTAAAGGTAGACATCCTGAACAAATACTTTTGTTCATTGTTCACAGTAGAAGAAGACGAAGCGGAAGGGCCACACAAAAGTAAAGAGAGCTGCGAAGGAAAGGTGATGGATACTAATCCTTATTCAGAAGAAAGAGCCTTAAAGGGACTCACTAATCTGAAAGTGAACAAAGAAATGGGACCAGATGGGGTACATCCTAACATATTGATGGAGCTCAAGAAGCTACTGGCTAAACCTCTGACAGTCCTATTTAACAGATAATTGGAAACATGAGTGGTTCAGGAGGACTGGAGGAAGGCAGATGTTGACCCACTTCACTAAAGTGGTTGCAGGGTGGAGGCCAGTAATTATAGTCCAATCAGCATGACATCAGTGGTGGAATGTTAATGGAATCACTGCTGAAGGAGAGGATAGTGGAGTATCTTTCATCTGATGGGTTATAAGAACCAAGACAGCATGGATTTAAGGGTGAGAATTCATGTCAAGTGAATCTAACTGATTATTGTTGATTGGAGGACCAAGAAAATAGAAGAGGGTGAAGGAATTAGATCAGGGTGGAGTGGTAGATGTGGCCTACCTTGATTTCAGTAAGACATTCAACATTGTTTCACATAGGAGACAATTAAGCTGGGTAGCTTAGGAAGGGTCCAAAGGTGGTAAAGTGGGTAAGAGATTGATTATGGAATAGGCATCAGAGAGTGGTAAAAATGGAGTTCACTCCAAGGAAGGGAGCATGATAAGCAGCATGCCTCAGGGATTAGTGCTAGAACCAGTCCTCACAATATCTTTATAGGTGACATTGCCTAGGAGCAGGATGGGAATATCTGCCTCTTAGCAGCTGACACCAAAATCTGCAATAGGATTGATACATCCAGGGGGAGGGGGTGGAGGAGAAATGAGCGGAAACCTGAGAAAACTCAGAGTGATCAAGGGTATAGTAGCAGTGTATAAATGTGAGAAAGTGCAAAATCCTGCACTTGGGGCACATAAATCAAGTGGCAGAGTACAAAATGTGAGGAATGTTATTGATAACTACTAAGCAAGAGTAAGCCCTGGGGGTAATCATCTCTCATGACTTAAAGGTGGCCAGGCAGTGAGATAAGGCAGTTGGGGAGGCTAGTGGGATGCTGGGGTTCAAAGGGAGAGGTATCACCAGCCGAAGAATTGAGGTGGTGCTTCCTCTTTATAGATCACTGGTAAGACCCCACCTTAAGTACTGTGTCCAATTCTGGAGACCACATCTCTTGAAGAACATAGGCAAAGTGGAGGTGGTCCTAAGGAGGGCAACTGAAATGGTGCAGGGTCTGCATCAAAAGCCCTATAAGGAGAGATTAAAGGACTTCAATATATACGCCCCAAAAAAGAGGAGGGAGAGGGGGGGATATTACAGAGACCTTTAAATACCTCATGGGGGTAAATAAGGAACAGGAGGAAAGTATTATTCCAAAAAAGGTGATCAAGAACAAAGGAACATGCTATGAAGTTGGAGGAGTCAGACTCTGGAGATATATGAAGAAGTACTTTTTCACAGAAAGAGAGGTGGATTCCTGGAACATCCTACCAGTCAAGGTGTTGGAGACAAAAACAGTGGTGGGGTTCAATAATACATAGAACTGACATAAGGGAATCTTAGTGGAGAGGAGTGTTGAGAGGGGGAGAAAGAGATGGAGGCTGAGTAGGATCTGAAATGATACTTTAGGTAGGGAAAAATAGGCAGACTGGGTGGGCCAAGCTGTCCTTATCTCTGGACAAATTCTATGTTTCTATGTTTCTCTTACTGCATTGCATCCTGGCTAGCGCTGCTGTCTTCCAAATTGTCTCTTGTGGAAAGTGGTCTTGAGAAACGCAATATACCTTGCAATGCAACAATGTTAAAATTGTTTCCTTCTAAGAGAAACCAGAGTAACTGCTTCTTAACAGAGGGGTGCCAAATGAGAACCTGCACACTATACTGTTGCTAAAATGTCTACCTCACCCCCCACAGTTGTAGTTGAAGAAAAACTGTGAGGCTTTTTGACATTGAGATGCAAGTCAGAAGGCTTTATGTTATCCAGTTTCAATGTTTTGTTTGCATCTGCTGTAGTGATCTCTCATGAACTAGAAGCATTAATTAATTTACAGTTTTTTAGCTGTTGTTCATTTGTATCTAAAACGCTAGTCTGGTTTCACTTGGAATCATTTCTTGTGGCTCATAAATTTATTTCTAGTTTATTTTGCAACCCTGCCCATACTTTATTTCAATTAAGTAGATGAACCTCCATAAACTAAAAATAAAGCAGCAGAAAAAAATGTTATTATGATGTTAAATATATATATAAATTACCCCTATAACTATAGCAGCTTAGTTCAAGGAAGGCAGAAGAATTCTCTCACAGCAGCCAGTGGTTAATTATGCATTAAGAAAAGCTATTAAACATAAGCATATGCTATTAGTCCAGGCCAGTCTTCAAATACACCATGCAGAAATGCAGCTACAGTTTCCATAAAAGCAGTTTTTTTAAGTTTGTTAATTAAAGTCTAGTAGGCAGCAAGAAACAAAAGGCATTGACCTGTTTGTATGATACATTTATTGTGGCATGAATTGAGTTAATTGAATTCCAATCTAAGCTCACTAACCATTAAAAGAGTGTGTTATCTGGGACCCCAGATGCACAGACATTATTTGTTGCTATAAAGTGGTCACAAGGATCTCCTCGAATCACATTACACTATTACCTTGGACCACTTTGTGCTAGACATAAAGAGATGCAATGACAACCCCATGCCAAAAAAGGTGCCAGTGCACTATTGCAGGAAAAGAGCACAAGGGATTGAGCCATAGACTAAATAAGGTTTGCAGCAAGAAATGGATAAATAAAATGGGCAGTCTGGGTGGACTCAGTAGCCCTTATCTGACATCACATTCTATCTTTCTGTGTTTCTATGTGGGAGGAGCCCCAGAAATGAGGTCATCAGACCTTCAGGGAGCGGCTGTACCTTGCACAGTGACTCCCCAGCACACACCCCCAGTCACAAGGCACAGAAAGCACATTGCCAGATCTGATGAAAGCAGTTTTTTAAGGAATCACTGGCTTCTGAGATGGAATACTCCTTCCAGAAGAAGGAAGGGTTAGGCAGTGCACAGCAGCACTAAACTCAGATGGGAGAGGCAGGGAAGATCCAATGTATGTCAGATACCATAATTCTGGGCTGGAACTTTCAATCAAAATATTTTCCCTTTTGATTGGCAGCAAAGTATTTTTATCATTATGGCTCATATGTCTTCACATCCAAAGTTTAAAAAATGTTGATGTATATCATCATGCATTCGTCACCCAAAAGAGATCAAAGCAAGTGTTGTTATCAATATAATATATTTCTTAACTAAAGAATACATTATAGTAGATCAAATAATGCACTGGGGTTCACACACATACATTACATTTTAGACAATAGACTATTTGATATTTAAACTTAAGTCATTTGTTCCCGGCTGCAAAGTAACAAACATTGCTTTCAATATTTGTTTATCTCTTGGCAGATATAATCAGACATGTTAGGTTATAATGTATTACCCTTGAACTGCATTTAAACAATAGACTGCCCTGTCCCGCAGTCTATTTTTAGCAAATGCCATTTTAGCACAAATGAATGTATCATTTTGCTTATGACATGAAACATCTTTATCCACAGTCTAGGACTGGAGAAAGGAGGTATCTTTTGATAGATGTCTGAGCCATAGGTTCAATTCTGGTGCTGTCTTACCTGAAGCATGATCTGTTAGCTGATGTCAAATATGGATACCCAGATTCATCATTCCAGGCATTTTTAAATGGTCAGAGTTTCACTATAGAACCTTGACCTCAGGGTGGTTCTGTCTCTGTTGCTATTTCAAAGCAATGTTCAAAAGTACTTTTTTTCATTTCCTAGCATTCTCATGCACACTGGTCCCAAGGGAGGGTTGTACATTTCCCATGCCTTTCAGCATCCTCTGCTTTGTTTGTCAAAGGCAAAAAGCACACCAAAGAAGTCTATGTCCTGTATATAAAGTGATAAGTCCAGCACACTCCTTATCATTCATGAGATTAATATAAAAAGTTTGAATCTTTTCACAGGACCTTTAAGCATATTTCACTATTGGTCACACCGACCTTTGGAACAGTATAGCTCAGAAGACTGTGGCATTTTGGCATGCTTTCATAAAACACCTAAAGATTCTACCATTTCAGTGGATTTCTCATTGAGTCTCAAAGCAGTTTCATCTTGCTCAAACACACTCTCTGAGTTAGACATGGCATTCTGATGTCATCCTTCCTGAATGTATAATTGTTTATCTGGTATTGAGAGGCTTTTGGCAACAGATGAGAGCTATCTGGTCCACTCTATTTTGTATTTTCAAGACTTTCTGCTTTGTAAGACAGTTTTAACCTCTTGTTAACATTCAAGCAAGCTGTTTCGGTTTTAAAAACTGTTCTGCAGTTTTGATCTACTGAGTTTTCTCCTGTGGCCTAAGGGCCTAACTCAGTATCACTGCCATTGTCCACACATGGCTAACCCAAGTCCTCTAGCATGTTTGTACAGGAATTCATTCATTATAATTTGAGAAGTGTAAAGTTACTGAAATTTGCTCTATGAAAAAAAAAATCAGCAAATTTCTGCAAATTTGTGAAGCAAAGGGCCATAATTTGTGCTGTTATTGGTAAGGCAGGAATGCCAAATTCACATAGTGAATGGCCAATTTCCCTGGCAAATAACACAAATTGTATGATATGCCCCCTCCTCAACCCAAAAAGGATGCATCCCACCCTTCTCCCCCAAAAAGTATAAAACCATGATACCCCCTTCCACTTGCAACCTGCCCTGGTGAAAGACTGCTATGTGGGACCTTGAATGCCAAAGTAGTCCCTTCCCCAATCCACCAACCAAACTCACTCCACCAACCTTCCCCCACCTGACTGCCACTGTCTTTATTGATTCCAGCACGACCAAGCCCCCAACACCCACAGTCCCCCTTCCCCCAGCATCCACAAATCAAACTGGAATAAAGAAAACAATCTCTTCAGCAACTGCTCTCTTCAGTGTCTGGGAATAAATGAATGGTGCCAGTTTTGCTCCAAGTAAAACCTGATTGGTTGAATTTTCAATCGGGTTTTACTAGGAGCAGAGCACAGATGTCTCTACTCATTCCTTGCTGCCATTAAGAGATGAACACTGAACAGGAAAGATGCTCTGCACCAGGAGACTGTTTTTTTTGAATCCAGGTTGATTTGTGGATGCTGGAGTAGGGCAGGAGGGTGGTGGGGACCAGAAGAGGGTTAAGTGCTGAAAGGAATAAAAAACAGTGAGATCTGAGTGGGAGGGAGCGGGTGTAGTGTATTTGTCATGAGTGAGGGGGAAGGGATTGCTTTTCCAAGCACAGTCACACAAATGTTGCAGCATTTCACAGGGGTTGTGGGGGGGGCAGAAAGTTGCTGGGGGCAGCGTCAGGGTTTAATTATTTTTGTGTGGAGGGTTGGGGTGATTTTTACAGCCCAGTGAGTGGGAGAGTTTCTTTTAAAGTTTAAAAAAAAATCTTCTCTTGAAATTGATGTCCATGCTCAAATTCACAAATTTTACATATCACACATTTCCAAGGATTCACTCCAACTTTGCTGGCACATTAACTATTCACAACATCTCTAATAATAAAATGTTTCCTAAAGCATGATAAATAATAATAAAACAAAATAACAAGTCAGAGTGTTATTGTATATATTATCTAACCTGTCTCTGTTTTGTTCTAAGTGTATTTGCATCTTCTATAATGGCTAGGGTTTTTCTGAAAATAGGCCAGTAATTGCCTAGTGTACTTAACTGGTTGCCAGAAACTAAATAAACACAAATTATGTTTTACCTTTAATGGGGCTAAAATGAACACAAAACGATTATTCAGTAGAGAATGTGGGACCCCATGCACAGTTGTAATGGAGGATGGCAATATTCCAGGGTGCACTTGGTTCATTGTACCACCAATCACAAAAACTGCCATACACAAAAGGGTGATGTTTTCTGCAGGAGAAAAATGTGCCTTGCAACAGTAGTGCTGCATATGATTATAAAGATTGCAGTTCCAGATGTTAGTGGTCACACATAGGCTGTGTGACCAATACCATTCTGTAACTTCACTAGCTGCAGGGTCAGCCCATGGCATGGCTCCAGGTTCACAGTGCTATACCACAGCTCATGGTTGAGCAATCATACTGCAACCAATGTCATCCTCCATTCTTCCACCCAGTACCTTAGGGCCAACTTGTGGGCTGAGTATTTTTTATATGCACTGTCCCTCACAGGTCAACACTAATGTTCCAGTGGTTCTCCAGCGCTGTCCTGTGTAAGAAATTTAGGCCAAGATGCAAAACATTTAAACCCAACAGGACCAGCTGACACAATACCGTTGTTACCGTCTCCGTGGACCACTTCTGTCTGTTGATGACCTTTACTACTACTTTATTGTCACACCAGAAATTAATCCATTGGTCCCTCAGATCCCGCCACCTTGTCAGCATTGCTACTCAGATTGGGAATATCTCTAGGAATGTGATGTCTTTTAACAGACCCCTCCTTTTGTATTCCTCCAGCCATGTGTCAGACATCCATTCCCCCAGAAAGTATGCCCCCATCCCGAGGGACCCAGAGGCATCTGTATACAATTCCATGTCTGCGCTGAACAATCAGTCACCTTACCAAAATGTGACCCCATTGAACCCTTCCAGAAACTGTTCCCAAACTTCTAAGTCCTGACGTACCCCTCTTGTAATGTCCACCCAGTGGTGTGGCAACATTGCTTTTCCCGCGGTCCTTGCTAGCCTTCTGGTGAAAGCCCTCCCATGTGCTTTAGCCTTGCAGTTGAAGTTCAGGTGCCCCAATAGCTATTGTGTCACTGATACAAGAACCCACCTTCTGCTGCCTACCTGCCATAATACATCCTTCAATCTGTGGACCATGCCATCAAGAAGACGGAACCTTTTGAGTTCCATATCCACCTTGATGCCCAGGAACTACAATGTCTTGGCAGGCCCCTCTGTCTTGCCCTCTACCAAAGGTACCCCGATAATCCCACATGTCTCCTGGAAGGCTGTCAATGTTGGGGCTGCCCCTTGTTTCCCTTGCCCAACCAAGAGGAAGACATCTAGGTAGTGTACTACTGCTTTGTCGCCATCCCTCTTCCCAAAAACCCACTGTATCCATGTGCTGAAGGCCTCAAAGGTGGCACATGCCAGCGAACAACCAATTGACATGACCTTGTCAAAATAGAAACCTCCCTGAAATTGGAAGCCCAAAAGATCCCAATCCTTTGGTTTAACTGGTCATAGTCAAAAAGCCACCTCTATATCAGTTTTTGCCAGCCATGCTTCCTCCACCACTCTAATCAATGCTACCGTGTGCTCAAGTGTCGCATAGTGTGGTAAGAATTTGGCCTGATATGGATGCAAATCAGAAGTGGGATATTATCAGACTTGGGCTGATTGAGGCTACTGGGTCATGTACCAAGACACTGAGCAAGAAGAGTAGGACTAAGAAGCCAAGCTGGCTGAACAAGGAGGTTTTGGAAGGGATAAGGGCAAAAAAACAGCTTTTTGGAGGTTCAAGAAGTCTGAGTGGGGGAGGACAGGGAATCATATGTGAAGAATTCAAAGGAGGTAACCAGATTAGTCAGGGCAGCCAAGGCTTCCAGGGAGCTGAGGCTGGCACAGGGCATCAGGAAGGAGAAAAATACTTTTTCAGATACATACGGGAGAGAAGGAGCTGCAGATACCAGATAATGAGGATAAGGAAGGACGGAGAGTGGGTGGAGAAGGGGTAGAACAGGCAGAAGCACTAAATAAGTACTTATGTGTTCAAGAAGGATAAGGGTGGACAGCTGCCTCAGGGGATGGGGAAGGTGGGCAAGAGGGATAAGGGATGACAGATGGGGTAATTACAGAGGGCAGGGTGCTGGAGGGTCTGAAGGCACTAAGAGTGGATAAGGCACCATGTCCAGATGGCATTCATCCCAGGGTGCTGAAAGAAATGTCAGAGATATTGGTGGGGCAGCTGGCAGACCTGTTCAATACCTCCCTGGACACAGGTTGCATACCACAGGATTGGAGGATGGCTCACGTGGTGCCCATCCATGAAAGTGGCCCAAAGGATGAACCAGGCAATTACAGACCTGTAAGCCTCACATCCATTGTAGGAAAACTTATGGAAGCAATCCAGAAAGAGAGGGTGGTGACTTTTTTGGAGGAAAATGGACTTCAGGATAGTCAGCAGCATGGATTCGTCTCTGGAAGATCCTGCCAGATCAATGTAATTGAATACTATGACTGGGTAATGAGGGAACTGGATAAAGTCCATGTAGTGGGTGTGCTGTATTTAGACTTCAGCAAGGCGTTTGATTCAGTGCCTCATGAGAAGCTGGTGGGGTAAGTTGCAATATGTGGGAGCAGGGACAAAGATGCTAAACTGGATTGTGAACTGGCTGAAGGGGAGGCAGCAACAGGTGTTGGGGGGGTGGCACTCTCTTCCCTAAGGGCAGTGACAAGTGAGGTGCAACAGGGCTCAGTCCTGGGTCCGGTGTTGTTTGGGTTATTTATATCGGATATCTCACATGGTGTTAGAAGAAAGATCAGTCTGTTCGCAGATGATACCAAGATAGGGGTGGTGGTGGAAGACATAGAGGGTGGCAGGGGCTACAGGAGGACCTCATCAAACTGGAGGAGTGGTCAAAAAAGTGGCAATTGAACTTCAATGTGAAGAAGTGCAAGGTTTTGCACTTCATAGCAAGGAACCCAGGGAGGAGCTACCAGTTGGGATGGGTTCAAATAGAGGTCACAGAGGAGGAGAAGGACCTAGGGGTGATCATAATGGGTAACATGAACAAACCCAGCTCATTGCAAGAAGGTGGCAGCTAAGGCCAACAAGATGCTGGGGTGTATTGTGAGAGGAATCTCATCTAGAAATAGGGATGTGATCATGCTGCTGTACAGGTCACTAGTCAGGGAACATTTGGAGTACTGCGTGCTGTTCTGGCATCCCTTTCTGAAGAAGGATATCAGATTGCTGGAGGGGGTACAGCGTAGGGCAACGAAGATGATCCAGGGGCTGGAGGGCAAAACCTATGAGGACAGACTGAGTTGAAAATGTACACCCTGGAGGATAGGAGGGATCAGGGGGATATGATTGAGACTTTCAAATATTTGAAGGGGATTAACAAAATGGGCACAGAAGGGATAGTTAAGCTGAGGAGAGGAAGGGACACCAGAGAGCATGGTCTCAGGTTGGAGGGTGGAAGATATCAGAGAGAGAGAGATGAGGAGGCAATTTTTCACAAAGAGGATGGTGGAGAAATGGAACACTCTTCCCGAGTAGGTGGTATTCTGTAGCACAGTGGGCAGTTTTAAAAGTGCATGGGATGGCCGGCCCACTGGCGCAGCGGTGGGATTTCCGCTTGCGACAACGGCGACCTGGGTTCGGGAACGGACCCGGATCATTGGAGGGCCGGCTGGGGGGAGAAGGATGGAGCATCCTATGGACTGCTCTCCTTCTCAAGGGGGAGGGTGGGGGAAGCGATCTGCGCACTGAGGACTCCTGGCGGAGGCCGGGAGATCTCAGGCATCCAATAAGTACAGTTCTGGGAGGTGGGGCAGACGATGGCGTCATTGCACATCCCTGCCTCCATAATAAAATGGTGGGAAATGGAGGCGGGCAGGACCACAGTGCACATGAAGCCCTCCTCCTCGGACCTTACTACATCACCGTTGCTGCGGGTCCCTGACCAGACGTTGGTTCCATGGTCACCGTAGCAGGTGGCCGCAGCCATGTCCTCTGGGGGGCCAGCCGGGGGTGACTGAGGGTCCTTGGCAGCCATAGATGGTGGTGGAGGTCTCCAGGGGCCGTGACCAGGGCTGATGGAGTAACAGGGTCCTGCCAGGGGGAAAAGATAAAATTAAAAAAAAAAAAAAGTGCATGGGACAGGTTGCGAACTTTTGAGTGGGGGGGTATAGATGAGACGGTTAGAGGAGGGTAGGGCAGCTGCAATATAAGGGGTGCTAACTGCGCATTTGAGCAGACTAACTTGATAGATTGTAAGGCCTGCTTCTGCTGGCAGATTTGTATGCTCGTATATACAGTAACACTGTGCTCCTCTCCTCTTTATGCTGTCATTCACAGAAGCCTAGTCCGGATATGATAGATGGTAGATCAGCTGAAACTGCCCCACCTGCCTCTTTGATGCCACCCCCAAGGGTGATACCCTAAAGTCCTCCAGAGGGGGCTCACTGAAAGGCCCCTTCCCATACCTGCCGCTAATTCTTTCTTGGTGTTTTTGCTTACTATGTCCTCCCTATTCTTGACTGAGCCCAGATTTTTGCTGTCTTTCTTTTCCTTATCCCCTGATATCCCAGACTGAAACCCCTTCAGAAACCATCCCATGGCATTATGCCTTTCTCTCTGTCCGGGTATCCCTTGGTCCATTCCCATATGACTCCAACTGTTATGGTGTCCTTGCCCATGGGAATCCACATCTGCCCCCCATTGTCCCACCATTAGTTCCCTCTGTATCCTACTCCACAGGCCCCTCTACCTCTGTTCCCTTTCCTTTTCCCTCCATGGTAGCTCCCCCACATGCCCAGAGTGTCTCCCCCCCGAAAGGGCTGCTTGCCATAGTTCTGAGAGCCCAATCTGTCACCCACCAACCTAAACTGTGATACCAGGTGTTGCCTGGCACACTTGTAGCAGACATGCTTGAATTTGGAGTTCACCCACGTGCACTTTGCCTTATTAATTCCCAGCAGGTTTTGCAATCTCGCCCCTGTCCCCCTTCCTAATTCCTTCCCCACTTCCCCGGACTGGCCTGAACATGTTCTCACCCACAGATCTGCGTGGGTGAAAGCCCATCTCAAATCCCCATGGTAGGCCGTCCGCTGACGAAAAGCCTCATCATACCTGAGCCACCCATAACCCAGTTTCACTTCGTAGGTGTCCTTTGTGATGACTGAATATGCCAGCCATAGGATAGTCAAATCTGGTCATTTGTCTAGCAAAATGGCACTAAACACTGTGAAACCTGGTTTCCACATTTCAATATTTTCGCTGGGTAGGTGAAGACCTCGGCTGTCTGTCCAGTGCCACGGCCATCTCTGACTTTCCCACCATTTCCCTCTGCTCATACTTCCATGCTGACTCCTTATCTACCAGGGCAAAGATATCCATACACTCCCCCTTCTATATCATTTCCTTTATATTCTGTGGCCCATGATCCCCAAGGATCACCACTGGCACCCTGTCATTTCCTTTCTTCCCCCTATTCCCCCAGCCCCCTTCCCTGGCTCTTCCTCTTTTCACCATTTCAGCTCTTTCAATACCCTCTCCATCGCTCCAGGCCTTTATCACCTATATCGTTTACAATTTCCTCTAAAATAGTCCTTCAGACTGCCCACCTTGGACAACTCCACTTTCCCATTACCATTGCCTGCATCAGGATCCCCAGGTTCTGGGATGGGCTCCAGCTCCGACATTGGTTCTGGGGGTGTTGGAGGTGGTTTCTTCCCTTTTCCTTTTCCCATTGGTCATGGTGGTGTCTTCCTTTAGTTGAGCACTTGTAGCTGGAACTGGGGTCTTCCTACAAGCCATCCTGCTAACTTAAATTTGATATAGAAAGGACCACAGTGTTAAATCATCTCTCTTGTTGCTGTTTTGTGCCCCAGCCTCTCCCATGGAGGAAACAAAGGGGGGGGGGTACCTCCACTGCTGGGCCTGACCAAAATTGGCCTACTACCTGTTGGCTACTTACTCCCCCTCCTGCTCCCCTGTCTATCCTTGTAACCCCCACAGTCTCTGAGCCTCATCTATGCATTGCTATTCTTTATATGAACCCACACACTTTAATATATTTCATTATATTTGTTTTCTTTACTTTTCTTTTTTTTATGTTTTGAAGACCCCCCCCCCCAAATCCTGTTGGGGCAGTGCCCCATTGTAGTCCATGGCAGTGCTAAGTAAGTATGCCTATGGAATGGATAGCACTGGAGCTTTATTCACAATATTCAGAGACCCAGGCAAATGAGCACATTGGGTATGCAAGGCACTAAGCGGACATTTGCATGCCCATCATTGACTCATTTGCATGGGATGTGATATAGGTTAGTTTGGCACTGTCCCCCCAATTATCTGGTCCCAGATGAGTATATATCCCTGGTGGTAAAAGTCCCACCCACATACCAATCTCCAGCTTGTTCTGTAGAAAATAATGTCCCTGATGCTAGTGGTCCTCCCGATCACCAGGCCCAATGTACATAGTATTATCCCTCATGTTAGCGGTCCCCCACCCTCTGATTGTCAGCCCAGATGTCAATATTATTACCATCCCTGGTGCTACTGGACACCCCCCCCCCAATTGCAAGCTCTGACATATAGATAAGTATTCCTGGTGTTAGTGATCCCCACTCCAATCACCAGCCGTGATACATAGATACATTTCCCTGGTGCCAGTGGTTCCCCCTTCTTCCGATCACCAGCCCAACATATACAATAGATAAGTATCCCTGGTGCTAGTGGTCCCTCTTCCCTCTGATCACCAGCCCTAATACAAATATTATCATCATCTCTGGTGCTAGTGGTCCACCCTCCCTCCAATCGTCAGCCCCAATGTATAGTTAAGTATCCCTGGTGCTTTTGGTTCCTCTTCCCCTCTCATCACCAGCCCTGACCTATAAATATGCATCCTTGGTAATAGTGGTCTCCTGCTCTGATCACCAGCCCAGAAGTACCAAAAAAAACCTCCCTGCCATCCAGTGGTCTCCCCCATCAGCACTGGGCATAGCCCCACTTTCCTTAGCATTATCGGTGGTGCTGCCAGAGCATACGGTGACCGGCACAGCCCTACTTACACATCCTCAGCCAGACACCATATGTACAGGCAGGGATCACACCTCTTATTTATAGTATCGGGTGCATCACCCTGTCCTATAAATAAGAGGAATGCTCCCTGCCTGTAGATATGGCAGCAGGCCAAGGAGGTGTCCAGAGGGCTGTGCCAAGCACCATATGCTCCTACAGCACAGCAGATAATGCTAAGTTGGGGAGAGTATGTGTGCCCTATGGCACGGGGGGGACCACTGGAATCAGAGAGTTTTTTTAATTGTACTTCAAGGCTGGCGAATAGAGGGGGGACCACTACCAACAGCGATATGTATTTATATGTCAGGGCTGATGATTGGAGGGAGGGGGGACCAAAAGCACCAGGGATACTTATCTATATATTTGGGCCAATGATTAAAGGGAGGAGGACCACTAGCACCTGGGATAGTTTTTTATACATCAGTGCTCATGATCAGAGGGAGGAGGGACCACTAGCACTAGGGATAATTATCTATACATCAGGGCTGGCGATCAGAGGGATGAGGGGACCACTAGCAACAGGGATAATTATCTATACATTGGGGCTGGTGATCAGAGGGATGGGGGGACCACTAGCACCAGGGAGACTTTTTTATACATCGGTGCTCATGATCAGATGGAGGAGGGACCAGTAGCACTAGGGATATTTATCTTTACATCAGGGCTGGTGATTGGAGGGATAGGGTGACCACTACCTCCAGGGATACTTATCTATACATTGGGGCTGGTGATTTGAGGGGGGGGACTACTAGCACCAGGGATGCTTATCTACACATTGGGGCAGATGATCAAAAAGGGGGACCACTAGCACCAGGAATAATAATATTTACATCAGGTCTGGAAATTGGAGGAAGGGGGGACCACTAGCACAAGAGAAACTTATTTATACATCAGGGTTGTTGATTGGAGGTGGGACCACTAGCACCAGGAACATTATTTTCTACAGAACAGGCTGGTGATCATCAGGGGAGGTGTCATGGACCACAGGGGGCAGTTGTGCTCCCCCAGCGGCCAACCAGCTAGGTGGCTAGATTGTCCTGGCAGTCACTAGGGCTTCCTGGAGTTAAGTTGGTGTTTTGTTTGGCAGTATTTACACTGCACAAAAGGCCCATGCTAAACCGTTTTGCAAAGCAAAAAGTCTCTGAGCATGGAGTAGAGTGGTTATTCAGGGCCTTGCCCCTTTCCTTGCCCACATGCACACATTATGTTTTGTGTGGGCTCTAAGCCTCCTGAGCTGTGTGGGTGGCTGTTTGTGCTTGTCTGTGTCTGTAGGTTAGTTTTTGTTCATTTACAAGTTTTTCTGCTGTGAATACCTGCGCCATTCTTGCACACAACATCGGTGAAAGTTTCCTGGACTGAATTTCTTCAAATCATCATCATCAGGTATCAGCTTTTTAATTTTAAATCAACTTTCTTGAAGCCTCCCCAAGGAAGCATATGCCTTGCAACTAGTCTAACAAACATGATGATGCTGGGTCCTGCAACTGAATCAACATTTTCAACATTTTCGTCTGACCACTCTTAAAGCAGCTGCACTTGTGGACCTTTAAGAACAAAGGAATTTTAACACATTTTGTGACTGAATCAACTTTTTTGTCTGACCTACTCCCAAGGTATTGTACTTGTCTCTGAGGACTTTGAAGATCAAAGGAAACATACAGACAAAAGGATTTTACACTTTGCATATGCCCAGGCCACAGTTTATTACCTTTCAGGAATTTTAACATATTATGTGATCCTGGATCTCAACAGTTCATTTCCTGTGGATGTAATCAACCATCAGCATTTTTCCTTTGCTATCTCCTGGTGTGCTTGTTAGACCACCCAGGTGCCACCACCTCTGCTCTACCATGGATTACTCCATCCTCCTAGTTCTTCTATTTGCTGTGGGTGCTACAGGCCCAAGATGCCAAGCTGGACCACTACCACCCCTGCGAGAACCTGCTTTTGACAAAAAATAGACTGTATGGCACCCCAATGCCAACTGTGCAGAGGGAGCTCCAGCTTTCCACCACCTCCATCCCACCTGCTAGCCCTGGACCCCTGCCACCTGCCACAGTTATCAACATTACCATTTTCATGCCCATAAAGATCACCCTGGTGAACGCTTGACTCCCCCATTGCAAGAGCAGGAGGTGCAAGATACACTCCACCATTTGCATAAACCTCTCAGCCAGAAAAGTAATATTCATGCTTCTTCTTCTATCAGGTAATGTCCATGTCAATCCTGGCCCACCACTAGCATCAAATGCAGGAGGAAACACGAGTAAAGGCTTGAAAGTAGCTGCACTGAACATCTGCAGTCTCACAGCAAAGTTTGACCTACTCCCAAGCGTGGATGTCCCACCATGTACCTGATATTCTCTGTCTGACAGAGACCTGGCTGTCAAGCAAGATAAAAGACAATGAAGTGATGCTCCCAGGATATCAAACATTCAGGAAAGACAGGTGTGGCAAGAGAGGTGGAGGAGTCCTTATCTATGCCAGGGATTACCTATGCTGCTTGGTCCTCCCTGTTACCAGGGTCGAGGATGATCATAAACTACTAGCAATAAAAGCACAGGTCAGACAGCATGGCAAATCTCTAATCTTAGCCTCGGTTTATCTTCCACCCACTAAAGCCAGAGATGGCCTCCCAAAAATACTGGATACAATTGCTACCCTTCCTAAGGACACAGAGCTTCTCATAACAGGTGACTTTAACATCAACTGGGAGGGCAAGGAATCCACGCCTTTCAAGGACATGGTCGCTACATCCAATCTGTCCCAACTTGTAGACAGCCCAACAAGGCGGAACCACAAAACAGGAAAAGACACCCTCCTTGATTGCCTCCTATTGAGTTACCCTTCTCTGATCTCTGAACTTAAGGTCCTGCCTGACACCTTAAGTGATCACTCCCCAGTCACTTTCACATGGTCAAACAAATTGTGCAAGCCCCCACCTATCATAATTAATAGTAGGGTCTTGGGGAAGGGCAAGCTTGGGACCCTCTCCTCTGCCTTCTCCCAGTATGACTGGCACCCCATCGATCATGTGCCTAATACTGACCAGGCCCTAAGTTTCTTTATAGAGGGCTTCAACAAGATTTGTGATATCTTTGCACCACTGAAGAAAAGAAAAACTTGGGGGCAAGTTAATGGTTGGATCACAGGGGATCTCCTCACCTAGATGAAGGAAAGGGAGAACCTCTGGGAAAAAGCCAGGTCCTCTCACAGCAAACACAACTTCCAATGCTATAAAGCTGCAAGAAACCACTGCACCAACCTT
This sequence comes from Neoceratodus forsteri, assembly GCA_016271365.2. NCBI lineage: Eukaryota > Metazoa > Chordata > Ceratodontiformes > Ceratodontidae > Neoceratodus > Neoceratodus forsteri. The sequence goes on from CM028135.1 coordinate 1,028,086,844, forward strand.
ATCCGCCAAGCAAAGGATAACTTCGACAAGGAGCAGCTTAATAAAACTTGGGGCAATGGGAAGAGTTTTTGGGAGAACATCAAAAACCTTCTTGGGAAGGATGAGAAGAAGATCCCCTACTCGCTCAACATCAACAATGCCACAATTACTGACCCTCGGCACATTGCGGATTCTCTCAACACAGCTTTCACTGACCTGACTGGAGTGCTACCCCCTGACTACCTGCACCCTGCTGGGGAACAAACCAATTGCACACCTCAAGGGGGCTCAATCCCTGTCTTCTACTTCAAAAAAGTGTCAGTGAAGGGGGCTTACAAACACATAAAAAAAATACTAGGCAAGACCAGAATGGGGATTGATGGAGTCGATATGAAATTCCTATCCCTAACAGTGGATGTCATCATCGTGCCAGTTACAAAACTATTTAACAAATCGCTGGCTCTTGCACAGTTCCCCAGGATCTGGAAACAGGCTCTCATGATGCTGGTGCACAAGAATGGTGATATGACATGCACCACCAATTATAGGCCAATATCCATCCTCTCTCCCTTATCTAAAGCCCTGGAAAAGATTGGGGCTTCAGGCAGAATCATAGTACCTCCACTGCTTTGCTGGACTACACTGACTACTCGCACAAGGCACTAGACAAAGGAAAACTCATAGGGTCAGTCTTCATAGACCTTACCAAAGCCTTTGACACTGTCAATCACTATCTCCTCCTGACTCAACTACAGAACCTGGGGGATGCAACCAATGCTGTTTGCTAGTTCAAGGACTACCTAACACACAGAAGCCAATGTGTAAAAATTGGGCACACAGTATCTAGCTCCAACGAGGTATCTTTAGGGGTCCCACAGGGGTCAATACTGGGGCCCTTACCATTCAGCCTCTTCCTAAATAATCTTCCTGAAGCCTGTGACACTAAACTGATACTTTACAAAGACGACGCTGTGCTTCTCACCAGCAGTTCATCAATAGTCGCCCTCCACTCCGAGCTGCAGGCATCCTTCTACAAGCTGGAAGACTGGTTCTATAGCCATAAACTTCTATTAAACTACAAAAACACCAAGGTGATGCTCACAGCCAGTCCACAGCACAAAAAGAAGCTCCCTTCCCTCACCATCTCCAATAAAGTCAGTGAGCCGCTGGAACAAATTCAGTCCTTCAAGTACCTGGGGGTCACCATTGATGACTGCGTCACCTTCACCCAACACATTGACACAGTGGCAAAGGCAGTGAACACTAAGCTAGGTGTACTATATAGGCATAAAAAGTATCTCACTCCAGAGGCCCTCTGTCTCTCAGTCTCCAGCTCCATCCTTTCTACCATCGACTGTGGATTGGTGGTCTATGGCACAGCAACTGACACTGCACTAAAAAGGATTCACATTGCCCTCAACAAGGCTTGTAGGCTCACAATGGCTACAGATCGAAATACCCACACCTGCTCCTTATATGAGGAGACCAATTGGCTGCCACTAAAGAACAGGATTGTATTCCAAACATGTCTCCTTAGAAAAAAGATGGTAATAAGTAAAACCACCTCATGCATTTCTAGCATCCTAACACCAAGTGCTACCAGCTATACCACCAGAGGCAGGATGAGGGGGTCCCTATCAACACCTTTCCGTCGAACTGTGCAGGGACAACATGCTTTCAGCTATAGGGCCCCCAAATGGCTCAATGAAATCCCAGTGCACATTCTAAACTCCCAATGCATCTCACAATTCAAAAATGGCCTAAGGCAACACCTTCTTACTAGGACAATTTGTGACTGCCACTAGGACTCTAACACCCATAATGCCCACTCATCCACATTCTCCTTCCCCCTTCCTTTTATCCCCACTCTTCCCTCTTGCCCTATCCCTCGGTCTTCCTCTCTCCCCTGTGCCTTTTCTCCCACTGGATCAACCTTAAGGTGTCAGCGTGGCTCAGTTGGTAGCACATCCACCTCTGGACCAGAAGGTCGTGGGTTCTCGTCCCACACCGGGATTGGACTTGCACCTAAAAATCACTGGCACCCGAGTGCAGTATTGGGGGGTGCTGTACTCCTGAGGTGTGCCATCCTTCGGATGAGACATTAAACCGAGGTCCCTTCTGCCCATCCTGGTGTTGTCCTGGTGGGTGTCCAGGTGGAAGTAAAAGAACCCAAAGCACTCTTCGCAAAGAGTAGGGAGCATTCCCGGGTGTCCTGGCCAACATTCCCCTTCCCATAAAACCGGTTCATGCAATTATCCAGGCTGTGTGTGGGTGATGATGTGCGATATGGCCGCCACCACACATTCAATCACTTCACTACCAGTCTAGCATTGCTTGTAAAGCGCTTTGGATGTATGAAAAGCGCTATATAAATATGGATTCTTCTTCTTAAAACCAACCTACTACCACTACCTCCCAACCTCCTAGACAAAGCCACTTCTTTTGACTGCCCACTCTCCCCCTCCCAGTCTCCCCTTCCCCTCACCTTGACTCCTTCTCAGACTCTCACACTAGGTGTCACACCTCTTTATCTCCTTCGCTACATATAAACACTGTCCTTTACCCTAGTTGAATGCTCTTGACGCTGTACTATTACCATTGGTACTATGAATGACATTGTAACCTTATTATGTACTAGCTACCTACTATTCAAGTATTGTATGTAAACTGTTTGTTATTGCTGTCATTGTCACTGTTTGACGTGGAACCTTTGTAAAAGAGCTCTGAGCTCAAAGGTATGATCCAAATCCCTAAATAAATAAAAATAAATAAATAAATAATCCTCTTTGCCAGAGCAACAGCCACTTTTGAATATGTGGATCCAGTGCAAATCACAGTGTGCATGGGCAAAGGCCTGTTAGCATCTGCGTAAATTTTTAAGTATCAGGCCCCTGAAGTTATATATCCTGAATGCAGAAAACTCATCATGCAGTATTCATAATTCACATGTTGCACTTGATTCTTCTAAGATATTAACTTCTTATTCAGTTTATCTAGTATTTAGAGAGGTTAATCCTTCATCCTGTAGATTCCCATAGTGTTCAGAAATCACATTTTTATTCCATTTCTAAATAATGTCACCTTTTAGTCTATTTTCACTTACACACGCCAGTATTTCCAGTGTTGCGCTTATAGTGCAATTCAGTTTGTCAATGCCTATACAATGTATTGGAGCTAGAGGATGATGACACTGTCTACTTTGTTCTTCTGTGTTCCTTATGTACAGTAGCATGTACAGCCCTGCACCCTTACCTTTCTTGACCAATAAAAATGACAGACAAGGTGAAACAAATGACAGACTGCAATCATTCCAGTATTCAGTGCTGTTTATTAAAAAATGCTAGATTGCACCAGTTCACTCCCAAATATTTATAGTTAGTATGATTTTATTTCATAAATAATATCAGAAGTCGGCCCAGTGGCACTGAGGGTTAAGGCGCTGGATGCCACACCTTGCTCCACGCTGGCAACCCGGGTTTGGGAACGAGCCTGGGTCATCAGGGGGTGGCAGGGGAGGACTAGGATTGAGCGTTCAACTACAGCTCTCCTAGTTCTGGGGAGAAGGGGTGGATGCACGCCGCACTCTGCTGGTCCCTGGGGTTGCCCTGACGTACTGCAGTTGCCCGGGTGCTTAATTAGGGGGAAGCAAGGCAGACGTCTGCATGTCAGTGCACAGATGTCATTGCATGCCCATGCTTCTACCAAGGGAAAATAAAATGGGGAAAATGGCAGCACAAGTCCACGGCAGCTTGATGGCCACATGTTTCACCAACCAACGATGCCTGAAAGGCATGTGCTGGTAATGGATCCTCACCAGGTGCGGGAGCTAAGGGGGGGCCCTTTCAGGGTGCAGTTGCATTTGCTAGCTGGGCATGTCAAGCTTGGGTCGGCGGTGGAATGGAGGAGCGGTGGCTGGATACAGGGCAGGACTGTGGCTGCAGGTAAAAATTGTTAATTGATAAAAAAATAATATCAGAAAATATTTATCCTTTTGGTTAGGAAGTAAGCACACTTAGTGCCCAATTTATACTATGGGGGAGTGTTCTGTCTCCCCCTGAAAGATCCCACAAGTGGTGCTGCGTGTACAAAGTCAGTGTTGTTTTGTATGGTACAGACTTAAATACAAAAGTAAAGTGTCCACATAAGTCGTAGTGTAGCTGCGTAATCACTTGTATGATTGTTTTTCCTTTGAAGCACTCATGTTTAGAACTGGTAACTGCACATTTATTTCAAATGTCAGCATTATTAAAATGCACAGTGGCCCATTATGTATGCCCACTATCACAATTCCATTCAGTGGCAACAAACACCTGGGTAATCTGTCTGTCAGGTGTAAGGTGTTATTATTTACACCTCTGCATCTGAATTTGGTCTGCAGTACAGTACCAGGAATGGTAATCTGCACCAGTTCAAGCAATTTCTCTCTATTTATGGACTGTAACATACTTTGCTTTTGAAGATGTTGAAGTTATGTTTATTCTTTTACTGAACAATGTGTGTTTGGAGGCCAGCCTGGGCTATCTGTGAATGCTTTTCTAACATAAACCCTTTGTAGCAAGAATAATTAAACATTAGAGCCTGTGTACAAATGTTTCTACTCCAGCTGGGTTCCCTTCATTTAGATACCCACCGGAGCAAAATAACCTCAATTGGAATATATATACGGAAAGCAAAATGTGAATTAGTTTACTGTTATACTGTATACATATGAACAAATTGAACATATGAATGTGACAACTGATAAAGACCTCACAGTCTATCCAATATGCTTGACTGTGACCTTCTCACTTCCCCATATCCTCCCCTTGACCCCTCTCAAATACCCCCTTGCCCCTCTATCTGCAACTCTTCCTCCTCACTCCATCCCAACCTCTCTTGAAGCCGTCCATCATTTTATTTGTTTGGGATACCACCTCCTCTGGGAACTCATTCCACTTAGCCACCACCTTTTCAGTGAAAAAGTGCCTCCTCATCTCCATCCTAAACCATCCCTCCACCAGCTTTAGGCTGTTACCCCTAGTGTTCTTGTTTCACTTAGACTGAAGAAGCCCCAGGTGCTCACCCTATTTATACCTTGAAAGTACTTGCAAGTCTCAATCATATCCCCCTCTCCCTTCTGTACTCGAGAGTACACGTTGTGCCCCCTTAGCTTAGCCTCATAGGTGTTGTCTTGCTAGCCCGGGATCATCTTGGTTGCCCTTCTCTGGATGATTCGAAGTAAGCTGATATCCTTCAAAAGATAAAGGCACCAGTACTGCACACTGTACTTTAGGTGCAGTATTACTAGAGACCTGTATGGTGGCAGAATGACCTCTTCCTCTCTGCTGGTAATTCCTCTGGCTATGCAGCCCAGCATTCAATTTGCTTTGGCTCCAGCTTTACAGCAGCTTTCCAAGTGATTCAGGTCACTTTTGATAATTACACCCAGGTTCTTTTCTTCCTCTGATCTGGTTACCTGTAGACCACTCGGCCAGTATTTGATCCATGGGTTTTTCCTGCAAAAGTACAAAACTTTACACTTTTTGGCATCGAACCCCAGCTGGCAAATGCCAGATCACTCCTCTAGTCCAGTCAGGTCTTCCCTGAGTTTCTGTCTCCCCTCCTTTGTGTCCACCCTCCCACAGAACTTTGTGTCATCCATGAACTGGAAGATCTTATCCTTGATACCATTTGTAATGTCTCTCATGAATATGTTAAATAACACAGACTGAGCACAAAGCTCTGTGGGACCCCACTGAAACATAGAAACATAGACTTTGATGGCAGATAAGGACCACTTCGCCCACCTAGTCTGCCCATTTCCCTACCTAGAGGATAAGCTGCAGTTCCTATTTAACCAACAGCCTCTTTCTCCCTACCCCCCACAAAAATTGCCTTATGTCTGTCCCATGCATTCTTGAATTCTCCCACAGTTTTAGACCCCACAACCTCATCAGGAAGGCTGTTCAATGCATCTACCACCCTCACTGTGAAAAAAATACTTCCTCACATTGCCACTGAGCCATCCTCCCTCTATCTTCAAATTGTGTCCTCTTGTTCTTGCACATCTCTTTTTCTGAAAGATGCTACCCTCTTGGACTTTGTTGATTCCACTGAGGTACTTAAACGTTTCTATCATGTCCCCCCTCTCCCTTCTTTCCTCAAGAGTATACATATTAAGCTCCTTTAGTCTCTCCTCGTATGGCTTATCTAGCAGACCCTGCACCATTTTAGTTGCCGTCCTCTGAACTGCCTCCATCCTGTCTATGTCCTTGCGGAGATGGGGACTCAAGAACTGGACACAATACTCCAGATGGGGTCTCACCAACTGTCTGTACAGGGGGATAACAACTTCCTGTTTTCTGCTGGTGATTCCTCTCCCTATGCATCCCAGTATCCCCCCCCAGCCCTCCCTACTGCCTTCTCACATTGCTTGCCAACCTTAAGGTCATCTGATATGATTACCCCCAGGTCCCTTTCTATTTTTGTTGTTGTTACTTCCTCCCCCCCACATTGTGTAAACTTCCCCTGGGTTTTTGTTTCCCAGGTGCATTACTTTACACTTCTTTGCATTGAATCCAAGCTGCCATACTTCTGACCATTCCTCCAACCTTGCCAATTCCCTTCTCATCCTTTCCACTCCTCCTTGTGTATCAACCCTGTTGCAGATCTTTGTGTCATCTGCAAAGAGGCATACTTTTCCTTCCAGTCTCTCTGCAATGTCACTTATAATGACATTAAAAAGGACTGGACCCAGTACTGAACCCTGCAGTACCCCACTAATAACCCCTCTTTCTTCAGAGTGTACTCCATTTACAATTACCTTCTGCGTCCTGTTGTTCATCCAATGTTTTACCCAGGCTACTACCCTGGGACCCACCCCCAGACTGGTTAATTTGACTACTAATCTTTTGTATGGGACTGTGTCAAATGCCTTGCTAAAGTCTAGGTAGGCCATGTCCACAGCCCCTCCCTGGTCTACTACTTTGGTCACCCAGTCAAAGAAATCAATTAGATTCATCTGACATGACCTTCCTGCTGTGAACCCATGCTGCCTTGGGTCCTGTGCCCCACTGGCCTCTAGGTACTCAACAATTCTTTCCTTCAGAAGTGATTTCATCACTTTCCATACCACAGATGTCAAACTGACAGGTCTGTAGTTTCCTGCCTCTGTCTTGGTCCCACTTTTGTGAAGGGGAATCACATCTGCCTTCTTCCAGTCCTCAGGTACCACACCATCCTCCCATGATTTGTTAAAAAGGGTAGTCAGTGGTGTCACTAGTTCTCTGCTTAATTCTTTTAGAATTCTGGGGTGAATTCCATCTGGACCCATTGCTTTGTCCACCTTCAGTTTTAGGAGTTCTTTTAGAACCCTTTCTTCTGTGAAAGGACTGGGATTGACCCCCCTCTCCAGAGTGCTTCTGTTAATTGGATTAGGCACCTCCCCCACTTCTTCTATTGTGAATACTAAACAGAAGTATTCATTCAGTATCCCTGCTTTTTCACTGTCACTCTCTGCCCACCTACCATCCATTCTTATCAGCCTCACTATCCCTGCCTTTGTCTTTCTACGCTCTCTGATATACCTATAAAAGGTTTTATCCCCCTTCTTAACTGAGTTAGCTATCTTTTCCTCAGTTTGTGCCTTTGCTATTCTGACTACCCTGTCTGCTTCCTTCTGCCTTAACTGGTACAGTTCTCTGTTCTGATCCTTCTGTGTTTCCTTATACTTCTTAAATGCTATCTTTTTCTCCCTAACCTTCACCGCCACCTCTTTTGAGAACCATAGTGGCTTTTTCTTTCATTTTGATTTATTTGCTTCACACAAAGGCTTGTTGCCTCTGTGATGGCAGTTTTGATATTTCCCCATTGTTGCTCCACCCTTCTTCTAGCCTGTTTGCTAGTGCTTTTCTAAGGCACTCTCCCATCTTGCCAAAGTTAGCCCTCCTGAAGTCCAGAACCCTCACTTTTGTATGGCTTGACTCTGTAGCTGAGTTTATCATGAACCACACTGTTTGGTGGTCACTTGTTCCCAAATTGCTACCCACTTCTAGATCTGAGATCCTCTCACTATCCCCATTTGATAGTACGAGGTTTAAGATTGCTCCCTCACGAGTAGGTTCCAAAACTAGCTGTCTGAGGCATGCCACCTGAAGGGCATCAAGAATGGCTCTGCTTTTGGATGTGGCTGCCGAAAAGGTGCTCCAGTTAACATCTGGCATATTAATGTCCCCCATCAGCAGTATCTCCCCTTTCTCTGCCATCCTAAGTATGCCTTCTATCATATCTTTGCCCATTCCCTCCCCCTGACATGGGAGTCTATATACAAGCCCTTTGCGGATTGTGGTGCCATTTTCAGTCTCTAAGGTGACCCGCAGTACCTCCTCTCCTCCCTGTTTACTCTTTTGTTCAGTTGCTTTTATCCCTTCCCTTACATAGAGAGCTACTCCCCCCTCTTCTGCCCTCCCTGTCTCTCCTGTAGGTTGTGTACCCTGGTATGTTAACATCCCAGTCATGGTTCTCTGTGTACCATGTTTCTGTGACTGCTACAATATCCAGGCATCCCTCTTCCATCAAGGCCACCAGTTCAGGAGCTTGCTGCCCAGACCACGGTGTTGGTACTCATTACCCTCCATTTCTTGATGGCCTTACCTCTTTTTGCCCCATCCCTGTCCTTATTGCATTTGTCACTTTCTCCATTTACCCCTTCGCTTCTCCCTATCGACATCTCTATGTTGGTGTTTACCTCACTTAGTACCCTGATATTTTCGGGGGGCTAGGATTTCCCTGCTTCTTTCCAGTGCATCCCCCCTTGGCTAGTTTAAATGCTTGTCAATGAAGTATTTAAACCTATCACCTTGGATCCTGATTCCTCTTCTGGACAGATGCAGACCATCATGCCAGTATAGGCCTGCATCCCTCCAGGTGGACCCCAGTCCCCAATGAAGCCAAATCCCTGAGGTCTGCACCAGCTTTTCAACCACTGATTGAATCCCATGGTGTGGAGCACTCTAGCCTCACCCATGCCATAGACAGGCAGCACCTCCGAGAAGGATACCATGTGTGCTATTTGTCTAAGGCCCCTCCCAATCTCCACAAATGCTTCTTGCACTGCTCTGATCCCTTTCTTAGCCAGGTCATTTGTTCCTAGGTGGACAATGACATCCAGCTGCCTACTCTGTGCAGCTGCTTCTGCGATCCTGAGGATTTGCTCCCTGTCCCTCCAAGCCATGGCACCAGGCAGGCACCTTACCTCCCTCTCCCCTTCCCCCAGTTCTACCTTCCTAATAATGGAGTCCCCCACCAGGAGTTGTTTCCTTTACCTGTGGGGTCCCATGCCACCCTCCTGTGGGTCTTCTTTGTGGAGGTTCCCCGCATCCTCCTTGGTATCCACTGTGCGTGCCTCCATAGAGGAACCACACTTTTCCAGAATGGCATAGAAATTGTGGAAAGGTACACCTGGAGGGATGCCCCTCTGTTCCACCACCCCCACCCTCCCTGAGCAGACTGTGGTCCAACCGCTCCTCTTTCTTGGCAACCTCTGAGGCAATGGCAGTGACCCTGGTGGTCCCTGGGTGGGAGAGGAGGTCCCACAAATCCTGACCAACTTAGCCTGGAGATGAGCAGCCTCCTCCCTCAGCCCAGAGAGGTGCCTGCAGATGGGACAACACTACATCCTCCAGAACATCTCCCGGAAGACTGCTGCTCCACAGCCACTGCACTGCACCACTCCCATCATGTCTTTTTTCTGGCCCCCTAACTGTTATTTGGAATACTTACTCTTTCCTCTGTTTGTTTATTTCTTTTTTCTTCTCTCCCTACTTACTTACTGCCTCTGTGCCCTTTTAGCTCCTGATCTTCCTGTTCTGAGACAAGAAGTTCCAGTATTTCTCAGTAGTCTCCTTACTTGCTCATGGTCAGACCTCCAGCAGCTGGGGGAGGGGCGGAGAGCTACTCTTGCCCTTCTAGGATGGTGAGTCTTTGGTGGCTCTGTGATCACTCACTTCCTGCTCCCAAACAGGAAGTTCCTGTTGTCAGTTAAATCCTGTGCCTATAAAAGTAGAACTGGTTTAGGGTGGAGAGGAGGGAAGGGGGGCAATATAGTCCCAGTAGAGAAGTTTTAGTTATACCAGTAGCTCCTTCCTCCTGGTGTTCTGTCTGTTCTCTGGCAGAAGCTATCTAGGGCAGTGTTTATATCTGGTCTTAACCTGGCTCCTTCTAGCTAAGCCAGTCCCCCCCTACTTTGCAAATCTTTCTTCACTTAGTTAATTTCACAGATAACAATTCCCTACTGACACCTGTGACAAGCACCTAGATAAGTACACAGATAACACAGATAACAGATAATGATTTACTTCAACTACCTCTGACAAACACACTAACTCCTTTTTTTACCCTAAATTGAATGTCCCAGTACAAGAGTTCTAGTTCTTAGTCCCAGTAGAGAAGTTTTAGTTATACCAGTAGCTCCTTCCTCCTGGTGTTCTGTCTGTTCACTGGTCACAGGCCTAGCTTTTGAGAATTACCCCAACAATGTCACCTCTTGGCTTCTGTCTTGCAACTAACTTCTGACCCACCCAAAAAGCTTAGGCCCCATTTCCAGGTCTTCTAGCTTACTGACCAGTCTCCTGTGAGGTACAGAGTTAAAAGCTTTCCTGTTGTCTAGATAAAGGACATCAACTGCTTGGCCCTTGTTCACAGTCCTGGTGACCCACTCGAAGAAGTCAGTTAGGTTAGTCAGACAGGACCTCCTAGACACAAACCCATGCTATCTCACTCATATCCTGGAACCTGTTTTCCTTCAAGAAAGCTCACAGCTTCTCTTTCAGGATGGTCTCCTTCAGCTTGCCTGCTATTGAGGGCAGGCTGATTAGCCTGTAGTTCCCTGGTTCATCCTTCAGCCCACTTTTATGGAGAGGCAGCACATGTGCAGTTCTCCGATCCTGAGCAGTTCTCCAATCCTGAGGCAGAATCACTAACTCAAAGAGGTGCTAAACAGGCTTGTCAGGGGATCTTCCAGAACGTCCACAAGTTCCTTTAGGACCATTGGGTGCATGCCTTCTGGCCATGGGGATTCATCCACTTTAAGAGCCCTTACCACCTTAAGTACCCATCATCTTGAATGACACTGTCTATGACTTACCCATCCAGGTTCCCACTGCCTTTTCACATGTGGCACCGTCCATCCTTCTTTCGGGTCAAGACTAAACAGAACTACTTGTTAAGTACCTCCACTTTCTGTTCACTATCCTCTGCTAAAACATCCTCCTTTTTAATCTGACTATTTCATCCTTGATGTTACATACATTTATTTATTTATAAGTTTTACCAAGAAAGATATACTGAGCAGTGTTGCTCATTTCTAGATGCATCATGGGGGTACGGGGAAGGGGGGGAACAAGAAAACACTGTACCAACTAACAAAATACATCAATCAACAATATACCTGATAATGAAATAGAAGGTACAACTATAGCAGTAATCTAACAAAGCAAACAAAAATACAGTAACCAAGGGTTGCAAGTGTGATGTGAGGGCACTTCAGTGTATATTTTCTATTTTTATTTCATTTAAACATTTGGTTACCGGGAAAGGCACTCTGAGCCAAGGCTCAATTTCAGGTGCGACCCGGGAGAAGGGGAAAGGGGTTATAAAAATGTATGCAAGAGTATAAACTAAGATACAGTATGATTTTGTAACAACAAGCAGAGTAGTAGTAAGGGCAATAAACTTTTCAAGAGGTAATTGTACAGAGCAGACATCTCAAAAGACAGTATGATAGGAGGTTTACAATAGTAAGTGTGTCACAATTGATAATATTGTATACTAAGTGCTTGATGTAGACAGGAGATGCAATAGTAGTTGAAGGGTGCAGAGGTGGTTCAGTTTTGACAGAGATGGGGAGAGAAATGAGGTAGAGTTGAATCTTGCAGGCTAGGTGGGAGGAGGAGTTCCTGATGGAGAGAGAGGGGGGCTAGTGGAATCGAGACATCTGCAAGAGGGAGAAGTGAGGCTACAATGGAGAGAGGTGAAGCTATGGCAGGATGAGGTGTGTCTGCTGGGGTGGGGAAAGAAATTCCAGATTTTGGGGAAGTGGTGGGAAAAGGCAGCTTGACCAACAGAGGTGGACGTAGAAGGGATGGCCAGAATACAGGAGTCAAGATTACAAAGAGAGTAGGTGGGGGGGGAATAGTGAAGAGTAGAGACAGGAAGGGAGAGAACTGAAACGATATTTAGCTATGATCTTGGTGCAATGTGAGAGGCATCGGTCCTCAAGGGAAGGGAAACAGAGAGATTGGCAGAGGTCACAATCATGAGTGTGGGGGGGCAGTCAAGAGCAAAGCATCAGAAAGCATGGAAGAAGGTATCCAGTCTGGCAAGGAAGGTTATGGGAGCGGCTCTGTAAACTACACCACCCTAGCCAAATATAGGGAGGATCATTTTTAGCACAAGTGCCCGGTGGGCCAGGATGGGGACACATCCACAATTCCTGTACAGGGCACCAAGTTTAGGGAGCATTTTGTTGTGGATGGCATCCACATGTCCAGAAAAGTTGAGGTGTTGGTCCAACCAAACCCCAAGACACCTAAAGGAGGTAACATCATCAAGCATAGTCCCATTAGTGGTGTGCAAAGAGGGGAGGGAGGGGAGCCTAGAGAGTCTTTGCCTCATGTCAAAGGTCATGGAGACTGCCTCTTGGCATTCAGGAACAACTGAGTTTGAGCAGAACCAGTGCTGAACTTTATTGAAGTCGAGCTGGAGTCTGGACTCCACCTCAGCAAGGGAGGGACCAGAGGTAAACAGTACATTATCATCTACATACATATGGATAGAGGAGGAGGAACATACAGCATGGATGTCATTTAGAAAGACTGAGAATAGGAAGAGGCCAAGAACAGAGTCTTGTGGTACACCAGTGCTGATGGGGGGGTAGTGTTCAACCCTGACTGATTGAGACCTACTATCAAGGTAGGAATTGAACCAGTTTGTGGCACTGGATGAAAGGCAGGTTGAAAAGAGTTTACTGAGAAGGAGAGCATGGGAGAGAGTGTCAAATGGCTTGGCTAGGTCAACAAAGATAGCCAAAGTAATGAGTCCCTGATACATGCCAGAGAGAATGGAGTCAGTTAACCTTAGGAGGAAGGTGGCAGTAGAGTGGTGCTTCCTAAAGCCAGACTGGAATGGGGTGAAAAATGAGGTGGAGTCTAGGAAGGGAGAGAGCTGGGAAAGTACAATGTGCTTCTTTAGTTTGGCTAGGATAGGGAGAGGAGAGCTAGGTCGGTAGTTACCAGGGACAGAACGGTCACCACCTATGGGGAGGAGGATAATAATGGCATGCTTCCAGGCAGCTGGGACAGGGGCAAGAGAGAAAGAAAGGTTTAGGAGAGATGTAAGATGAAAGGCAATAGCTGGAGCAGATACTTTTCTTTCTTACATATTGGAAAAAGGCATTTTTCCTCTTATTACCCTCTGTGCAAGCCGCATGTCCCCTGTAGCCTTTGCCACCCTAACTGCTCTGCTCTCCTCCCTTCACTTAGCATAATAATTCACCCTATCCTCCTCCTCCTCCTTCTGAGTATGTTTGAACTTCTGGAAGATTGCACTCTTGTCACCTACTGCTTTTGCCACCTGCTTGCTGACCCAGCTGAGCTTTTTGACCCTAGCATTCTTACTTTTCATTTTGCACATTCACTAGTGGCCTCCATCAGTAACTCCTTTATTAATGTCCATTTCCATTCCCCATCCATCTCCCTTCTGATCTCAGTAAGGTGTCCTACTAAAAGTTCTACAGTCCTACCAAAATCAGCCCTCTTAAATTCCAAACCCCTGCCTTGTCCTAATCATCCCCTCAGCTCATGTCCAGGTTGAACCACCTGTATGGTGGTAATTACCTGCAAGTGGCGCTTCCACTTTCACATCTTGAACATTCTCACAGTTGGACTGGACCAGATCCAGTAGAGTCTTCTACACTGTGAGTTCCATGATACCCTGTGCCAGCAAACCACCCTGAAATGCATCCAGCAGTATGTTCTCTTTAGTGCAGGAGGTAGCTGGAATTTTCCAGTCCCCCCATGTAAATTGAACCCCCCCCCATTTTTACTACCTCCTCCTTACTGGCCATTTCTGTGATTTTAGATCCTAGTACACTATCCAACTCCATTTCCTGGAAAGATGGACTACAGACCATCCCCATCCTTAATTTCCTCCCCCTAGTGGGTTGCTCCTGTACCCACAATGCTTCAATCTTACCTTCCTCCTATTTCTCTATGGTGCAGGTTGTTTCATCCTTCACATACAGGGCCAGTCCCCTGCTCCCATCCCCCTATCCTTTCTATACAGTTCATACTCAGGAACTGCAAGGTCCCAGTCATAGTTTTGTGTGACCCACATCTTTGTGATGGTCGCTGTGTTGAACACTCCTTCAGCCGTCAATGACTGCAATTCTGTCATCTGTTTCTCAGTATTCTGGCATTCAGAGATACCACCCTCCACCATGACTTGGGACCTCCTTTAATCCTGATCTGCCCATCATCACCCCCTCCATCATTTGTCACCCCTACCCATACCACCAGCCTTCTAGTCTAACTCATATCTATGCTGTCTGGTCTGGATTGGGAGGGAGGACTATCGGCCTTTTGCACTAGGTCACTAAGGGTGCTGTGCACACTGCTGCCTCCCCCATCAGACTAAATTGAGATTCTTCCCCACGAATTTCTCTATCTTGCCCTTCAGGATCCTTGTACCCTTCATACTCGGATGTAACCTGTCTTGTGCATACAGGTCCTTGTTATTCCATTTTCTGCCCCAGCCAACAATGAGCTTATACCTCTTCTTTTCACACAACCCCCTAAGCGATCTGTTAAATTTTTCCATTGTTACCTTCCTTGCTGTACTAGCCCTCAGTTCCAAAAGAACCTCAGAGAAGGAAATCATCCTCCCTGCCTCAATGCAAATTCTTCTCACTTCCCTGATCCTCTCTTGCATCACCCTCATCTCACATCCTGCAAGGTCACTTATTCTCAGGTGCACTATAATGTGAGGTTTTTCTCCTCCCTGACCAATGGATTACATTATCAGAGATCCAACTCTTCCTACCATCATCTCTGGCATATATTCTGCCTTCCTACATAGTGCCCTTGATTGTTTCCCCTCCACGTCTCACCCCCTTCATAACTGAATACCCCAAGAATACCATCCTCCCTCCTCCATCCTGAGCCCTCCCACCTCTCGATCCATCCTGTTGCCTAGTCCCACCTATCTCCCCATTCTCCTCTTGCCCCTCTTGTATTTCTCCCAACCACTTACTCCAACTATCCTCTTCCCCATCTCCTCATCCCAAGCCTTTTCACCCTTGGCATGCTCCATATTGCCTTTTTGCTCACCCCCAGCCTGCCCTCTACCCTTCCTTTGTGCTCCCTCCCAGCCTGCCTCTTTATTCTCCCTTGTCCACCACCCCCTCTGCTGTTCCACCTGTCATTCCCTTCTCCCCTCTTTCCTGAACTCACTTCCCCTGGCCTTTCTCCCTACTTTTCCCAATTCCTCCCCACTACTATCTTCATCCTTCCCTACCCCACTGTCTGTTTCCACTCCACCAAGTTCCCCCTCCTCCTACATGTCCAGAAGGAGGAACTTGCCCCCCAAACCCCTCCTCCCACCCACCCCTGGTCCATTATTTCTTTTGTATCAGGGTTCTGACATTACTTCCTCAAACTGGCAAAGGATATGCACCTGTCATAGCAGAAGCAGACATCCAGGAAAGGAACAGCCATGAAGTGAAGAGGTGACTGCTATCTCCAGTGGAAGGAAGTAACTGCAAATCTAGGGAGCTTTCTTTGTTACTTCTTTGCATTGCTATTAGGGAAAGGAGGAGTAGGAGTTTGAAGAAGGTTGTGCAATAGCTACTTAAAGTCTCTTTTGAGTATGGATAGGAAGGATAGGAATATAAAAGCAGTTGCTCAATCTGTCTAAACGTGTGCAACAAAGGGTAAGGAAATTAAGAAAATAATGTTTGCACTGATAGAGGGGCAGAGGGAGACTTGGGGAGTATTTGGTATCCTGCATCTGGAAGGGTGGGGGGTCACTGGTGGGCAACAAGACAGCAATGGTAGGGTGGTAGGCCGTAACAATAACTGTAGCACCAATCTTCTAAAAATTGTGTGGACTGTGGGAGGATGTTTGTGTGCAACCACAGAGAAACTTGGAAAGGAGATTGAGGGTCTGCAGGAGGAATTAAGACAGGCAAGGCAGATTGGGGGTTGGTCTAGCCCAATACTGGAGGGAGGAAGAAGGGGAGATGAGGGAAGGTGATTTAAGCCAATAATGGTGAGGAGAGGGTCAGAAGAAGGGAAGCAGAGACAAAGGGGCCCAGGCCAGGAAGAACGATTGCCGGGGAAACCAGGTCAGGAGACAAAAGACAAATGGAGGGAGGAGATAAGGACTTGTGAGGGGAGGTGAAGAAGTGGCAAATGTCATGGAGTAGAAAGGAGAGAACAGGTTACTATGACGAGAGAGGGAGCTGGCATTTGTGAAGGGTCTTCAATAGTTTTGCACTGCTAGAGAGAAAGAAGGTGGAGGTGGGAAATGATGAAATTAGAGGAGTAATTGATAAATGCCTGGACCAAACCGGAGCTGGGGAAGTTCTGCTGGGAGAATAGCAACAGGGGCAAAAGGGGGAAATAATGTACAGGAGGAAGAAGAGGAGCTGGAAATCAGAGAGGGAGAAGAATGAAACAAGCAGGGAGTAAGAGTGGTGGAATCTTAGTGCTGGGGGACTCAATACTAAGAGGAGTCAGGTGGGGTAGCAAGGGGGAGAGGCATAGTCGCATTTGGGTGGAGGCCATGCCAGGAATGACAGCAGAAAGGGTGGAACAATCTGTTCTGAAATATGCTAGAAGGGGTAGGAACAAGCCTCATTTAATTGTACATCTTGGGACGAATGACCTGGTTGACAAGACAGTAGATATAGTCCAGAGAAGGTTTGAGGAACTAGCACAATTATGTGAGGGGGCAGGAAGATCAGTAACTTTTTCAGAGATACTTCCAGTGCCCAAGGCAAGCACAACAAGAAAGCTGAGAATAGAGGAATTTAATGGATGGCTAAGAACCTGGTGCTGTGCTAAAGGGTATGGGCTGTTGGGGGGGGTAGGGACCAGGGAGGACAGTAGTCTCTATGCCAAGGACAGACTATACTTGAGTGAGGAGGGAAAGAAAGTGTTGAAACAGAGGATGGAGGAGTACATAGAGGAAGTTGGGAATTTAAACTAGGAGTGGGGGGTGGCAATTGGGCAAGAGATATGCAGAGACCACAGGTTGGGAAACCATATGAGTTTATCCCCTATAACAGTGACAAAGGACAAATGGAAAGTACTATTGGTGATGCTAGTAAAGGAGGGCAGGATGGAGGGGAGGGTGGAATGTGGTTACCCTTAATGCTAGGAGCCTTGGGAGAAAAACTGCAGAGTTACAGGTGCTCATGGCTGAGGGAGAGGTAGACATTACAGCCATCACAGAAACATGGGCCACCCAAAAAAATGACTGGGACCTGTCTGTACCAGGGTACAGGTTATTTCATAGGGACAGGGTGATTGGAAAAGGAGGGGGTGTGGCACTATATGCGAAGGAAGAACTGAAGTGTGTAAGGGAGGAAGGGGAGGAGGGTAGTATGGAGTCACTTTGGATGCAAATCCAGGATTCCAAGAATAAGATTCTTAGAATGGGAGTGGAGTACAGGCCACCATCTCAGATGGAGGAGTTAGACAGGGAACTAGCAGATTTGATCAGGAGAACCTGCGAGAAGGGTAGTGTGGTGATTGTGGGGGACTTCAACATGCCAGGAGTGGACTGGAGTACCCCAACAACCAGGAACAGAAGGGAGCAGGTACTGCTGTATGCCTTCCAGAACAGCTTCCTGCTGCAAATGGTCAGTGAACTAACCAGGTTAGGAAATACCCTTGACCTTGTTCTGGCAAATGGGGACTTTGTGAGAGAACTTACAGTGGAGGAACCGCTGTCAGGGAGTAACCACCACTCAGTATGGCTCACATTGGATATGGGCAAGGAAGGAGTGGAATCTGGCACAAGAGTGCTGAACTTCAGGAGGGCTGACTTTGGGAGGATGGAGAAAGTGGTAAAAGGGTACCAGGCCAGAATTCTATCTAGTATGGACACTAACCAGAGGTGGGAGCTCATAAAGCTGAGGTAAATGGAGGCAACCAGAACCTGCTACAAGACCCAGAGCAAGAAGGCTAGGGCTAAGAAACTGAGCTGGTTGAGCAAGGAGGTCATGGAAAAGGTAAGGAGGAAAAGAGCTGCCTTTAGGAAGTACAAGAAAACAGGGAGGGGGGAGGACAGGGAGGAGTACTTGACAGAATCGAAGGAGGTGACAAGGGCAGTAAGGGGAGCCAAAGCATCTATGGAACTCAGGCTGGCACAAGGCATTAAGAAGGGAGAGAAGGACTTCTTTAGGTACTTCAGGGAGAAAAGGAGCTGTAAGGACCACATAGTAAGGATTAGGAAGGAGGGGGGTTGGGTGGAAGCAGGGTGAGATAAGGCAGAAGCACTAAATGAGTACTTCTGCTCAGTATTTACTAAAGGGAAGAGGGGGGTGACACCCAAGGTGGGAGAAATGGCAGAAACAAGGGGAAGTGGTGACAGATGGGGAATCATGGAGGGCAGAGTTCGGGAGGGTTTGCAGGCCACTGAGGGTGGACAAGACGTCAGGCGCAGATGGCATCCACCCCAGGGTACTGAAGGAGCTGGCAGAGGTCCTTGCAGGACTTTTGGCAGACCTATTTAATGCCTCACTACATTTGGGGTGTGTACTTCAGGACTGGAGGATGGCTCATGTGGTGCCCCCAACAAGAGTGTCCCCAAGGATGAACCGAGAAACTACAAACCAGTGAGCCTCACATCCATCGTGGGTAAGCTAATGGAGACTATCCTGAAGGAGAGGCTGGTGGCCCTCCTAGAGGAAAAAGGACTACAGGACAGCAGACAGCATGGCTTCATATGGGGCAGATCCTGCCAAACCAACCTGGTGGAGTTCTAGGACTGGGTAACTAGGCAACTGGACACGGGCCATGCAGTGGATGTCCTGTATCTGGACTTCAGTAAGGCATTCTACTCACTGCAGCATGGAAGGCTGGGAAGTAAGTTAGTGGGCACAGGGGCTGGTGCAAAGCTAGTGAGATGGGTAGAAAACTGGATTCAGGGAAGGCAACAGAGGGTGGTGGTGGGTGGGGAGCTCTCGCACCCAAGGGTAGTGACGAGCGGTGTTCCACAGGGCTCGGTGTTGGGACCAGTGTTGTTTGGGATGTTAATTGCAAACATATCATGGGACATCAAGAGCAAGATCAGTTTGTTTGCTGATGATACCAAGGTGGAAGCGGTGGTGGATGACCTAGGGGGATGGCAGGGGTTGCAGGATGATCTGGCAAAGCTTGAAATCTGGTCAGACACCTGGCAACTGGGGTTTAACACCAAAAAGTGCAAGGTGGTGCATTTCGGGATGAAGAACCCAAGGAGGAGTTACCAACTGGGGGGAGAGCAGCTTGCCCAGACAGAGGAGGAAAAGGATCTGGGGGTGCTCATTACAGGGTCAATGAACAACTCGGCACAATGCAGGATGGCAGCTGCAAAGGCCAACAAAATTCTGGGTTGTATTGCAAGGGGTATATCTTCAAGGAGGGAGGAGGTGATTCTGCCACTGTATAGGTCATTAGTTAGACCGCATCTGGAGTACTGCATGCAGTACTGGCACCCATATCTGAAGATGGACATTAAGTTACTGGAGGGTGCACGCAGAGGCGACAAAGATGATCAAGGGGCTGGGGACTTATCATACAAGGAGGCTGAGGGAGTTGAACATGTACTCACTGGAGGAAAGGAGGACGGGGGACATAGATTGGAAACCTTTAAAGCGTGAAAGAAATAAACAAGACAGGTACAGAGGGCTGTTCAAAGTAAGGGAGGGAGGGACACCAGGGGCCATGACATGAGACTGGAGGGAGGAAGTTTCAGGAGGGAGATGAGGAGACACTTTTTTACAGAGAGGGTGGTGGCTGGGTGGAATGCGTTACCTGCAGAAGTGGTATCCAGTAGAACAGCTTCAAAAGGGGATGGGACAGGACAAGGGGGAGGGTTAATGAAGGGGAAGGGTGGAAGGGAAGGGCAGCTTCAGAATAAGGGGTGCTAGCTGCACATTCAAGCAGACTTAATAGACCTCTAGGCCTTTATCTGCTGGCAAATTTCGTATGTTCGTATCTGTAATTCTGGAGATGCTCCCACTGCCCCCCAAGTCAGTCTTACCTTTTCCCCGTACTGTTATCCCCCTTCCCTGCGCCCTCTCTCCGGCTGGGGGAAGGGGGATCCTTTGGACCTGCCTAGGCACCTGTTCCTTCATATGTCCCCTCTTGACTCTAGTCCTCCTCTTTTGTCCAATCTTTCTCCCCTCCCCTTACCAGCCCCCATTATCTGCATCCTCTCTGCTACCCTTCATCACCCTTTAGGTCCCCCTTCCACCAGCATGCCTATTTCCTGACACTTTTGCCAAGCATCCACCCTAATATGACTAAACGTCCTGCAAACCAGGCATCCCCCACATCCCAGCATGCTCCCGGAAACACCTCCGCTCCACATCCCCTTCATCTCACTACCCTTCCTGATGGGCTCTGTCCTCACTGTATGCCTGCTCCCCACATATTAAGTTTATGGCCCTGTTAATAGTGTACTTAAGGAACCCCCTTAACCTTCTGTAGCTTGTAATTAGGAGAATTTGTAGACCTGCTTTAGGAATGTGCTATATGCCTTTCTACAAGATTTCCAACTTGCTAACTCCCCTGCAGGCTGACCCTAGATAGGGACTAGCTGAGATCCCCCAATGCCACTACCACCACCAGCTGCCTACTCCTGATACTGTCCTTTGATAGGGACTGTCAGTGGCTCAGTAGGTAGCGCACTCGCCTCTGAGGCTGGGAGATCAGAGGGCTGTGGGTTCAGTTGTCACATCTGGCACTTGGGTTACTATCCCAGTACACTGTAGTGCAGCATGAGATGGATGCTGCACTCTGAGGTGCCGTCTTTCGGATGAGACATTAAACCGAGGTCCCATCTGCCTGGATTGGTGGTAGTTCAGGTGGATGTTAAAGATCCCATGGCACTTATCGAAAAGAGTAAGGGAATTTTATTAAGCAAAAGAAACATAACATCAAGTTGTACATGAAATAACAAATGAAAAAGGGCTAACAACATATAATAAATAAAACACCGCAGTCATAAGAAAATGAGATACAGAAACAAAAATAGTGATATCTTCAAAACAGTGAAACATAAACAATTAATGCAGAAAATGTACATTCTTCCAAAAGGAAGTAGTTTAGTTTAGTTTATTAGTCTAGGAATTAATACCTTTGAGCCAGGGCTCTTTTACAAAGGTTCCACGTCACAAAGAACATTTAACAAAGCACGATACACATTACAGGAAAAACCAGACAGGAAAGTTACATCATAAATTTGCTATTAACAGTTTAAGGCAGTAGCTTTTAAGTTTCATAGAAAAACAAGCTATAACAGGTTCAAGCGGTAGACAATTTCGAGGTTAAGGAAACTTCCAGGGAGGGTGATCATTAGGCCAAAAGGAGACTAGAGAGAGGAAAGGTGGTGAGCGGAGAGTAAGTGAGAGGGACAGGAAAAAGGGGAGGAGTTTGGGTGGGAGACAGGAAGTAGTAGAGGTACCAGAGGGTTCATTAGTCAGGGAGGAAGAGGCCTCAGATGTGAGGATGGACATGAGGAGTAGAAGTCTTTATCTAGCGCAATCACAGTTGCTGGTAGTGAGGAGGTGGGCATAGAGCATGGATTTGAAAGCTTCAAGCAAGGTTGATGATAGAGTAGGTGGACTAGCGCATTGAACCATGTCGGGCCCTGTATGTGAAAGATCTTTGTCCCTGTGCAGTCCGCATCTAGGAACCAGGAAAGGTTGGCGTTCAGATCTGGTGGAGGGTAGTGAGCCAGGATTCAGTCGGAGTAGTTTTGAATACATAATGGAGTCAGTCCCAAGATAGATTTTTTGCCATTGTGCAGGTGAGATAAATAAGACGATTTGATAGGTTCAACCAGCCTGATTCAAGTACAGATCACGTATGAGTCAGTCTTTGAGCCCGTGAGGAGCCAGCAGGCCTTATTTAGAGTGATTGAGATACGCCTTAGAGCAGTGGAGGTAGCTGAGCCATAAATAATAAGGCCATAGTCAATGATTGAGATTATGGAACTCTCATAGCTATTCTCAATGCGCTTGATTTAGAAATTGTCAGTTCGGAATAGTATTCCAAGGCGTTGGTTCACTGTTTTCGCAGTGTTGTCAATGTGGGTTGCAAAGGTGAGCCCTTGGTCAAAAGTGATGCCAAGGTATTTGAAAGTATTTACTTGGTCCAGTGTAATTCCTACAGAGGTTTGTATGGTGAGTGGAGTATGCCTATTTTGTTTTGGTGATTGGAGACGAGCATGGCTTTTGTTTTATTGTGGTTTAGCACAAGTTTACTATCCAGGAACCACCTTTCAACACTGGAGAAAGCAAGTTGCAGGCTTTTTCGTAGGGAGTTTGGATCCTTGTGGGAAGAGAGAATTACAGCATCATCAGCGTATAAGATTATTTTCTCCTGGCAGATATCTGGAGGGAGTTAAGGAACAGGCTAAGAGGAGCGGTCCAAGAATTGATCCCTGTGGTACACCCGAGAGAACTGGTTTGAAGTCGGAGAGTTCATTAGAGATTTTTACAGCCTGTGACCGATTGGACAGGTAACTTTTTACCCAAGCACAAGGACCTTCGGCCAGGCCTATGCTAGAAAGTAGGGAGGTAAGTAGGCCACGATGGACTGTGTCGAAAGCTTTTGTAAGATCGATAAAGACTGCACCTGTTTGGCACCCTTTGTCCAGGGCTGAGTGGACTTCTCCAGAGAAATCAAGTAAGGCTGTTGTTGTACATGTCCTTTCCTAAAAGCCGTGCTGTTGATTACAGAGTAGATTGTATTTGTCCAGGTAATCAGAGAGTTGGTCTGCCACTATTCGCTCAAGTGCTTTGGAGAGGGAGGGAGTGATATTGGTCGTTAGTTTCCTGTTGAGGTTTTGTCCCCCTTTGTGCACTGGCGTAACTATGGCAGAATTTCATTTGTTGGAAATTGACTTTGGCAAAGTGACAGATTAAGAATTTTTGCAAGGGTGAATTACTTCATCCAGGGTGAGAGACAGGATTTTTAGATCTAGCGTGTCACTACTTGTTCTGGATTTGGAGCAGGCCTTTTCTTATGTACTTGTGTGCTTAGTGCACTTTGATTTTCTTGAAGTAAAATTGTGGTTTGTCACGAGGGTGTTTTGTGATACTAGGCTAGGCACAGGTAAGTCCGAGAAGAAATCTGGGGAGGACCCCACTAAGGTCTGTGAACATCTTATTAAGCTCATCTACAATAGACTTTGGGTCAAGAGTAGTGGATCCATCAACTTTGATAATGGTAGGTGTGATTTTGATTGTTTACCCATTATGTTTCGGATGTTGTCCCAAAAGCTCTTCCATCACCCCAGGTGGATTCAAGGGCATTTTTGAAATAAGCTCTTCATTTGCCTAATTTGTGAGGTACATCTATTTCGTGCCTGCTTGTATTTTAGGGTATCATGAGGTGAGCCTGTGTCTCTGGCAACTGCCCAGAGGTGGTCCTGAACCTTGAGCTCCATAAGTAGTTTGGCAGTAATCCATGGATTTGATAGCGCTTTGATTTTACGTTTTTACTGGGGCGTATAAGTCATGCAGAGTTGAAAGATTTAATGAAGTATTCTAGTGCGGTATTAATATCAGTTGATTCAAGGACTGGCATCCAGTCCTGTTGTAGGAGATGGGTTTTCAACTTGATAAGATTCCCATAAGGCAATACTCTGCTTGTTATAACTTTGGGGGGTGGCTTGAGAAATTTATTAGACCAAGTACAGGACACTGGGGAGTGGTCACTGAGGGAGTCAGGGAGGACTTTAATGTTTTTTATCCGGTCAGGGTGATTTGTGAGAACCCAGTCAATAAGGGTGCTTGTACCAGTTTTGTAATTTTTCCGGGTGGGGGAGGTTACCATCTGAGTCAGGTTTGCTGCTAGGATGTCATCTTTGTAAGAGCCAGTGTCAGAGGCGAGCCAGTTTATGTTGAAATCCCCGAGGAGGAGGAGCTCATTTTCAGGGGGCTGCAGACTAACAAAATCAAGTACAGACTTAATACTGGCACAGTGGTCTTTTGGAGGGATATAGACTGCAGCCACTGTGAGAACTTTGTTTTGTGCACCAAGAAGCAGTTTGATAGGGAGGAGTTGCATCTGCATATTTGTGGGGGTGAAGCTGCCGCTTTGACAGGAGAGGTTGTCCTTTATGTAGATAGCACAGCCCCCACCTTTCTTGCTTGCCGGTCGAGTCTGAAAAGATTGTAGCCTTCAAGCGAGACACGATGATCGGGGTGCTGGGAGATAGCCAGGTTTCCACAATGGCTAGTATATCAGAGTTTTGTCCAGCGAGGTTTGAAGAGATGCCAATTTGGGAAGGAGGCTGCAGATATTTAGAGTGATAATGGAGAGACAGTACCAACTTTCCCTGTTTTGTTGGCTTCAGTGCAACAGGACCAGGGTTTGGGTGTATCCACCAGATATTAAAAGTAGGAGGAGCAGGAGTTTCAGTGATGCCATTCGTAGTTCATAATAGGTTGGAGTGAGTTTCTGCTTGTACTTTTTAAGATGCTTGGATTGTCTTCTGGAGTCCCAGTAGAGGGTGATCATTAGTGAGTTATAATGATGTGGCAGTTTCCAATTAGGAAATATGGCTCTTTGCACCCAGGTATTAATTGGGTGATGTTTGTTTAAGACTTCCAGAGTAAAAGCCATGGTACAGTGTTTCGGGTAGTAGTATAGAAAGGTGAGTGTAGGTGGAGAGGTAGGGTAGGCGGAGGGGGGGAGTTGGCATAAAGGGAAAAGGAGGGTGAGGGTGAGCAGGAATAGGTGGTGGGGACTAAGCCAAAGCATTTTTTTAGTGAGGCAGGAGAGAGCCGAGAAGTAGTGTGGGCTAGGCAGTCGGGGGGTGGCAGTAGGAGGGTGGAGGGGTACAGATTTTAGTGGGCTAAGGTGGATAGCTAAGCACTATGGCGAAGTACAGAGAAAAATGAAAAAAAAAGACTGGGAGGGTTTGGTGCCAGAGAGTTTAAGAGAAGTACTATAGTACTGTTGAGATCCAGGATCACATAATATGTTAAAGTTCCTGAAAGGTGATAAACTGTGGCCTGGGCATATGCAATGTGTAAAATCCTTTTGTCTATATGTTTCCTTTGTTCTTCAAAGTCCTCAGAGATAAGTACAATACCCTGGGAGTAGGTCAGACAGTAGGCATATGCAATGTGAAATCCTTTTGTCTGTATGTTTCCTTTGATCTTCAAAGTCCTCAGAGACAAGTACAATACCTTTGGAAAAGGTCAGACAAAAATGTTGATTCAGTCACAAAATGTGTTAAAATTCTTTGTTCTTTAAAGTCCACAATGCAGTTGCTTTAAGAGTGGTCAGATGAGAATGTTGAAAATGTTGATTTAGTTGCAGGACCCAGCATCACCATGTTTGTAAGACTAGTTGTAAGGCTTATGCTTCCTTGGGGAAGCTTCAAGAAAGTTGATTTAAAATTAAAAAGCTGATACCTGATGATGGCGATTTGCAGAAATTCAGTCCAGGAAACTTTCACCGATGTTGTGTGCAAGAATGGCACAGGTATTCCCAGCAGAAAAACATGTAAATGAACAAAAACTAACCTACAGACACAGACAAGCACAAACAGCCACCCACACAAGGTCTGCGAAATGTTAGTAAAATGAGTAATCGAAGTTGTTTATGATCCAATTCCATAACAGTCAATAAGGCATTTTCCATTTGTTGTATAATATTGGGTGGAAAGGTCGGAACTTGCTGTAGGACATATTGACAGCGAGCTTGCCACAAATAGTATTTACAGACAGCAAAAATTACTCTGAGGGTACTAGGATGAAACTTCATCCAAGGAACAGAGAAATCCCCTAATATCAGAATCTGGTATTTAATCCTGCTAAGAAATGGCCACTTCCATGTATTAGCTAATGTTTTCCAAAATAAAACAGCATCTGGGCAGTCAAAAAAAAAATGAGATGTAGTTTCCTCAATGTGAGTGCAGAAAGGTTTAGGACAGTACCATTCCTGGGAGGATTTATGTTTTAAATTCCCCCAAACAGGTAATCACCCGTGACAACACAGCCAAGTAACATCCCACATATGTAAAGGGATTCTTGTATTTCGAAGTAGGGACAGAACACGTCTAGTCGAGAAGGAGGGCACAACGGAAACTGTAATACTGGTCTGGAAATATATTTGCTTTCTAGATAGCATTAGAATGGATGTCTTACTAAGTTTCCAACAGTGCAGCTTTCGAAAACTATCTACAGCATAAGTTGGAAAACAAGAGACACAGGAAATTATAGGTGGGAGCATGTCCCAGTTATCTATTACAGTACTCATGGCATAACTTATCCAGGTACCACAAACATGGGATGTGAATCCAACTCTAAGAAAAAGTTGAAGAAGAGAAAAGGAAAGGAAAAAAGCAATAGGGTGAATCATGGCAAGTCCTCCCTGGGGGATAGGCAAATATGTGATGTCACGCTTAACAGGATTGAGGCAACTGCCCCATACCATCTGAAAGAACACACTAAAGAATTTAGTTTCTAAATGTCAGGGGGGAAAATATACATAACTAAGAAACAAAAAAATGGGAAGGATACATTTTTTAACGACTAATACCCTCTTTCTCTTCCCTAATTTCCATGACTTCCATATGTTGACCTTATACTCCCCAATACTAAGGTGTTTTCCCAGTTATAGGTGGCTATATCCGTGACATTAAACCAGATCCCTAAAATACGTTGAGGAGACGTACAAGTCCGAATACCACCCACATCAGAGACTACTGCAGATTCAGGGTCTAAGGGGATAGAGACACTCTTCTGAAGGTTAAGAGTGCCCCCTGAAAGTACTGAAAAAGTTTGAAATATACCAACAGCCCAGTCTCCCAAAGCTTTATTCCTGAGAAATAACACAACATCATCTGCATATGCAGAAATCTTAACTGGGGGTAAGGTTGGGTGAGGTGCAAGACCTATAATGAAAGAATCCCATCTAATTTGATGGATTACAGGATCCAATGCAAAAGTATATAACAATGGGCTTAACGGACAGCCTTGACGAATTCCAACCATCTGGAGAAGAATATCTCCCACAAAACCATTTACTATAGGTGCAAAGTAGGCCAGGGAAAATATACGAGTGAGCTAGTGGAGAAAAATTGCTGGGATACCCTAGGATTTCATGACCTGTAATAAGTATGGGTGTTGTACTGAATCAAATGCCTTTGCTTGGTCTAGGGAAAGGACAAATCCTGAAACAGCATTATGGCTTTTGGCCTCAAAAATCTCTCGGAAAAGGAATAGATTTGTGTGTATAGAACGTCCCTGAACAGCGCATGATTGGGCAGGGTCAATAAGGTCAGGAGCAACACGTAATAATAATCGTGTACTAAGAATTCTAGCCAAGAGTTTATAGTCACTATTAAGAAGATGAAGAGGTCTCCACTTTTGTAAAGAGCTGGTATCTCCCTTTTATAGATAAACTTAAGGAAGGACATTCCAAAATCAGGGATATCTTTTGTAGATTGTAGGATATAATTGGAAACTTGAGTCAGTACTTCCAGTAAAGCGTCTCGAAATGTTTTATAAAACTCATGTGTTAAGCCATCAGGGCCCGGGGTGACCTGCAACTGACGGTGACAGATGGCACATGCCACTTCCTCCTGAGTAATTAAGGCAACGAGTTCCGAAATATGGTGCATAAGGAACTGTGGGAATGGAGCCGAAAAATCTGATTACAAGTCTGGCAATGTAGGTGGTGATGTACAAAACTGATGTTGCAAATGAGAACGTACAATAGACAACATGCCAGGAATATCATAAACTGTGGTACCCTGTTGATTTAATAAACCATGCATAACCGTAGTCTGAATCCTATCTTTATGTGATGAAAATGGGTTCGCAGAGGGGGAAGTCGAAGTTCCTACCCTCATGAAAAATTCCAATGTACAGGCATTTTCATACTGGTATGCAAACATTTGACGTTTTGCATTGGCAATTTGGGAAGAATAATCAATAGGGGAAGTTGCAGACAAAGACATCGGTTTGTATAATTGATTTCTATGAGTCAAATATGTAATGTACTTATCACGGACCACCCGTTTTCCCATAATCTGGAAAAAATTAAGTATATCCAATTTCGTATCTGTCCACTGTGCTAGGATAGAATCATAACAACATAGAACCGAGATCCATGCATGAAAGAGGAGATGAACTTGGGCTTGCATAGCAATAGAAAAGAATAGAGAATTGTTCAATTTCCACTGAGTCAAAGTGGAGGATAGTGAAAGTGGGGAGATATTCAATAGAAACATGCAAGTTAGTAAATGATGATCAGAAAGTTCTGTGGGGTGAAGAGAAGCTGTACGGGGAACACAGTGTTGAGAAGAAAAAAAAAATCAATCTGAGTGCGAAAAAGTGATCTATAATAGGTATGGCCAGCATCAGTATGTAAGGATCGATATGCATCAGTGAGACCAATATCCTTCACTAGGTTAGACAAAGCAAGGGTGTCACAATAAATTTTCTTCCCCTCTGCCGTCCTGTATGCAACATCAATCGAACAGTTGAAATCTCCTCCCCAAATAACATGTTTCTTTGTACACAGACAAGGTTTCACCAGGTCAAATAAATTAATACGAGTAGCCTTAGTTTGTGGGCCATAGATATTAATTAAATGAAAAAGATGAACTTGAAAGGTACAGTCCAGAATCAATGCCCTAAGAGGACAAACATCAATAATGCGTGAAATGGAAAACCCCGAGGAGAAAAACAGAACATCCACACCATCAGCAACATCCCACCCAAAAGTCCAATATGAGGGGCCTTTAATCCATCCCCATTTAAGTTGCTGAACCTCAAAAAGGGTGGTTAGGTGGGTTTCTTGTAAGAAAAGAATATCAATGGGGAGAGAAGCAGCAAGATGAAAAAAAAAATCCTCTTCTTGTAACTTTTTATGCTACAAACATTGAAAGAGGCTAGTCTAATGGAAGCCAGAACAAACAGTTATTTAACCACTCCCATCTGTAAGGCCCATATTCTTCCATTTCTTACTCCCCTTTTGTAATTTAGTAGTTTTTTTATGGGAAACATCAGGAGGTTTAGCAGTAGTAAGGTCCATGTCTGAGGGCAATATAGAAGTATCTGAATCACCATCAGATTCCTCTCTTCCTCCCCTGAGACAGTCAAAAGGATTGGAGAGAGGAATGTCAGGTGTTTTCACAATTTTTCGAGCAGTTGCCCTGGTGACTCATCTACTGGGTTGAAAACCTTCTGGATCCACACTGGAAACCTCAGGAGGTTTAGTAGGATGTGGTGGAGAAGCAACAGGAGGCACAGTATCAAGAGGGGGTGCTATCATAACGGGCGGCTCAACTACCACCAGAGTGAGTTGAAGGGGGGGCAACGTCCATGGTGTTGGACACAGCAACCTGAGCAATAGGTCGTTCTTGTGCTTCATAGTGTGCTGTTTGTACCACTACATCAGGATTCCACCCCTCCTGATGGTTTTTGCTTGCCCAGGGACATTAGTGGTATGCATACCCCTTTTCATCGCACAAATTGCACTGAAACACATTCTCGCAGGAAACACTAGGATGGCCATACCCCCCACATAAACTACATTTTAATAAATCACATGTGCTGCTTAAGTGTGTGTGGGCACCACATTTGTAGCAGGCTCTGGGTTGTCCCCGATAAAAGCAGACACCCCATCTTTACCTAAGAAAAAAACTATTAGGTAAGTGAATTACTTCAGAGTTAACCAGGAAAAGTTTTACCCGGAACTTCCATCCTCCTGTCCAGAGTCCCTCTTCATCTACAATGGCTTCGGGGATAAGACCGAACAATGATTTTGCAGCCAATGGTATATGTCACTAACACTAACACCCTCATTTCTAAACTTAATGGTAACAACAGGTTTAGCGAGAGGAACAACATAGAAAGGAATCCAAAGGGGGGTATTCTTTAAAGTGGCATATTTATGCCAGAATCTATCTAAACCACTATTAGTTTTAAAGCTGATGTCAAAAGTTTCTTCCCCAGAGACATGAATTAAGGCATAGATATCAGAAGCCTGAAAATGCATGGTACCTTTCAATAAGGTCCGAGCCACAAAATAATGGTCAGGGAATTCTGGAAGGCCACCTTTATAATGCAGACAAACTGCATTACGTCTAGGTGCCTGTTCCAGTTTATTTTTAAATAAATCAGAAAGGACAGGACCTCTACCAGAAGCAAGAGGGGGTTCCATGGAGGAAGGTTGTAATGCTGGGGCCATAGTTGAGGGGCCTTCCCTGGGATCATCTAGGAGAGATGGTGGAGTGGTTGCTGCATGAATGGACTCCAGAATGGGTGAGGGTGCTTTACCAACCAAATCAGTGGTCTTACCAGAGGAGGGAGTAGACTGAATAAAAGTGGAAGCCCCTGAGTCCTGAGCTAAGGTAATAAGGGGTGGGTCAACAGGTAGGGGCTCTGCTGTGGAGCTACTAGGATGAATTGCTGAAACAGTATCCTGTAAATCCATAATATCCCTCCAAATTAGCCCCAGAAACAGTAGGAGGCAGAGACTGTACAGTGTCCTTAACAATAGAAATGTCCTGTTGTATAGGTACCTCATTGGAGCTCTTGTTGTATGCTGCAGGCCTGGTGGGCGAGAATAATACCCCGTGGTGATCAGCATCCCAGGAAGGGTCCAGAGTCCAGGAACCTGAGGCAGTTCTTTTCCATCCCGTGCTTTGTAAGGCTCCCGTGGTAGTCCAGGTATGATCCGCAACATCCGAAGCAGTTTGTAAACGAAAAAGGCGAGAACACAGGATAGCCTTAGTAGAGGAAAAAGCCATAGTGTCCAAGATGGGGTTTGTCCAATGAAGGGAATGCAATTCCAATCCTCCCAAAGGCAGCTCCAAAGCCGCAGTGACTCTCTGGGAAATAGAGGTGGAAACACAAGGGGGAACATCCTGTGGTACTCTCTGCGACTGCACAACAACTAGTTCTGCATTGGAAACCAGCACAGTCAGCTCCGGAACAAGTAAAGATTCCAAAACGATAGGCTTTCCTAAGAGTGAATGTTCCCTCATAGTGCTGGCGTGTGCCATCTCAGGTCGCAAGGTATATGAGACCTCTTCCGTATCAGTAGGCATCTCTCGAGACTGAAATAAGGCAGGGGCTGCTGCAGACAGCAGCGCAGTATCCAAAGAAGGTGCAGCACCAACATGGTGCTGACATCGAACTGAATCATCCATGTCTGTGAAACGGAAGTCCCCCTACTGACGAGAGTAGGGGAATTTCCCCAGTGTTCTGGCCTAATTTCCCTCATTCTCTAAAAATACCACCAACGGCTTAATCTGGTTCAAGGTCAGTTGGCATTCATCTGTAATCCACCCACCCCCCCCGGGTCGTGCCTGAAAATATGCAGGATTTGTCTAGTGCACTTACCAGGTCAACAAAAACTAAATAAAATAAAATAAATAAATAAAACATCTGCTACCCTTATTGAAACCCTATTTACACTTCCCTTACTTATCCTAACTGCCTTCCTTTTAGCAGCTGGCCTGCGGCGCTCCCAATGAAAGCCCTGCAGCTTTCCCCAGGAACCACATAGATAGATGCTATAATCCTGTTTCATGGCACTCATGCTTTGGGGTCACTCATGCTTCTTGGTCACTTGGACTTCTGGGTATTTAATATACACTGTTAGCTCCTGACTGGACATCTCATGCCACATGGCCCTCCTGGCTCACCAATGGCCCTGAAGACATTTACTGAACAACCCACTGTCAACCCTCCCACTGCAAGTATCCTCCCTCCTTCTGTTCCCACACATTTCACCCAGAACAGAATGCTCACATTAATTAATACCTTTACAAACTCAATATCTCAGCTAAGCAATTCAATTATGCACCAGACAGCACTTAGCTTTATATTTATGAAATATTTTAATCAAGCAAGGATGACTGCAAGGAAGAATGTCAAAGGCCTATTGCCATATGAGGACAGTAAGCTGGATCAATGTCTGCTACCACACTGGAAGTGTTTTGTTCACCAAACAAAAGATCATATAGGTAAAATGGTTCTCTTTTTCTACAATAGAAGTTTTATTGAGAGCTCCCCTGGAAGCAGACACACTCCTCAAAAACAGGCATTTCAAAAAAAAGGAATCACATTTCTGCATATGATCCTAGGCTACATCTAACAAAAGGAAACAGAATCCCAGACTTAGAGGTCATCATGTTGGAGACTAGCCTGGATTTGGTGGCCATAATGTAATCATGGTGCATTGAGCACCACAACTAGGACATGGCCATACCTGGCTATACTCTATTTAGGATAGAGAGGGTGGGGAGAAGAGGCGGCATTATATGTGAGGAAATAAAGGTCACTGTATTGAAAGGAGGATCAGAAGGTGCAGTGGGTCATCCTGGAGTAAAGCTCTGGGACCTCTATCCATACCAGGGTAGTGTATAGATCTCCAGCAGAAGGGGAGGAGATGGACAAGCACTATGGGAGGCCATTATCAGGATGGCAATAAAGAGGGAGGTGCTACTAGTTGGAGATTTCAGTCTGTCATATTTCAAATGGAACATTCGAGCTGCAGCTTCACAAGGAGCTGGGCTTAACAAACAGAAACACATCCCAGACTTAGAGGCCATCATGACAGAGGCTAGCCTCAATTTGGTGGACATAATGGAATCATGGTGCACTGAGCACCATGAATGGGCATTGCTATACCTAGCTACTCTCTATTTAGGAGAAACAGGGCATGGAGGAGGATAGCATTATAAGTGAGGGAAAGAATTAAGGCCACTGAGTTGCATGTGTACAAGATGAGGAAGGTCAGAAGGTGCTGTGAGTTAGCCTGTTGACAGGCTCTGGGACTGCTATCCATATCAAAGTAGCGTTCAGACCTCCAGCACAAGTGGAGAAGATTGAAAAAGCACTATGGAAGGCCACTATCAGGATGGCAGGAAGGGTGAGGTGCCACTAGTTGCAGATTTCAATCTATCAGATATGGAGTGGAACTCTCCAGCTGCAGCTTCAGCACTGCAAGGAGTAGGACCATCTTTGACTTCCCACATGGAGATTTTTCTCAGGCACCTAATAAATTTATTAAAATTATTTATTTTATTTTATTTATTTATTAGATTTTGGATTTACACCTTTGAGTCAGAGGATCTTTTACTAAGGTTCCCCGTCAGAATACATAGGCAGTACAAACTTGATAAATATTAACAAGGCAGGTAGTTCAGTAATCCAATTACAGTAAAGGGTAATTGGAAGGCTGGGCCTGTAGTTCAATGGACAAGCAGCCAGCCACTCCCATTTCGTGAGCTATATAAGTAGCTCCTCTCAGCCTCCTTCTGGAGCACTTTTTAGTTGCCAGCCAGAGGTTCTGTTGGTCTGTCCTGTGAGCTGGCTGGGACCTACCCTGGGGCCTTCACCTACTCTGCCTTGCTGTTTGTGTTTGTCTCTGCTGGACTTCGGTGTTTGTTTTCCTGCTTCTGGTTTGTATTTTGTCTCCGGCTGTGTGCTTCTTTCTTCCCTTGCTTTCTGTGTTTTTTGTGTGTCTTTGTTTTTTGGTTTGGGCCTTTGTTCCCTGTTTTCTATGTTGGTGTGTTTCGGTTTTGTCTTTTGGGGCTTTTGTGCTAAGCTCCTAGCATATTGCTACTCCAGTGCTCATATTACTTGCTCTAAGTAACTCACAACTCAAATTACTTGCAATGCAACTGCAACCATGATCTGTGTGTTTCAGCTCAGCCATAGCTGCTCTCCATGTTGCACTTAATTGTTTTCACCTGACTCAGGCTCATCCTGAACCCTAGCTAAGCAGCTCATTCATGCTGTCTCAACTCATTCTACTTCCTCATTGCTGCAATTTCATTGCATTGCCAGGTGATAGCTACTTCAGAACATGGTGTCTCCTTTTTTTCTATGTTTCTTGAAGTTTACAACTCTGTGTCCTCAATATAGATTCTGCTTCTATGTTTGTACAACCTGTTATACTCTGAGGTTAGCTAAAGCTACTGCTGATGCTGTAAATTAGTTTCAATACCTGCATGTGGGTCTCAGTCCTTCCATCACTTTCTTGTTTTTTCTACGGTGGGGACTTGGAGGTGTTGGGGGAGTTGTGGCCCCATGTAGCTAATTATTTCTGTTCTAAATCCTGTCTCCACTGCTGAAAAATCTTCAGAGTATTTGCCACCTTTATTGGTTTTTTTGAATACCTGACTGGCTTGCCCCACTATTCACAGTGCCGCTCCTTTGCTACTATGTTTTGCAGATCTACATGCAGGTCCGATTACTAGTACTACTTAACTGACCTATGTGCAGGTCCACTCTTGCTTATGCAATCATTGCTTCATACCTATCACCATCCCCTCAGCTTCAGCCTCTGGGATGTCTGCTGCACTCACTACTGCATCCAACCTTTGCAAGGTCTCAGCACTTAATGCTCATAAGGTCAGCACTCCAGTGCTCATTTAGCTGCTCACCAGTTTTTTAGCTCCTTATCAGTTTCTGCAGCATGCCAGGCATACCATTCTGGTGCAGGGTTCCTTGCAGCTGATGGTCTCACTCTGCATTCTAAGTCTGCATCTTGAGCATGCCCGACTTGGGAGGGGTCATTTTCACCTGGTCTATCGCTGGAAATGTCCTCCCTCAGGGCTTGGCTTTAGCTATTTGCTGATGTGACAGCAGCTCCTGGTGCACCATTTAAGATTAGCAGTGAAGGGTGGTTACTCCGATCTCCTTTGGCTCTAGTGGTTCCACTATAATGGTTATCTATTGGCTTAAGTGGTTTCCCTAGCAAGGCACCTTCACAGCATTCTCCCTACGACTGCCTCTGGTTCACCTGGTTTGTGTTTAGGTTGAGTAGGCGAGGTGAGTGTCTCAGCAGTTGTTGCTCTCCTTCCGCCTTGCTTGCCCCCAATGTTGCAGAACACTCTCGCAACCTTCCTTGGTGTTCCTGCTAAAGAGATTGAATGAGAGCTTTCCTCCAAATTAGAATGTTTTCCACCTCCCTTTAATTGGGTTTCCAAATTGCAGCAGCAGAGCCATCACTAAATAAAATATTTCAAGCCTGGAGGGAAGGCAACCTAGGCCTTGGATCCCCAGAGATGTCCTCCTCATGGGGGGGGGGGGTTCTTTCCTCCATGCATCAGGTCATAACTGTTAGTTAGCATAGTAGTGTTCCCTAATTTCTTTAGGTAGGTTCCGCTGTTGGATGGAGGTGGATGGTGTCCCTGCCATTCCCTCTCTCCTTAGAGGGTTCCCTCATTCTCAATGCAACTGAATCATACTACACAAACCTGAGCATCTCATTATGTTATCAAGCTGCCTGATGCTTTATTCTACTACTGCGTCACAGCTCTTGCTTGCTTATATGCTTCATACTATGTTTCTTTTTGGGGATCCCTCCTTAGGTACCTTTAGCCATGGGAATCATCCCATAGCACCTCTAGGGATGGAACCCTCTAAGAGGGTTCCTTGCCATTGGTACCCCTACAGGGTGGTAATTCCTCTGGAATAGAGAGTGCGAATGGCCAAAACCAAACTAACACAGTTGCACAAGTTCAACACTATACTGGCTGCATAGGCTATTGAATTATAAGGCTGGGCCTGTAGTTCAATGTACAAGCAGCCAGCCACTTGCACTTCCTGAGCTATGTAAGCAGTTCCTCTCAGCCTCCTTCTGAAGAACTTTTTTCTTTGCCCCACCACCCTCCCCTCCTCCTCCAGCAGCAGCACCTCTCTCCTTGGGATCCTTCCTAAGGTACCTTTAGTCACGGGACTTGTTCCATGGCACCTCTAGGGAGTAAAACCCTCTATGTGGGTTCCTTGACTTTGGTACCCCTACAGCCTACCAGGTGATAATGTCATACACTTAATAGCGTATGACACTATAGCTAACCCCTAATAGTGCTGTCTAGGACAGCAACTGGTACAATACCACTTATACTGCTGAACGCGGTATTGCACCCTTCACACACTCCCAGGCAAAGCATAAAACCTCTGCAGGGAGTGGGTTCTGCCGAGCAGCTACCATGGCTCACTAGACAGAGCCAGAGCAGCAGGAACCCAGGCACTGCATCTGGCACCGGGTTTGATTCCCGGTCCCAGAAATTTTAATTTTTTTTCAGTCTTTGTGTACTCCCCGAGTTGGGACCCCCCCCAGAGTTAAGAATCTTTAGTAGGGGCTCCAGGGGTTATGGTGGGCAGAGCCCCCCACAGAAAAAAAAGAGTTATGCTGTATTGGCTGTACGATTTAGCCATGTGGCATAATGTCTTGCGACATTATGACCCCATGCCACCCTACAGGGTGGTAATTCCTCTGGAATAGAGTGTGAACTGCAAAAACCAAACTAACACAGTTGCACAATCATATCACTATACTGGCTGCATAGGCCATTGAACATAATCAAGTTGAGTAAATTCCAGGTAGTCTAGTTTCTGGTTAGAATGTCTAAACATAGCATACATATACAAATTAAAGGATCACACAGACAATATATACAGATTTTCAATGCAACCAGAGCAGCATTGTCAAAAAGAAATGGAATAATGAGTTGCCTCAGACCTTGTAAGGAGGTCATACCTGGGTAGGCTAGGCCTGAGGCCAAGGGAGGGCTGAGGGAGGACTGGGTGGAGATGAGAGGGAGAGAGGATAACCAGCAGTGACAAGTGGAATAGGGGAAATGGGAGAAAGAGACAGAGGAAGGGAGGTAGCTGGGAAGGAGGTAGAAGAGGGTTGGGGATGGGAGTCAAAGTTCTGGAGGCAGTATGTCAGTTAGTGAGGTGAGCAGACAGAAAAGGGAGGGGGAAGGGAAGGCGATAGTGGGTAAGAGAGAGTGGGTAGGGACCAGACCAGGGTGGAAGGAAGCCCTGGGGGTTAAAGGAGGTAGGTGGAGAAGTTGAAGGTGGGGGGCAGCAGAGGGGAAGAGATAGTAGAGAGGTGAAGGGAAAAAGAGGAATGACCATCATGGGAATGAAGAAAAACAGACGCAAATTGCCCTGGACACATTAAAAGAACCTATTGTACTAGGAACAAGGCAGTGTTGGACTTAATGCTAATAAACAGGGACAACATTGCAGATGTCACAGTGGGGAGTCATCTTGGTGTAAGCCCCCTGTAAATGTGGGGCTTATATTCCCACAGATAGGCATCCTTTTCCCTCTCCTACTCCACCAAAGCTGAGATATGGGTTTAGTGCTCTGGATGCCTCAAGGTGGCAGCAGAGAGTAAGGAAAAGGTATTCAATGGGACTGACAGGAAGTAGCGTGGCTTTTCCAGCCCAGGCATTAGGCCTGGGGTTGGAGGAGGGAGACTGAAAGAGTAGCATCAGGAACAGATTAGGTGGGCAATTGAGCGAGCTCAGCAGTCCAGGAGGGCCAGTGTGGAAACCCCCAGAAGAGTGCAGTCAGGACAGTTACTCATGTGCTGTGGTTGATGAGGAGTGGGGGTATGGTGCTCTGTGGGGGCACAGGTAGCCAGGGCCTGTGTCGTTGGGGTTTAGGGCATTGGGAGACTTTAGCAAGCCTATAGAGGGAGTAGGAGCCCGTCAGAAGCCTGTTGTGTTTATCCCAGGTTGCCAGGGCTGGGAGGGCAGTGGCATGGCCCTCCCAGGAAGGGAGCTGGTGGTAGAGGCTCCCCTCATACCCAGTGTGGCAGAGAGGCCTGGGGGATGTCGACGGAGCCAGGGAGCCTTTCACCCAAAACAGGGGTCTGTTTTGAGAGACAGGTCGTTGGGTGTCAGTACATAAAGGTCTGGGTGGGTGGCAGACCAAAGAAATGGCAGACCTTGGAGGGAAGTTCCCATACTAGAGTAATGCAAGCCCAGGAGTTGAAGCAGGTATATGGGCCTTGCTGGGACCCTCGTAGAAAGTAAGTACCAGCAGAATCCCCGGAGTGAGTTGGGGCGATGGGGTGCTGAGGCAGAGCTTTGGTGACCTTGTGCAGGTGTGGACTCAGCACCAGAAATTGTGCTGGCCACTGAAGGTGGGTCAGGGCCTGGAGCATCAGAAAAATTCCTGGGTGCCCTTGTGGCTTGGACCAGCACCCAGGGGTCCAGGTGGGGAAGGCCACTCGCTTCTCCACACCAGTGAAAGAGGGGATGACCAGTGCCAGTGGAAAGGACCCATAAGGAAAGAAAGTGAAGGTTGACTTATCAGATCCATTACAAGCCAGGAGATTGCAGGGATCTGTATTCTAGGAGTCTCGGGTAGAGCACCTAAGAGAGCAAAATGGAATGCAGAGGAAAATCCTTGCTTGTGTCTGCTAAATCCATGGGTTTCTGCTGTTTATCCTTTCCAGCCAAAATTCAAAAAAGTTAAAAAGACTCATGGAGCTGCTTATTTATTTTAATGAAGATTGATAATGCCTGTATCACTGGAATTATTTGCCATACAGGTGCAAAATAAAAGCCAATTTGGGGAGAAATAGTGGTTTGTGCCTTATTTGACTGTATGGGGGAGGTTAACGTGCTATTGCATATGCCCTTCCCTCCATTTGGAACCAATTACAAACTGTACTGAAACTAACTAGCACAGTTTCAATAAACTTCTGCAAATTGCTAAGTTCAGCCAAAATAGAAGACACCTGTAACTGTCATTAAGTCTCTTCCTTCCCCATGTGTGCCATATTTATCCACTGGTAAGGTATAATTGATTTGTCATATTAACTGCTTTCCCTTCCTCTTCTACTCCTGGCTTTATCTTTGCTTACGCTCCACTGCTACTCTATCAAATCTCTCCTCCCTCCCATATCAGTTGTAGACTGTTGTTCGTTCTAGCTGCCAAAATACTGTATATTTGATTTGATTTGATTAAATCAAATCACACCAGTCATCATGTTTCATTTATCAGTATGCGACCTATAAGTCACTTCCCTATCTCAGATCAATGTTTACCACCTGCGGTCACCCTATGTGGTACCCTTGAATGTATATCCAGCCTGTATCATGTAACGTGTATTTCATGTATATACTGTTATTACCTATCTGTGTTTGTACTGTAAGTGTTTATGTCACAGGACCTCCTTGTGAATGAGCTTGCTCAATGGAGTTTTCCTGCAATAAACTTGAACTTGAACTTGAACTAATGAAATGAAATCCATTTTCACCCTGTATATACTGTCTAATTAATTTTCCATGAGTTGCATTCCAGGGGCAGAATATTCCGATCCAGCCTGATTGGGGCTGTGAGGGTTTCTGAGATCTCCAAATGTGCAGGTGGAGGTCTTGGTCCATGGACAGTTCGGGTAGGAGATCAGATGCTGAGAGAGAGGAGGTAAATTGCATAGCTATTAAGATGATGTGCAGGTAGGAGACAACTGTTTTCCCTGATGTTTAGTGTGCAAAAGGTCTCAAATGTTAATACTTAGGAGTGATTCGCCTTTTCTGCCTGGAACATCTGCTAGAGAAAAGTTATGCCATTAGACAGGGCAGAATGGGGGGGTACACTGGTACCAG
Source organism: Neoceratodus forsteri (assembly GCA_016271365.2). NCBI lineage: Eukaryota > Metazoa > Chordata > Ceratodontiformes > Ceratodontidae > Neoceratodus > Neoceratodus forsteri. The sequence continues at coordinate 1,028,126,474 of CM028135.1, forward strand.
TGATCCCTATACAGTCTGATTCAACATAAGGAAAGGAGCAGAGACAAGTTACTCAGGGGAGAGGGTCCTGGACTTCATGAGAGTGGATTTTAAAGAAATGTGAGACTGCCACGGAAAATGCCTTTTGGGGGGAGTTGCCTGGGAGTAGAGGCACAGTGGAAAAAATAAGTCAGGGAAAAATTAGGGCAACAAACCTCTGCGTTAAAGAGGAAAGCTTAATCAGAAAGAAAAGGTGATCATTATGGTTTTCCAAAGAAGTGTGCAAGGCAAATGAGGAAAAAAGGATGTCATTCAGGAGTTGCAAAGAAACACAGAGGGATGAGGACAGGGAGGTATGCAAAGTCAGGCAGAGAAGCAGGTAAGACTGTTAGGGGACAAAAGCAACAGACAGTGAAAGGGATTGCTAGAGGGGTGTCTAGGAGGGGATAAGAGTTTTTTTCAGATATCTAAGTGGGAAAAGAAAAGCAAGGGGAGGAATAATGAACATTAGAAGGACCGAAGGTAAAAACTGTGCAGAAGGAGATCAAGAAAAACCTGACATTTTGAACAAGTACTTCTGCTCTGTCTTCACAGTGGAGGGAGGAAGGGATGAGCCATATTGGAGAAACAAGAATAGGGGGAAGGGGTGGACACAAGTCCATTTACAGAGGAAAGAGTCCTGAAAGAACTCTTCGCCTTGAAGGTGCATAAGGCAGATGGACTAAATGGGATATACTCCAGGGGGCACGGGGTCATAACAGCACAAACGAAATCAGGCACAGGCCAGCAAGAATGTGCTGTTACTAACAGTGTGTGGCAAGAGCTGTGCATACTTTCTTTGTTTTAAGGGGGCTTCACCCACCATACCCCCCATACGGAGGGCTTCACCTCCCACACACCCTGGAACTATAATAAACAACTCCGAGTGGGTGTGGAAACAGGAGCAATAAAATTACCTAAAAATAATTCCCTTACAGAGAATCAAACTGCTGTCTCCCCAACCCCATCCACTGCAGGGTCGGGTGCTCTAGCCACTCCACCATGGGATCAGCTTGACCGAGAACCTGACCTGCAGTGTCCACATACTCTTCTTTCTCCTGGTTGAGTGACAGGGGGGTAGCGATACTTTCATGTCGCTGTAATTCCCTTGCCGCTCTAAAACCATTTGTGTTTTTCACTGTGCAGTCTTGCTGTGTGCATTATCGTCCATGCTGTTCTCACTTGGTACCACCCCAGGGTACTAAAAGAGCTCAGACAGGTGCTAGCTGCCCCACAGACAGACTTGATCAAAAGCTCACTGGAAGCAGGAGTGATTTTGAAGGATTGGGGAAGGGCTGCCATTGTCTTGTTTAATAACAGTAGCTTCAGGGATGAAGATAACAATTACAGACTAGACAGCTTAACTTCAGTGTGTGTGTGTGGGGGGGGAACTAATGGAAACCCTACTGAAACAGAGGCTGGATTAGCATCTGGAATCTAATGTCCTGCAGGCCCATGGGCAGCATGGATTCACAAGGGAAGATCAGTCCAAATGAATCTAATAGATTTCTTTGTATGGGTGACCAGAAAAATAGACCAGGGGAGGACTGTGGATATAGCTTATCTGGACTTCAGCAAGGCCTTCACTTCAAAAAGGTCTTCGACATTGCAGTGCACACAAGGCTGATTAGGAAGTTGACAAGCTTAGGAGCAGTAGTAGTAGTAATAAACATTTTATTCATTATATGAATCTGATACTCAGTTGAGCAGTGGGGTACAAATTATTAAATTAGGTGCAAAACTGGTTAATAAATAGGACACAGAGGGTGATGGCTCACAACCCACTGTAAGTACAGGAGAGTGAACAACATGATTACACAAGTTTTGATACCAGGACCAGACCTTTTCAATACTGTATCTTTACAGGGGGCATTGCAGAGGAACTATAGTGGAAGGTATGCTATTTTTTGAATATAATTTTTATTAATTTTCACATAATAATGCATAATAAATATACCACTTTATAGTATAAATAGTACACATATTACACCCAGTGAATACAAAACTCCGGTCAATAAATACATAATATAAATAGCTGGCACACATATCAAATATTAACTTAATTTAAGTATGGGGAAAGAATACAAACGATTCATTCCAATTTGAAAATGTTTCCACCAGTTTTTCCTGCACAATCAATAAAATCTGAAATTCTTTCTAACATCAGATTTTCTCTGAGTTCATGTAGTCATTCATTATGATTCCACTCACCTTCCTCTGGGTAACTCCATATAGCAAGAATTTGTCTCTTCACAATAATGGATGCTAATGCACAAATATTTTTTTTCTTCTTTTGAAAGCATATAATTTCCATAGTCATTAAATAAGAAAAAACTAGGTTCAAAAATAATCTGCTTATTCAATATAAATCATAGCTCAAGGTGCATTTTTTGCGACCAACTTATAATTTTAGGGCAACGCTATAACATATGCCCATGGTTACCTATGTTGCCACAAAGATGCCAGCATTTTTTTCCATTTAGATCTCCAAAATATGCCATAATAGATGGAGTCAAATATGCTCTGTCAATTATTTTATATTGAATACTTGTGTCCTTCGCATCTGAGTATAATTTATTAGCCTCCATCCTTATAATGCTCCACCTACCCATCGGGATGAGATAATTCAGTTCTTGATTCCAGTTCTGTTGAGTCAACAGGATTTTTTTGTTAGCTGTACTGTTATTTTCTATACTTGTTAATGACTTATAAATCTGTGCTACTATACTGGACTTCTTATTCAGACCATTATTCAAGTATATGTCTGGATCACAGTATTTCATACTTTTCCTTACTTTCTTTTTTAAAGCCATAAATTGAGCTCTCAATGTGACATATAATGACCACTATGCAATTCCACTACTGCTCTAATCCCCCCTTTTTTTGTTTTGTTCACATACATCCCACAGCTAGATGTGACACTGCAAGGCCCTTCATGTGTTATATTCTCTGGTGCTCATAGAAACCAATCATGGCACTTGCAACCTGGGACAGTCCAATAAGTACCTACTGCTAAAGATACCTGATGAGCCAAGCATATCTGGAACACTCCCCCCCCAAAAAAAAAATAAACACAAGTGTTGCCACATTTTAAAATGTGTGTGTGTGATTGTGCATTATATCCTCAAGTGCCCATTTGCTGTATTGCTTGCAACCAAGAACTAAATGGACTTGCAAGTGCCTATTGCTTTTGTGATCCATCTTCAGTGTCACCTGAGTAGCATGGCCCGAGTCACAAGAAAAGGGCACAATGGCCACAACATGTCATAGATTTGTTCAAGAACCATGAGCTTTTCCCAAAGCTCCTCCCCATTTTACAAAGACATTTGGAAGCATTTCCTACCAACAAGCATGACTGTGGCAGAATGCACACTGTCATCAAAGTGCCAGGCCCAGCACATGAGAGGCAAAGGTAATATCCTTTTCCATCTGAGACCTTGCCTTCTCTTAGTGAAACAATAAAATCTCTTCTCAACCAAGGTGTAATCAGAACATGTGTTTCTACTGCCAATTCCCCAGTGTGGCCTGTGAAAAAACCTACAGGTGCCTGGAGACTTATTATTGACTACAGGAAACTGAACCAGCTCACCCCCAGTTGTGCTCCAACTGTGGCCTCAGCACCTGATATGCTATGACTTCTGACCCCTGGCCAAAAATGGTTGAGTGCCCTGGACATCTCCAATGGTTTTTGGTCACTGCCATTAGCTCTTAGGAGTCAATATAAGTTTGCCTTCACCTTTGAAGGTAGACAGTACACGTGGACCTGCTTACCACAGGGATTCCATAACAGCCCGTCCTTTTTCCATCTGCACATGATGAATGCCCTTGAGGGTTTCTCTACCCCCAGTGTCTCTTGCAGTATGTGGATGACATGTTGTTGGTCACAGCCACACAGGAACAATACTTGGATCTCTTGGATAAACTACTGACTCTCATTCAGAGATCAGGCCTCAAATGTAACCCATCAAAAGCACAACTATGTCAGAAAGAGGTACTCTTTCTGGGCCTGAGAATAACTGACCAAGGCCGCAGCCCTACATGGAAAAAGATACAAGGATTGCAAGACTTGCCATTACCCACCAGTGTGGCCACTCTTAGGAAATTTCTAGGTATGGTAAACTATTCTAGAGATTTTATTTGTGATTTTGCTCAGAAGGCTGCTCCTCTGTATGAGTTACTGAAAAAGGACATTCCCTGGACTTGGGATCCCATTCACACCCAGGCTGTGATGTCACTGAAACAGACCTTGGCCTCGGCTCCTGCTCTGGTAAATCCCAATCCAGCATTGTCATTCCATCTGGAGTGTGCCACCTCTGACATTGCTGGCCCAGAAGGTTCATGGCACCCTGAACCCTAATGCATATGCATCACAGCTCTTGACCCCAGTAGAACAGAAGTACAGCCTTTGTGAAAGGAACCTTCTGGCCACCTATTGGACTGTCAAGCGCTTTCTGTATATCATTGGGTACTTGCCTCTGATCATTAACACAAATCACACCCCAACTACCTTTCTGCTATCAGACAGAGTGAAAGATTGGTCAGTCTCCAACACCAGGCTGACACACTGGTCACTTCTTCTCCAAGATAGAGACATACAGGTACACCCAACCAAAATGCCATCCACGCTGGCACATGGACTTCTTTTCCCAGGAGAACCCCATGACTGTACACTGCAGCCACCTGGTCTGCCAGATCCAGGTCCTTTCCTCCCTGCCATGCCACAGGTACTTGACAACACCTCACTGTGTCATATTTTCACAGATGGTTCAGCTTCCTACTACCAGGGAGAACAGATTGCAGGGATGGGCAGCTTAGTGCTTTTCCCTTGCGGTAACACTGTTAAAATATTTAAGTGTTGCAGTGTGGCATCATCACAGTATGCCGAGATGGCAGAGGTGGCCTGCACCCTCAAATTCATCCAGCATGGGACCGAGGACACCATTATCTTTACAGACTCTAACTGGGTTTGTTGTACTCTTACAAAATTCCTTCCTTTCTGGCAGAAGAATTTCTTCGTCTCCTCTGATGGCAGTTCTGTGAAACATAAAGAACGGGTAATATACATACATTCACTGGCACAAAGGTTTGCACACAAACTCTATGTACATAAAGTTAAAGTTCACTCCATATATGATCTCTATCATGCCTTCAATGTCACAGCAGACACCCTTGCCAAGGAAGGTGCCCAAGGTGGGGGCACCTGGATGATGGATCATCCAGAGGCCAATGCGGCTGTACACTTTGCAGCACTCAAAAAGAAACCTGAACCCTTTTCCTCCTTGGATTTCTCAGCAGCCCAGCATGCTGACACTGAACTCAAAGAAGTGTGCAGATTCCTTGACAAGAGCACTGAAGAAAAACTTCCCACACATAACTCTTACCAGAGACATGAAGGTAAGTTACACTTGTCCACAGATGACAAGCTCATCTGGTATCAACCAGATGGTACCACCACAAAGTTGTGGGTGGTCCCCAGACACCTTAGGTACACCTTCTTGCACCAAGTGCATGACACCCCCACTGGTGGACACCAGGGAGTAGAAAATACCCTCCAGAGGCTCAAAACCACCACCTGGTGGCCTGGTGTTACCAAAGATGTTAAACAGTACATAGACAACTGCCTTGTTTGTGCACAAAACATCCCCATCCCTACCAAGCAAAATGCCAAACTTCTACCACAGAGACATTCTGGCCCTTGGCATGCCATTCAGATTGATTTTAATGGTCCTCTGACCAACACTAGTAGAAACAATAAGTATGCTCTTGTGGTAACTGATCTTTTTTCTAACTGGGTCAAAGCTTTCCCCACTAAGACATGCACTGCCAAAACCACTGCCAAAATCCTGGCAGAACAGATTTTCTCCAGGTGTGACCTATCTCTCTAGGTAGACTCTGACAAAGGAACCAGTTTTATAGGTGAGTTAATGAAAGAAGCAGTTGAACTCCTCGGAGTTCACCTGAAGTTCCACATACCTTACCAACCACAATCTTCAGGTCAAGTAGAAAGAGCCAACAGATGGATTAAGCAAATGCTTTCCAAATTTATCGAGGGCAATCCCAAGACCTGGGATTCCCTGTTGCTGTTACTCCTTATGGCAATTAGGAGCACACCCTCAGCCACCACCCAGGCGACACCCTTTGAGGTGATGACTGGAAGGCAGATGAAATTACCTGAACACCTGTTGTTTGACCTGCACACCCCCACTGCAGACCGTGTGTCTGTAGACCAATATGTGGAAAAATTCAGACAAGACCTCATACATACAGTACACACTTGTATGCTGCCAATTGCATTGGCAAGGCCCAGCAACAGTCCAAAATACAGTTTGACAAACACACACAAGAAGTGGATTGGCAAGTGGGAGATCAGGTAACGGTCCTCAGATTTGCACATCCTGCACACTCCTTCTCCAATGAGTGGGAAGGCCCCTACCCCATTGTCAACAAGCTCAGTCTGGCAGTCTATCAAATTAGACTCTTGCACAACAATAACTTGACTGACAAGTGGTTACAAGCAAACCAACTGAAACTGTATAAAGGGGTATAATTACTTTTCCTCATCCCATTGGATGGAATAGTACTAACCTACTAATGTTTGATTTTCCTTTTCGGATACACTGACAAGATGGTTATCTTGTTCCATTTTCTCCTCATCTCAGGAGTTATCCCCTGCATCCAAGGCACAGTAAAGCACCTCCTTCCTCACCTTGATCCTCCAACATCCACCCCAGAGGGAGTTTCCATCAATATACCTGACAATTTTATTACTGTCCAGGAAGGTTCTGATGCCTACCTCACTGCCTCAGTTGTTGCTTCTGACAAATCTACCCTACAAATTGAGTGGCAAACCACAACGCAAGGACAAATTCTCCCTGTGGCCAAGTTCTCCAAGGGAACTTTCTATGGTTGGCCCAATGCTAAATTATCCCCCAATGGTTCTCTGTCCTCGCTACAAACTGCTCTTAGACATTCTGGTTTATACAGTAGCACTGCTTTAATTGATCCCTCATATTATAATTATTTGTCTAAGAACTCTGCCAGAAAAATGTGTGCTGTACACAACATGGCCTCTGCTGCCATGCATCTCTCTGTGTTACTCCCTACTGAGAAACAGCTTTTGGAATGTCCAAAGCATACCCCTCATCCTCATAGTGGTCTCACAGCCACTGCACTACCTGATACACTTATTAACAACTTACAATTTATGCATATACCTGTTTTGTTTAATTTGACTTACTGAAATATGAAAGAATTTTGTATGTGTCATACTACTAACACTTCAGCATTTTACAGTACTCTATTGCTTGATAGCTTAGCAGCTTTTCAGATTCATACTCAAGGCCCTATTGCCGGGGTTCAAACCACCGAGCATGGGGGCAACTTCAGGAGAAAACCCAATCCTGATGATCAAAGCCATAAACGTAATACACGTTAAGTTGACAGTTCTGATGTCACTGGTGCAACAGGCACTGTCACTGGTCTTTTTGGTACAGCTATGTCTATCTGGAACAAAGCAGACATTGCTGCTATCAAATCTCATTCAGCTAAATTCCAAACTGGTTTAGTTAATGATATTTTACTCCCATAATTGCATGGTGTGGATGGCCTTAATCAGGAAGAAAGATACACTGTTTACAATATACATGATATTGCTAAGGCATTTACAGATTCTAAAGATAAGATTAACACATGCATTGCACAAAACAACAAAGACGCAGATAAACAATACATTGCCTGTGAGATCTTATGCTCAGCATATGGCTCATACATTATTACTACCATCAATAACCTCTTCCGTGATCTAGAATCATCCCTGATATAATACATGACAGACGTTTTTCTAAATGGTATTGTCCATGTTTCATACTACTAAGGTTCATACTACTAAGAGTATTAGATGTACAGAAGGTTTTTTAAACCCATGTAAGTACATCTCCAAGAACTGGATATCTTTAAACATTGTTTAAAAAACATTTATCAAGGTTTTGTTTGAAAATTTCCACATTATTTATTTCCAAGTATCTAGGTAATTTGTCCCATGTAGATATAATTCTTTGTGTAAAAAAAGGAATGCCTAGTGTTTACTTTGGGATAGGTTAGTGCCAATTGAAACCTGTGGCTCCTGAGGTTGCGTTCTCGCATGTTGAAGCACATACCTAACTGTGTCATTAAATCACTATCTCTAATAATATTAAACATCAGAAGGAGATCCCCCCCCCCCAGTTCTTCTCATTTCCAAAGGGTACAAGTCCAATTCCCTCATTCTGGTTTAATAATCTTTGTTTTGCAAACCATCAATCAATTTAGTAAGTCTACGCTGAACCCCCTCAAGTACATCAATATCACGTTTGAGACTTGGGCTCCATAGTGGTGAGCAGTAATCCAAGTGTGGTCACACATACACTCTATACAATGGAAGCATGCATGATCTATTTCTGGTTACAAATGATCTTTTTATGCACCCTATTATTCTGTTTGCCTTTTTTTTATGTAATTGCAATGTGATGTAAATGTAAATTCTGAATTTATTATAATGCCTAGGTCTTTTTTCCTCTTTTACTGATACTATTATAGAACTGTTTAGACAGAATTGTACATTGGGATTATTTTCTCCCAAATACATTATACCTGTCTTATCAACGTTAAAGTCCATGTTATTCAGTTTGGCCCAAGTCTCTAAGAATTTAAGATTTATGGTAGCATCTTTAATTTCATCCAGTGTTCCTACTTTTAATGCAATTTTAGTATCGTCAGCAAACTTGATAGCTTTGTTTTTGAGGTTTTTACTCATATCTGACATAAAAATATTGAATAATAGGGGTCCAAGGACAGATCCCTGTGGAACCCCACTAGTCACTACACCCAAGGTTGAGGTATAACCTCTTATACGTACTGCCTGTGTACGATTTGTCAGCCATTCATCTACCCAATTTATTAAAAGGGGATGCATTCCATATGATGTCATTTTGTTTATCAGTGTTGAATGAGAGACTCTATCAAAAGCCTTACATAGGTCCAGATATACTATATCTATGGGTAGTTTATCATAGAGCAGGCTACTAATTTTTTCATAAAATACCAAATTACTAGTCAGACAAGATCTTTTCTTTTTAAAACCATGTTGGTCTGGGTCTATGAGTTGTTTCATAACTAAGTCCTCTTCTAATCTGGTTTTTAGTATACTTTCAAACACTTTACCCAATATACTAGTCAGACTAACAGGTCTATAATTTGATGTTCTACCTTTATCACCTGTTTTGTAAATTGGTGTTACAAGTGCTGTCTTCCAATCGCAAGGTATTAGTCCAGTTTTTAATGACATATTGAATAGTGTATATAAAGGGTCAATTAACCATTGTATGATACCTTTTATCATTCTTGGGTGAAGGTTATCAGGACCAGGAGATTAATTTGTTTTAATAGCATCTAATTTGTTTTTAATCTCTATTTTGGTTATTTCTGATATGTTATATCCCTGACTATTTTTTTTTGTCCACCAATGTTTGGGAATTTTGAGAAGGATTAAAAACTGAACAAAAATATTTATTGAATTCCTGAGCCATCCCTGATGGGGTTTGAATTGTTTCATTATTTACAAACAATGTGCCGATGGTTATTGGGGATTGTTTTTCATTATTTATATAAGAGTAGAAACCTTTTCCGCCATCGTTTAAGTGTGCTAGCTTGAATTCCATTTTTTTCTTTTTTAATTGCAGATTTGCATTTCTTTAATATATCTCTATATATTTTTTGTTGTAATCGTTATCACACCTGGTTGCTGCTCTATAGACTCTTCTTTTTTTTTTTGATTAGTTGTAAAATATTTGGAGTAACCCACAGCGATAACTTTCCTCTGTTATTGTATCCAATTTTATCTGGAACGTATTTTTGTTCTAAGGTCAGTATTTTTTCCTTTAACAATTTCCAAAGATCATCAGGAGACGTATTGTCAGTATCCCATTTCCATGATGTTAGTTCTTTCTTGATGAGTTTAAAGTTAGCCTTACCATAGTTCTTGTAGGTTGTTTTACCAAAATTTCTGATGGGGTTTGATTTGATTTTAAAAGTAATTACACCATGATCACTATTTTGAAGTGGATAGTGGACTTCAATGTTATAAATTTGTTGTGGTATATCAGTCAATAGTAAATCTAAGATATTGTTTTTCCTAGTTGCCATCTGAATAAGTTGGACTGAGTCATTTGATTCACAAAACTCCAAAAAGTGTTTTTCAATTTTATTTGTTGTAACATTTTTGCCCAGTTTATTCCTGGATAGTTAAAATCTCCCAGTAGGATAATATCAGATCGTTTCATCCCCAACTCTAGGTTGTTCAGATATTTGTAGTGTTCAGACAGATGAGTATTAGGCAGTCTATAGCACAAACCCACTGTGAGTTTTGCTTGAGAATCACTTATTATTTCGATCTACAGGGTTTCACTGGCTGATTCACTTTCGTTAATGTTAATAGTTTTGTATTCTATATTATTTTTGACAAGAAACGCTACTCCACCCCCTCTTTTCGTTAATCTATTTTTGTATGTTGTATTATACCCAGGTATATTTATATTCCAACTAGTATGGTCACCCCACCAAGTTTCAGTAATAGCTGCAATATCAATGTTTTCTGTGTGAAGTAGTATCTCTAGTTCATCTAATTTGGTTAAGTATAGACTTCGTGCATTTGTAAGTAAAAAGGTCAACCCGTATTTATTTTGTTTAATAGGAAATTTTATTTGTTTTTGGTTTTTTTGTTTGCTCCCTATGCCCCCTAGAATTTAGTTTTTTGTTTGTATCAAGATCGTATTTATTTTATTGTACATAATGTACCCCAGAAGTCGTGTTCCTTTTTTTAAAAGAAGACCATCGTAACAATATAAATCGTCACATCCCACAAATGTCTCCCAAGTGTCTACACATTCAATGTTATTTGTAAGACACCATCTGCGTAACCAATTGTTGTACATTTTTATTTGTTTAGTTCTAAAGTAACTTGCTCTTGGGACAGGTAGGACCTCTGAGATAATAGGCATCACATTTAATGATTTTAAAGATTTTATAGCATCCATCATATCTTTAGTTATTTTTTCAACATCCTGTTTTCCAAAATCATTTGTTCCCAAGTGCAATAAAGCAGTTTTGGAGTTTTAGGTATCTTGAAAGATACTTGGAAACATACTAACCACATCTTTTATTCTCGCCCCACTGTAACTACAGCTAGTTACATTAGCTTTATTTCCCCTAGTGGTGTATATATCAGTGTATTTAGTGATTGAATCCCCCAAGATGTATATTTAATCCGGCACTATGCTTGGTTGTAGTGTCTCATTTCCTACCATAATTAAATTTGATTGTGTATGCAGTAACATGTTTCCATTATTTCCTATATTTTCGTGGGGGTCCAATATAATTTCTAGACGGGTTTTATTTTTGTGGATGAGCACTGACTGTATGGTGGGAGACTGATTTACTGGCTTAATAGAAAGGGCAGGCGATGGATCATGTGCCTTTTCTTCCTCAGTATGATTAAGCAAGGGATCAAAACTGTTTGATAAAGGCAACTTAAAACCCTCAGCTTTTCTACCTCTTTTCTTTAAGTGTTTTGTGCCTTGTATTGTGTACCAATTTTCATCACCAGTATCGTCTGGATCTTCTAGTCTATTTCATTTTTTGGTGGAATTTAAGTTTGGATCTATAAGGCTTGCACTTTCCTGGTTTATTATATTGTCACTATTTTTTTATTGTTGTTCAGGAAGAGTAGTTATGAGTTTATTTTGTTCTATATTGTTTACTTCTAAATGTCATTGAGCATATAGTTCCACACTCTCCCTTTCAATTATTCTAGAAGCCATAGATTTCTGATTATGTTCAAGAGCCTGTAATTGTGTACCAAACATTGCTATTTCGGCTAACATATCAGCATTTTGTTTATATTTTAGACTTATAAATGGATTTTCAAAAATGAGTATGTCAGAGAACAGATACATCTCACAAGTTGTACATTTTGACCCATGTTTCCCCAAACTTAGGGTATTGAAATCCATTTTTTTTTGTTTTGTTATTCCCAAGATTTACTTACTTGTTTTATGCCTTAAGGTATCTGTGGTAAATTTCTTCATGAAATAATATATATAGTCCTCAAAACCCTCGCAAGCCCTCGCAACATGCATAACATACGCAGACATGCGTGTCTCTACGAGCTCTCCGCTCGTGTGATCGCGCTCCCGATCGCGCACCCTGCACATGCTCACCCTGCTCGCTGCAGGGCTCGTTAATATAGTGGTTGATAACCCAGAAGTGCCTGTCCCTGTCTACACACCCTCACAACATTAAACAGCTGAAAGACTTTTAAATTGTAAGGTAATCCTTAAGTCTAGACACTCATGCGTGTCACAGTGCTGTATTTATGTTTTAGATTCTAGGTATCCCTCGGAAGTTATATGTTTTAAATAGTAATGCTGTACTGCCCTAGCAACAGTTGCTAGGCACAGCGACTCTCTTCCTGTATAACGGGTAACACAGGGCTCCAAAATGCACACTCAATAAGGTATAACTTCACATACACATACACAAGTTTTTTTTTAAAAGTATAATAATAGTAGGCAGAGCACTGAAGAGTGCTAGCAACAATATATGCTCACTCGCTCGCTGCAGGGCTCATTAATATAGTGGTTGATAACCCAGAAGTGCCTGTCCCTGTCTACATACCCTCGCAATGCTAAACAGCTGAAAGACTTTTAAATCGTAAGGTAATCCTTAAGTCTAGACACTCATGCATGTCACAGTGCTGTATTTACGTTTTAGATTCTAGGTACCCCTCAGAAGTTATATGTTTTAAATAGTAACGCTGTACTGCCCTAGCAACAGTTACTAGGCACAGCGACTCTCTTCCTGCATAATGGGTAACACAGGGCTCCAAAATGCACACTCAATAAGGTATAACTTCACATACACATACACACAAGTTTTTTTTTTAAAGTATAATAATAGTAGGCAGAGCACTGAAGAGTGCTAGCAACAGTATATGCTCGTTGTAAAAGTCCTGGCTGTCTTGCTATGTGTATGCAACAAACTTTAACTATTACTCTTTCTACAGCTAGGAATCTGGGTTTCCTGACCAGACACCATAATACTGGTCCATGTTTTACTTCTAAGAAATGTTCTATTAGAGCTACAATGTTTGTTTCTTTTACTGTCTCTTTACCATGTTTTGATCCCACTACAGCTTTGTTTGACAAGCTGGCTTCAGTTCACTCCATCGGGCACCTTGATGATGACATCTACAGAGAATACCTGACTTGCCTCCTCTACTGGTCTTCCATCCTATCCTGGAAGCCTGGGTCACCCCACACACGGATTGCTGCCTTAAGATGGGCTACATTTACCTGTGTTGATGTGATGTATTTGATGTTATTAAACCTGTGTGTAGTTATTCTCCCGAGAGTATCGATTGATCCTTTTCCATGGACAATGACATCAGCATAACTGGCACAGACTTTTTGGACTCAACATTGGCTCCAGACAAACTTCAGTAATCTTATCAAGAGGAGGTTCATCACCTGTCAACACGGATTTCCAAGACTAGCTACACCTGCCCAGTACAGTTACAAAAATGGAGACTACCAACTGTTAAAATGCAACATAATTCTGATGGAGAGTATTATGTGGTTGCTAATTATAAAAGTTACACTTCTGGAACCCAGACATGTGTTTTTGATTTTCCCAGTTTCTGTTTTATCCTACATCAAAAGTCTGTTATTGGACATACCGTTATTACCCCCGTCCCACTAATGGATGCTGACATCATTGATGGTAACCCCGATTATCTGCTTACACTTTCCGAATACTTACCATATTTTAATGTACACATAGATCCACTGCCACTTACATTAAAATCACTTTTAGAGAGAAAAGACATATACCTCATCCACATCAGTAATAATATAACCAAACCTAATGAAGCTGTTCTTACACTTATTAATGATGGTGATATGAACAATGCACTAATACTTGGTTAGAGATTACTTTTAAAGGTTTTGTTATTATACAAGCATTTTTTATATTTTTCTTGATTGTTATTCTTTGCTGCCTGTGGCGCACACTGGACCAACACTGTTAGCAGCTGGAATTCCTTTACAAAGCTCAAGCATCAGGTTTGTAAATGGTCCCTGCTCCCTGGCCATCCCCTATTTTTGTCCATGTTGCCCTGACAGGCAACGGGGGGGGGGAATGTTACACAAGGTCCCTGCACCATTATTGGTACCCACAGAGGTACACCGTAGACAGCTAGCATTTAGGTATATGTTATACTAACATATAGGGCTAAGGGCATCTACCGTATAAGAGTAGATGTCAAGATATCTATTCATATTATTGTTATATACTTTGCTTTCCAATACATGTATATTTCTTATGTATTTCTTGCTTATAAGGTGTTAGGACACTTGTGTCTTTGTAATGATTATGATATACAGTATAAGTCAGCATTGCCACCTTTTGATGATTTGTACTACTACACTGATTTATGTAAGAACTGTACTCTTTTGTTTCACAAAGTGATGACTACTACAAAATTGTATAATGTTATCTTGGACCATGCAGCCAACTTTAATTTAGCCAATAGGGCTCATCTCTGTAACTAGAAATGTTTCTATCTTACAGTAACCATAGTCATTATCATATTATCTTACCTCGGAGACCCCAAGAGACAGGGAGAAACCTCGAGGTATAGGGAATGTTTAGCATTGGCCCCCAGTTCATATTGGTAAGAACTGCTTAGGGCAACTGTGATTTATCCCTTTTTGGTAGTAATAAACAAGTTTATTACTTTTATGCAACATGTCTGTGATTCCTTGAATTCCCAATATTGTCAAGTACCTGAGAGTGAGGTTTAGACCTTCTGACACAGCCATGCAGCATAATGTCTTGTGACATTATGACCCCGTGCCCTTGGACAACAGGTCTGTGTTCCAGTTCTAAGCTGTTGCATCTGGAAAATTTGTGACGTGTACCCAGACCCCTCAGGACAGTATACAGATTTCCATCCAGACAGACTTACCTGATATCTGAACTTCCTATGTGCAGTTGGCATATTTATTTTTTTCATTGTGTGCCCTGTTCAAGGTTTACTCAATGTTTCTTTTTGCTTTACCTGTTAATTATTAAAACTTGATTTGTAACTGTTAATTTATCCATTATTCATGATCAGCATGTTGTGTAAGGTTTGCAAAGACAAGTTTTGTATGCCGTTTTCCATGATGGAAAGCAGGACAGAAATCTAATTATATGGCATGCATGTACATGCAGGGTTACTGTGCCAAAACTTGACATAGGTGAGTGGCTTAACTATTTAAAATGTGCAAGTGAAGATAAAGACAACTCCATGTACAAATTTTATATGGTTCAGTAAAGTAGCATGGGTAATACTTTATGTATGATCAAGTCACTGCTTTTTTTTTGCATTGGTCCACAAGTTGATATCATATGAGCATCAGTCAAATCTCCAATATGCATGCATATCAAAGACACACTGTGTATGGTGTTTTCTAAAGTCTATTGTACATAATATTCTGACAGATGATCTGGAAAATGAATAAGTATTTCAGTACAGGTACCCTTGGGTGTTTTCTGGAATTGCATGGATGTTGCTTTGATGAAAAGGCATGTAGCATATTTTGTGACTTATCCGGTTTTGGGCAGTGACGATGATATTGAACTCAGAATCCTCTCCTTCAACCAGTGGCTGCAGTGGTGCTGATAGTAGGGAAGGTAATACTATGTTGTAGAGTGTAGGCACACCAGTGTTGCTATTGGCCAATACATGTTAATCACACTGCATCTATATGCAAATGTGTTTATAGTTGATACTGAAGTGATTAGCACACAGACTGATGAACATTTAAAGCATCACAGGGTGGTGACAATAGAAAGCACAGACACATATAAGTCCATATGGAGAATCACTGGGGGTAAATGGCCAGGTATAAAAAGAAACCAAGAAGCCCAATTGTAACATGGCATTAATGCTGAAGTGTAAAATCTAAGTAGCTACTGGTCAAAAGTCATTAGAAGGTATGAGAGCAACCATGGACTATTTTCCAAGTAGCTAATGCTTGCTGTTGTAGTACCATTTCAAACCATATAATGTAGTAGCAGTACACTTTGTCAGTCCCACCCACCCACACCAATGAATAGTGACTAAACCAACACTAACTTATTTTCCTTAGTTAGGCAAAAGGAAAGAATAGATATTTGGTAGAAAAAAGTAATGCTACCATTGTTTAGATAAGTGCATAAGCCAAAATCGCAGCTCAAAAAATATTGTTTATGCAGATTTTGATGACTCAATTGAGGTTATCAATTCCATCATGCATCTGATGTACTTTGGGATATGCAGCATTGAATCTTCTAGGGTGATGTCAAATGTACAGTGTAAGTGATTTAAAAATTATAAAATCAGAAGAAGATGTACTGTAGAAAATGTTTCCTGTTTTAAAGAAGTGTTTTTAAAAAAAGAGATGTTGACAACCATAAGTTTGCACCCGGAAGTAGTGTATCTCAGAATGATCTTGAAAGTAAACTTTACAAATGGAAACCTTATAATCCTTATCAGTGTTGTTATTGGGGGAAGCATGGTAGTAACAACACAGTATTATTAGAGTGGATGCTCCATTACAAGAGCACTACTGGGGAATTAATCCATGGTTGGGTGGTTGGAGGCACTCGGCATTTGGTCTTGTGCCCCAACCATGGATCAATTCCACAGTAGATTCATCCTTTTGAGTGGCTTAATGCTTGCAATGACAATTACAGTGGTAAATGGAGAAAAAGGAAATGGCAGTAAAGGCAGGGATGGAGCTAAAAGTGGTAAGGCCATCAAAAATAAAGAGCAATGCATATCAATGCCCCTAGTCTGGGTAACAAGCACCCTGAACAAGTGGTCTTGATGGAAATGGAATGCATGGATATCATGGCAGTCAAGAAACATGGTACTTTACATGCAGAACCATGACTGGGATGTCAATATAACAGGGTGCACGTCTACAGGAGGGACAGGGAGTGTAAAAGAGGAGGAGGGGGACTAGCTCTCCACCTAAGGTAAGTGATCAATGCAACATAACTAAATTTGTGAACATGGGGGAGAGGAGGTACTGTGGGTCATTCTGGAGATAGAAAATACCACCACAATTTGCACAGGTATTTGTTTACAGACTCCTATCTCATCGATAGGAAATGGTTAAGGAAATAATAGAATGCACCCTTTTGATGGTAGAAAAAGGAGAGCAATTGTTGATGGTGGACCAGAATATGCCAGATGTTACCTGGAGCACCTTTGCTGCAGCTACATCCCAGAGCAGGGTCATTCTCAATGCCCTGTGGGGCATGCCCCACTCAGGAGGGAGAAATCATAGATCTGTGACTGTCAAAAGTGGATGGAGGGAGGATCACAGATTTGAATGTGGGTTGCTATATGGAAACAAGTGACCACCAATCAGTGTGGTTCATGAAACACATAGGCATAGATTCAGTCAACTCAATGGCTAGTCTACTGGACTTCAGGAGTGCTGACTTTGGTTAAATGAGAGAGTAAGGATAAGTAAGAATAAGGTGCCTAAGGGAAGGGGGGGAGGAAGACGGGACAGAGGCACTGTGGATGCAATTTGGGGACTCAAAGGGGGAGGAACTTAGTATAGGGATAGTATATAGTGCTCCAAATTAAGTGGAGGAGATGGACAGGGATTTGGCAGAATAACTTAGGATAACTTAGGAGGATTTGCATTAAGGGGATCACAGTGGTAGTGGGGAACTTCAGCCTGCCTGGTGTGGACTGGAACACACCAACCACCACACATGCAAGGGAGCAGGTTATATTGGGGGCATTTCAGAATAGCTTGCTGGTGCAGTTGGTAGATGAGCAAACTATGCTGTGAAGGAGTCTGGACCTTGTACTATCATGTGGGGAGGCCATAAGAGACCTGGAGGTGGAGGGCCCCTCTAGTGGGAGTGATCACCACTCAGTGTGGTTCACAATCAGAATGGGGAAGCAAAATGGAGGTTTGGTATCAGGGTGATTGATTTTAGGGGGGCAGCCTTTAACAAGATGGGGGAAATTCTGATAAGTCATCTGGAAGGAATCCAGCCAATCACAGACGCCAATCAAACTTGGGGGATTATAACGGCAGTGCTGGCAGAGGCCAGTGGGACATGTACTAGGTCACAGAGTAAGCTAGAAAGAGCAAAGAAGCCCAGTTCACTGACCAAGGAGGTAATGGAGGTGGTGAGAGCCAAGTAAAAAGCTTATCAGAGATTCAAGAGATCAGGGATTGGGGAAGACAGGGAGAAGTATACAAAGAAGTCCAGGGTGGTTACCAGAATAGTCAGAGCTACCAAGGCATCCTGAGAGCTGAGGCTGGCACAGGGCATTAAGGATGGAGAGGGACTTCTTCAGATACATTGTTGAGAGAAGGAATAACATGGACCAGATAGTGAGAATTAAGAAGAACAGGGAGGGGGTAGAGAAGGGGAAGGGCAGGCAGAGTCACTAAATGAGTGCTCCTACTCTGTATTCACATAAAAGGGGTGGGCAGATACATCATGGACTGGTGTAGTTGGTAGGGAGGGAGGGAGGGAGTGACAGATGGAGAAATTACAGAGGGTATGGTATGGGAAGGAATGAGGGTGCTGGAGGTGGACAAGGCACAGGGACCTGATGGCATTCACCTGAGGGTACTAAAGGAGCTGGCAGGGGGCCTGGCAGAACCACTGGGTGACCTGTTCAACATCTTGCTGGACACAAGATGCATGCTACAGGACTGGAGGTTGGTATGTGTGATGCCCTTTCATAAATGTGGCTGAAAGGATGCTCCAGGTAACTGCAGACCCATGAGCTGCACATCAATTGTGTCAAAGCTTATGGAGACAATCCTTAAAAAGACACTGGTGAAATTTTTGGAGGACAATGGTCTCCACAACAGGCAACAACAGGGGTTTGTCTCAGGTTGATCCTGCCAGGCAAATATGAACCATTGGAACTGGACAAGAGCCATGCAGTGGATGTCCTTTACTTGGACTTCAGCAAGACTTTCGATTCCATGCTGCTTGTGTGGCTATGGGGGGGTAGCAGGAATATGTAGTGGTGGGTAATAAGATGGTCAAATGGATAATAGCAAAGGGCGGTGGTGGAGGGAAAACTCTCAAAACCAAGTATAGTAACGTGAAGTGTGCCACAGGGATCGGTACCGGAACCAGTGCTGTTTGGTATATTCATAGCAGATGTCTCACACAGGACCAAGAGAAATATCTGCCTGTTCGCAGACGATATAAAGATGGGAGTTGTCAGGGATGACATTAAGGGGTGGAGGGGACTGCAGGAAGACCTGACTAAACTTCCAGAGTGGTCAAAAACATGGCAGTGGAGGTTCAATGCCAAGAAGTGCAGAGTACTACACTTCAGAGCTAAGAACCAGAGCAGGATTTATCAGCTGGGAGGAGTATGGTTGGGGAGCACAGAGGAGCAAAAGGACCTGCGGGTGATAATAACAGGCAATATGAACAACTAGGATCAGTTCAGGAAGGCAGCACTGAAAGCCAACAAGATGCTGGACTGCGGGGGAATCAGTCTAGAAGTAAAGAGGTGATACTTCTACTGTGCAGGTCACTGGTCAGGCTGCACCTAGAGTACTGCATGCTGCACTGGTGCCCATTCCTGGAGAAGGACATCATACTGCTAGAGGGGTTGCAGTACAGAGTTACTAAGATGATCCTGGGCTTAGAGAGGGAATCCTATGAGGATAGGCTGAACATGCTTAACATGTATTCCCTGGAGGAGAGGAGGAATAGGGGAGATATGATTGAGACCTTTAGGTACCTGGAGGGGATAAACAAGGATAATACAGGGAGATATTCTGGATCAGAAGAGTGAGGGATGCACCCTCCTACTAAGGTTGGAGGGTGGAAAATTCTAGAGGGAAATCTGGAGACATTATGTCATGGAACAGGAGGTAGACAAGTGGAATACACAACCTGAGTAGGTGGTTTCCTGTAGGATGGTGGGTTGTTTCAAGAGAAGATGGGACAGTGTGGGGGGGGAATGACTTTGAGGAGTGGAGGGAAGGGTGGTACAGCTTCAAGTTGTGGTGTTAGTTGCACAATCAAATAGACTTGATAGACTGTGTGTCCTGTTTCTGCTGGCATTTCGTATGGACAACAAAAACCCTGGGGAAAAGTACATAATAGGGGTGGGGGGAGTTACTCACAACAACAAGAATTAAACTGACCTTGGGGTGGTCATATCTGATGATCCTAGGGTAGGCAAGCAATGTGACAAGGAAGTAAGGAGGGCTGGGGGAATAATGGGATGCACAGGGAGAATCATCACCAGGTCACTGATCCTCATGGGTCCATGCATCCTGATGGACTATTGATTAGGCCTCACCACCTCCAAAGGTATGAATTTTCTCCCTTTCAAGGGTTCAATGCTCCCTCTCTCCCTCTCCTATCACTCTCTTAATCCCTGTCTACTGACCTTCCCCAATCCCCTGACAGGGTACCCGCATCCTAAACGGTCATCTCTTCAGTTAGGTCCTATTCCCCCTCCTAGCATTTAAGTCACACCTCCTCCTTCTCTTTTTCCTCCCTCTTTAAATCCCTACAGCCTTATCTCCCTTTCTGTATAGCTCCATAGCCCCCTTGCAGGGTTCCCACATCCACATCCTTAAGGGGTCTCTCTGGGACACTGCCTGTCCCCTTATCTCTGGTCCCCACAGTCCCCTCGTGGGATTCCTCACATCCTGAAGGGGTCTCCAGGGACACAACTCTTCCCTCTCCCTCACTTCACCCTTTTTTCTCCTTTTCCCCTTTCTCTTTGATTTAAACACTTGTTTACTTATTAACCCAGCACTTATTATTCTCCACTCTTTCTACATATTGGGGCCTATTCACAAAGGAGAAGTGCTATGTGCAGAACTGATGTAAATGCGGGTGCACAACAGCATACCACACAGTGGTGTAGAACAACGCAGCATGCACCACACAGCCCGACACACCCCCAGGAGGCTGGAGTGGAGACTGAAGAGGTGCACAGCTATGCGCAGTCCTGAGCCAGTGCAGGATGACGGGAACGTCTCTTGACCCCACCATATAAGGTGCTGCGGACATGCAACGCACCTGCAAAAGGCACAGTGCAAAAGAGGGATGTCCATGGATGGTGCAAGCAGCACAAACAGGACAAAGGAATGTGAGGGGCTGGCTGCAATATGCCCAACTAGCAATGGTGATGGATACAGCACAGGCTGAGGAGGCGGTGAGAGGCGTCAGCTGTCCCCGAACTTCACAGGGCCACAGGTGGCCATCCTCATCACAAAGGTCAGGCAACACTATGAGGTGCTTTTTGGGTGGAAGGCACTGAGCACCACACCAGAGACCAAGGCCAGAATATGTCTGGACCTGCAGGCGGCCATCAATGCTGCAGGACTGGAGGCATGCACACAATAGTAGCTTTCAAGCACAAGTGGTATGACCTCTGGTCCCAGGTGAAGTGGCAGCTGAGCCGGGCATGCCTCTCGCAGGTCACCACAGATGGTGGACCACCACCCACAGAACCCCCCCCCCGACACCCATAGAGCAGCAGGTCGTGGACACCATCTGCGATGTCCTGACAGACAGGGAGCCCGATGGGCTGGACAGCATGCCAGGTATGTGCAATGCATAGGAACACAAGGCACAGCCACAGCCAGTGAACCATGCACCAACAACAGTCAGCAGCATCCTGTCCTGTCCAGCCCCACAGTGCCTGATGCAGATGGTGCCAGTGAGGGCCTGTCCGGCATGGTAGTAGACCAAGGTGTTGGACAGCAGAGGACAGACGATGAAGGTGGGTACAGGCTGGACCATGGAGCGGTCAGGTGCAAACGCTGTACACATAGGTGCAGTATCTGGTGTCACCCTTCTCGCACACAGGTATGCAGCAGCATGAAACACCGTCCCTGCATGGGGAGGACAGCCAGCAGCCCACGCTGTCAGGACAGCCATGGCATTGAAAGGGAATGAACACAGGAGCGGCAGCAAGGTGAGGACGACAGCGAACCTGGGACAGGGGGAGGCACGGAGGACACCAGCAGTGTGGAGGGGCAGGGGAGCAGCACACTCGCTGGACAGACAGCACCAGGGCAGGGGAGCTGAATACCAGCTGGAAACCCAGCACCAGGGTGGGGGAGCAGTGCACCCACCGGACAGATGGCACCAGGTAATGTAGCCTGCGGTTTGGGTGACACAGGTCCCCCAGAGGATGGAGGGGATGCAGCCAACACACCTAAGGTGCCAACCACACCACCTGAGACACAGGACCGGGACAACAGGGGCACCAAAGGCCCACAACCAAGGCACCTCTGACTGAGCACCAGTGGGTCACTCCTTGCCAGCCACTACCCTGACCTCCGTGGGCTGGAACGTGACCACCTGCAGGTGACATGGGAGTGCACGGCAGCAGTGGACCACCTCATGGAGGTTATGGAGGCATCCAAGTGGGCAAAGAAGCGGATTGCCAAGGGCATTGCTGAGGGTGTGAGGGCACAGGAGCGCATGGCTGAGGTGATGGTTGCATCATGTGTGCATAGGGACGCCTGCCTGATGAGTTGGCCATGGGTGCCAGTTCCCAGGATCAGACAGGTGACGATCTCCTGGCCGTTGCCGACCACCTATCCACCCAACAGGTGCAGACTACCGTGGCCACTGGGGCAGCCCCCATGGTACTTGACACTGCTACGTGTTCTGCACCCATGAGGCCATGGGGGCCTCACTAAGGGGCCATGCAGGTGGCTAGGCCACCATGGGGGCCAGCATGAGCACTGCAACCCATCAGTCATTGCATATAGGCATCATAGGGTGGCGCAAGCCCTGCCGACCCTGTAGGCTGCACGGCTGCGGACGGACACGGGGGCTGCAACCATGGAGCACTATAGCAGAGGCCTGTTACCTAGTAAGATGCCAGCCTGGACCGCATGCTTGGGCCATACTGGATCTTCACACATGTCCCATGGACACCACCGCATGCACACACCCCCATCACCACACACCATGACCAGTGGCTACACCTCCATGAACCGGCACCATCTGGGGAGGGCGCCGGGTGCCCTGCATCGTGCTGCAGGCACACAGTTCACTAGACTGCACTCCCACACAGCACCACCATACAGCAGGCAACCTGTGGTCCACAACACTAGCAGCCATGGTGCCACAGCATGGCCTTGACACTGGAAACGGGGTGTGCAGCACATAGCGGTATTCTGCTGTGGTGGTCATGCCTGTGGAGCACAGTGGCTGCAGCCACACCTTGGCATGCACCCCATGCACATGCCAGCTCAGTCTGGTGCTAGCATCATCACCATCATGTGTACATACCTACCATCTGAATGTGCCATGGGCCACATAATGGCACACGGCCCTCACCGCAATGCATCCTGCTTCACAGTTTTCCAAAGGCAGTGCCCTGGTCCCCTCCCTGGGTAGTGCCAGTCCATGTGGTGGCTGTGGTGAGTCCTTGCTGCCCTCCTCCAGGTCTCCATCCTGTGGCACGGCCACCTTGTGGCACATGCATATGTTGTGCAGCATGGCACATGTGGTGAACACTCTGCACACCATGCCCGGCACAAGCATCATTGTGCTACCCATGTGGTCCAGACATCATAAGCACATCTTCAGCATCCCTATTGTGCACTCCATGATACCATGTGCCCACATGTGCGCTGCATTGTATGTGACCTCCGCCGGGTGCTTTGGTGCCAGGTATGGTGTCATCAGTGTGGTCATCAGGGGAGTATTTGTTGTCACCTGTGGGAGTAGGGCAAACAGACATGATTAGTGGTTTGGGGCAACGCGTGTGGCCGCAGTTGATACACATGCAATCAGGGCGTCACCCAACAGCCAGCCATAGTCCTCTGGCTGATGTTCCATATGGCGCTTCAGGGCACTATTGTCATACACAGAGGAGTGGTGGCATGACCCCGGGTACCATGCCAGGATGTTGGTCAGGATGCCAGTTGCATCGCAGACGACCTGCCAGTTAATGCTGTGATATCCCTCACAGTTCATGTAGGCATTCTCATTGACCGGCAGTGCTAAGATGAGCACATGCATGCAGTCAATGGTGCCAACTGTGTTTGGCATGCCATACATGTCCAGGAATGCTGCCCTGACTGCCCTGATGTCCGTGGCAGTGGTGGGGAATATGAAGTACCTCTCCGGTTGCTGCACCAGGACATCGATCACCTGGTGCAGCGCCCGTGACACAGACACCTGGCTCACCCTTTCACATCACCCATCACCCACTGAAATGAGCCCGTGGCAAAGTACAGCACGGCACACAGCACCATGTCTCCACAGTCATGGCCCAGAAGCGTCATGTGACCGGTCCGATCTCATCCTCCAGCAGCCCACAGAGGTGTCGTAGGGTGCTATGGTCAACCCAGTAGCGGGAGGGGGTAGTTACAACACAATGGGGGGGGTAGTTAGAACAACAAAAATGGAAAGGGACATGGGGGTAACCATATCAGATGACCTTAAGATTAGCAAGCAATGTATGAAGGCAGTAGGGAGGGCTGGGGGTATACTGGGATATATAGGGAGAGGCATCACCAGCAGAAAACAGGAAGTTGTTATCCTCCTGTATAGACAGTTGGTGAGACCCCATCTGGTGTACTGCATCCAGTTCTGGAGACCCCATCTCTGCAAGGACATAGACAGGATAGAGGCAGTCCAGAGGAGGGCAACTAAAATGGTGCAGGGTCTGCAACAGAAGCTATAAGAGGAGAGACTAAAGGAGCTTAATATGTATGCCCTTGAGGAAAGGAGGGAGAGTGGGGACATGATAGAAACTTTTAAGTACCTCAGTGGAATCAACAAAGTCCAAGAGGGTAGCATCTTTCAGAAAAAGAGATGTGCAAGAACAAGGGGACACAATTTAAAGATGGGGGGGGGTTCAGGGGCAATTTGAGGAAATATTTTGGTGGACGCATGGAACAGCCTGCCTTAGGTGGTTGTGGGGTCTAAAACTCTGGGGGAATTCAAGAATACATGGGACAGACATAAGGCAATTCTTGTGGGGGTAAGAAGAAATAGGCTGTTGGTTAACTAGGATCTGCAGCTTATCCTGTAGGTAGGGAAATGGGCAGACTAGGTGGGCCAAGTGGTCCTTATCTGCTGTCAAAGTCTATGTTTCTATGTTTCTATGGGGTTCAGTGTCCAGACAGTGAGCCATTGCCGGAATGCCCATGGCTGTGGACATTCTCTGGCATGCCTTTCTGCATCTTCCTCCTCGAGGAGGACCACATGTAGTAGTGCCCCTGGGCACATCGCACACCACTGTTATGTTCTGCTACTCGCTTTCACTTGGTGGCATTGCACGTCCACATGTGTGTGCCATGCATGGTGTGTGGCTTGTTGCATGTGCCCTTATGGGCTTTGCATGCACATGTGGTGTGTGCGTGCACCCCTCGGTGCATCATTTATGCTGTAGCAGTGATGACGGCGGCAGCTCTACCCATGGCAGAGGGTGTTGTCCATGGCAGGCTCACCCTGCCATGATGGCTGTACTGGGTGGTGGAGGCCACCTATCAGGACAAGATCCCGGCCGGTAAGATCTGGGAGGTTGAGGAGCGATGTCAGGTCGGTACCTCCAGCACTGGCTGTGTGGCCTGTGTGGCCAGTAGGGGGGTGGGCACCGTGCCATGGGCTCCTCCAGTAATCACTGTCTCTCTTTGTTGTGCAGGGGACCCAGAGTCAGAAGGTGGTGCTGGTCTTGGAGCACCGGGAGGTCAACTGGCCCAACCCAGCCCATGTGGTGACCCCACAGCGGTGCATGGCACAGGACCTGCCATGGCAACTGGACCTGTGGAGTAGCATGGAGGACCACATCCTGCTCCACAACAATGGTAGCAGGGAGGAGGCAGAGAACTACAGACCAGTCAGTTTTACCTCAGTAGTGGGCAAGATTATGGTGGCACTCCTTAAGGAAAGGATAGTGCAACACCTGGAATCCATAGGAGCATAGAATTCAAGACAGCATGGGTTTACAGCAGGAAGGTCCTGTCAAACTAATCTCATAGATTTCTTTGACTAGGTAACCAGAGTGGTGGACCAAGGGGGAGCAGTTGATGTCGCCTACCTTGACTTCAGTAAAACTTTCGATACTGTTCCATATACAGTAGAAGATTAATTAATAAGCTGAGTAGGCTCGGGGTGAGTCAGAAGTTGGTCAACTGGGTGGTAAACTGGTTGGCGGTCAGAAAACAGATAGTGGTGGTAAACGGTATACAGTCAGAAGAGATACAAGTCACAAGTGGAGTACCTCAGGGATCAGTCCTGGGACCAGTCCTCTTCAATATCTTCATCAGTGACATTGCAGATGGACTGGAGGGAAGATTTGTCTGTTTGCAGATGACGCCAAGATCTGCAACAGAGTAAATGATCCAGATGGGGTGCGAAGAATGAGAAGAGATCTGTATAAACTTGAAAAATGGTTGGAAGAGTGGCAAATATGCCCTAAGGTTAGCACTCACCTCGTCGGTCCTCTCCCTGATCAGCTATGGCCTGTTGATCTAGTCTGTGATGGATGCCACAGCCATCAGTAAGCTAAAGGTAGTGATCAATAAAGCCTGCAGACTACTAAGTGGCACTGACTGAATGACCGATACTTGCTCAGTGTACGCCCTAGCCCAGATTCTTAACTTTGATGAAAGGGTTCAATACCAGGCCTGCCTCATGGCCCAAAAATCTCTGCTTGGTCTGACATCCCCTGGACTATCAGCTGTCCTAGCAACCCCCCCCCACCATGAACAAACGCAGCTCAGATAAACCCACTATAACTGTCACTAGGGTCAGGACAATCTGGGCACAGAGATCTTTCCTGGTTAGGGCCCCCACATGGTTTAACTCCCTGCCCACTCTGGTTTCCTGCCATGCTAAGCTTGGCCCCTTCAGAATAGCCCTGAAGGAACATCTTCTGACCTCACCGCATGCACCTGCCCACAATAGGTCCCCCCCCCCACTGTCAGTCACAGCCAGATTGACATCAATCGGTGGGCTGAACAGGACAGGCCCCACACTGAGCCCCCTGATACTGACAAAGTCTTTCCACAGACTGCTCACGAAGCACTTTATCAGACCTGTACCTTAGCAAGACAAATGCTTAGTTCTGACCACGGTATAGTTTAAAGATGCATAACTTGAATATTTTTACTCTGCTCACTGTATCACAACAATGCTACTGTTAACTCTTCACATTCTTGTTTTTGCTTGTAACTCTGTATATGACCTTTATATATTGTACTATATGACTATTTTCTGTACGTATCAAATGTTTTTTCTTACAACATGGAGCCTTTGGAATTGAGTTTCTGACTCAAAGGATTGTAATTCCGATACCCTCAATAAATAAAATAAATAAAAATGCGGTTTAATGCAAAGAAGTGCAAGATCATGCACATAGGGAAGAGAAACCCTGAAGCCACCTATAGATTGGGAGGGGAGTTGCTGGCAATCACAACGTAAGAAAGAGACTTGGACATCATCATCACAGATGACCTGAAATGATCCAAGCAGACCACTAAAGCAGTAGGTAAGCCTAGAGGGATGTTGCAATGTATTAGTATGGGTATCACAAGTCGTAAGAGGGAGATAATAATCCCTCTTTACAAGACTCTGGTTAGACCCCACCTGGAGTACTGCATGTAGTACTGGAGGCCACACCTGCACAAGGACATTAACAAAATGGAGGCAGTCCAGAGAAGGGTAACCAGAATGGTGCAGGGACTGTATCAGAAAACATAAGAGGACAGATTAATAGAGCTCAATATGTATACCCTAGAGCAAAGGAGGGAAGGAGAGAGAGGTGATAGGATCGAAACATCCAAACGTCTTAAGGGCATTAACAAGGTGAAAGAGTCTAACATGTTTCAATATATGAAAAATAGCAGGACAAGAGGACACAGCATGAGATTAGAGGGAGGGCGATTAAGGGGGAATGTGAGGAAGTTCTTTTTCATAGAAAGGTTGGTGGATGCATGGAATGGCCTACCTCAGGAAGCGGTGGGTATGAATACAGTGCAGGGCTTCAAACAAGCATGGGATAGGCATAAGGGAGCAATAAGGATGAGTATGACTAGATTGGCCATTGACAGAGTACAAGTCTATGGCACATTTAAAAGGTAGAAAATGGGCAGACTGGATGGGCCTTCCGGTCCTTATCTGCCATCAACTTCTATCTTTCTATGTTTCTGTGTGTATCAGGATGCTGAAGGGGATCTGTGGGCCGTTCATGCCCCCCTCTATGGTAGATGGCCTGTGGCTGTGTGTTTGGGGGTGGGGTGGGTGGTTTGCTGGCTCAGCCTTGGTGGAGATGTTGCATTCTGCTGTGGCACTGATGTTGGTTCCCTCTGTCTGCTCTTCTTGATTCAGCGATGTTATCGTGGCCCTATCAGGCAGCTGGTACTGGAAGAGAGGGCCTTCACGGACAGAAGCCCCCCACCCCCAGAGCTGACATCATTCACCAGCCCAGACTTGCCCTCGGAGGAGGACTGACTCACAGGGGCCCCTGTCCGTCCCCCCCCCCGGGACAGTTGCCCTTGAGTGGTTGTTGCTTCTGTTTGTACTGTGCTTTGTTTCTCAGTAAAGGATTGTACTTCCTACCCCGTCTCAGTGTCTGGTTCCTTGTCCTGGCATGGTGTGCATGGGTGGTGGTGTATCTGTGTGTGTGTTTTATTTCTTTTTTTTTATTTTATTTAAACAGCAGTTTGGAAAACCTTTGAGCCATAGGCTCATTTACAAAGGTACCTTGTCACAGTAAGACAAACCAAAATACACAGTATAGCAGTACAACACATAAGTATAACAGTAAATTAAGACATAGATACAAACAAGCTGGTACAGGTAGGATGGATGCAAACAATACCAGAGTTATGTCATCCTTAGCAGCTTAGTAATAAGCTTTGTCGTAAGTATTGAGTACGGCTTTGACTAGCGGCAGTTACAGCATCGGGTGTTAATAAGGTGGTTATGTAAGGAAGTTTTGAAGCACGATATAGTTGGAACTCCGGAGATGGAGGGGGGCAGTGTGTTGAACCAGGAGGGGGCCCTAAAGCTGAAGGCTCTTTGGCCGTGAGAGGTCCTAGCTCTAGGGATAACAAGAGAGGTTTTCCCAGAGGTCCGAGTATGAACTAGTGGGATAGAGCGGTGTATGGTGGTGGTCAATCCTGGTGGGGAAAGCCCAAGGAGGGTCTTTTTTGTAAGGGTACAGGTAAGATATTTGAGGCGCTCGTTGAGATCAAGTACCAGCGCTTTTAGCATACAGTAGACAGGTGTGTGTCATCCTAGGTGCTCCAGTAATTAACCTGCAGGCCTTATTCAGAGTAGTACTAATTTTATGGAGGTGGTCTGATCAGCAGCACCATACACCGGCAGTCCATAGTCCACTAGGGACAGGATAGAGGAGGTGACTGTGAGTCGAAGAGCCGGGGAGGCAGTGTTTATACCGATGTAAGATGCCCAACCGATATTAGTGCAGTGGCTAGGCAGCGATGTATCCATGGAAGGAGAGGGAGGTCAAAATGGATCCCTAGGTATTTATAGGAGCAAACTTGTTCGAGTGGGAATGAGGACCCAGAGTGAATGAGGAGTTTGAAGTTGCAGGACTTGTTTTGGGGATGAGTGAAGAACATGGTTTTTGTTTTTTTAAGATTTATCACCAATCTATGTTCCTTGAACCAGCCCTCGGCTTCAGTGAAGGACTTCTGCAGCGAGTCCTGGAGGGCAATAGGGTTACGATTTGAGGCAAAGATGACTGCATCATCAGCGTACAATAGAATGTTCCCTGAGCAAGAGCGTGGAAGGGTGTTAAGGTAAAGGGAGAATAGTAAGGGGCCCAGAATGGAGCCCTGGGAACCCCAGAAAAGATGGGACAGATGTCTGAGTAGGTCCCATTAATTTTTACATGCTGTGAGTGGTCAGACAGATAACTGGTGCACCAGGAGATAGGCCCAGCAGCAAAACCAGAGAGACTAAGGGCATCAAGAAGGAGGGTGGGAGACAGTGTCGAGCTTTCGAGAGGTCAATGAAGACAGCACCAGCCAGAGAACCAGTGTCTAAGGAGGAGTGGAGAAATTTGGAGAACTCTAGGAGGGCTGTGTTGGTACTGTGGCCCAGAAGCCATGCTGCTCAGGACAAAGGACATTGTAGGTGGAGAGGTAGTCAGAGATTTGAGAGGCCACCACTTTTCCAAGGCCTTGGAGAGAGGAGAATGGAGATCGGTCGATAGTTTCCAGCCACAGTCCTATCACCACCTTTAAGGATAGGGGTGACAGTGGTGACTTTCCAGGCAGTTGGAACCTTCCCCAGGCAAAGAGAGTGGTTGATGAGGCATGTGATCGAGGTAAGGACTGTGTCTAAGACCAGCTGTAGGATACACAGATCCAGGATGTCACTGCCTGTACTATTGCTCTTGAGGGCAGTGACAAGGTGCGGCCTAAGTTCTTGGGCAGAAACACGGTGGAGGAGAAAATAAGGGCGAGAAAGATTTACGGCAGGTGCTGGGGGAGGAGGGTCAAAAAATTTGTAGGGAGGATAGGGCTAAGGTCAGTGAATGAGGTGTTGAGGTGGTTGGCTATGAGGGTTGGGTCTGAGGAGATCACACCATTAATGTTGATCTGGGTGGGTGGGGAAGTGTACCTCCATTTAACTGTTTAATGTTATCCAGAAGGTTCTGGGATTCCCCATGAGGCAGTGAGTGAGGACCGATAGTGCTCAGACTTGGCCTTTCTGATGGCCCGAGTGCACTTGTTTCAGGCGGCAGCATATAACCGCCTGTCATTGGGCCAGCCAGTCTCAATGGCACGGTGCCATAGGTTGTCCCTATGTTTGAGCTGGTGGATCAAAGCTGGGGTAACCCAGGGGGCATTCTTCCTTTTAGAATGGCGGGTCAACACTGGGGCAAAGATATCACAGGCATTATTAAAAGTTTGGGTAAAGAAGGAGAGAGCTGTGTCGATGTCAGGAGTTGACTGAATAGGAGACCAGTCAATTTGGGACAGAAGTTCCTTAAGTTTTATCAGTCCACCAGGTATTAGACGCCGGCGGCATGTGGACTGTGCTATGGGTTTGGGGACTGAGGTTGACCAGTGGAATAGAATGGGGGAGTGATCGCTGAGAGAGTCTGGGAGGACTTGTACATTGGGGATCCGATTAGGGTGGTTGGTGAGTACCACATCAAGCAAGGTACTGGAGCCTCTCTTGGGGTTAGTCCTGGTAGCGTGGGTAACTAGTTGCGTTAGGTCTATTGCAGAAACGGAGTCTCGGGTAGAGGAGGAGGAGGGGCTGAGCCAGTTGACATTTAAGTCACCCACCAGAATTTGATCAGCGGAAGGAGGTAGAGAGGTAAGGTATTCTGTAAGAGAGGCAATGGCCTGTGTTTGGTCCCTGGGGGGCACGTATGCAGTAGTCAGATAAAGGGGTCCCTTTAAAGGGTCAGGGGTTAGTTTCAGCATAAGCGCCTGGGCCCTGGAGTCAAGGATGGAGTGGGCAGGAATAGTGCAGGGAGAGATTCCTTGACATAAATAGCGCAGCCGCCGCCCATCTCCCAACACGGTTGGACCGAAAAGGGTGAAACCAGGAAGGGAGACTAGGGAGTCAGGGGAGGATTTTGACAGCCAAGTCTCAACCAGGGTGATGACATCAGAGTTAATTGATGTGACCAGGCATTTTAGTGAGTCAAACTTTTTTAGGAGGCTACAGATATTCATGGAGACCATGCATAGGCCTGTGGTGTGAGTTGGGGAGCTCCTGGGAACCGGGCCAGGGTTTGGATGAATGTTCCCTGACAGGAGTAGTAGCATGACTAACCGTGTTGCTTTGTGCACTGCATCTGCGTGTCACCTCCTTCAGCCATGCCCGTTTTTGTGCTGCATGCATGTGGGCTGGCACACTGTGCTGTTAGTGGCCATTTTGACCTGGTTGTCACTTGTGCGCCACAGGCATGTAGTCTGTACCCATCACATGGGATGGCGCAGTCACCGTGCATTGCTTTGGTGTGTGCGTGCCAGGTGTGTGCAGCTGTTTGGGCCTGGCACCCTGTGGACTGCCCTGCTTGGCACTCTCGGCTGTGTGTGCACCATGTAGGCTGTTTACAGCTGGTTTCAGGAAGTGTAGACTGTGTTCACGGGGCGGCGACTTGCATTTCTGGCTTATCATGCTTTGTGCATGTGCATCCACTGTCCTACATGTCCCACTTCTGCAGGTCTGCCTCTCCATTGCTGCGTATCCATCTTGCTGCGCATGTTTGCATGGTTGCACTGTGCATGGCTCTCCACGCTGTTGGTGTATACCGTGCGGTCATGGCTTCCATGCATTCTGCGAATCTCCACCTGTGCACCGGGTGTCTGCAGGGCGCAAAGCAATGCATAGCCTTAGTGAATAGACCCCATTATGCGCAACATTGTTTTAACACTGTCTGTAACACCTGCCTTACAACAGTATGTTAATGTTGATCTTGTAACTTGAACGTAACTTGACCTCGACTCTTCCCCCTTCCCCACCTCACTCCTCCTTCTCATTTCCCCCCTTTCTTTCACATAAGCACTTGTTTACTTATTAACCCGGCGCTTATTATTGTTTACTCTTCTACCTATTATGCACAACACTGTTGTAACACAGCTTGCAACACCTACGTTACAACTGTATGTTAATGTTGATCTTGTAACTTGAATGTTTAATGTTTCAGTCCTATAGTACCTCTTCCTTTCCAGGTCACACCGGGAGACAAGTGACTTGTCACTCATTGTGCCTTCCTGGCAAAACATTTCAATAAATAACTAAATAAATGAATAAAATAAAGTGAACTGAAGATCATGTGCAATAGTTGTCTAAAGTAAAACAGGCAGAACCATTAAAAAAAATGCTATAAAAAATATATATATGTGTTTCAGGTTTTGTAACAAGGTTGACAAAATTGTATTTTATAATGTCTTTTGGTGTGGTCCATTTCTTAAGGGTTGCTGGATGCTAAGTCAGCATGCCTCCAGGCTGCTGAAGCCATTTGGAGTGCTACTCTACTGTGCCTGTTATGAAGTTATACTGTACTGCTAGTATTGTAATGTTAGTAACTTCACTGTGTTTGTCAGTGTCTGCTTTACAATATGTTTTAATAGGGGCCTTATATGTGTTAATTCCTACTAGTGGTAGAAGTGTTGGCTCTGATAAAATGATCTTTTTAATTTAGTGTAGAACACAAATGAGCCTGAATGTACTTCAAAACAGCCTAACAGGGAGAATGCATTGTGCTGGCTAAATTAGATACTCCTAGTAAGTTTTCAAAACAGCATCACCTCTCCCACCCCCATTGACAAGGAGCTGGAATAATTGTTTTAAAGTGCCTTTCTTAGAAATCACTTTAATTAAGTGATAGGTGTGAATGAGCTCAGCCTTTCACCACATCAGCAACTTATTCAGTGTGTAAACCTCACAACAGTGTGTTCTGACCCAGCATCCAGCAACCCTGGAAAAAAGGACCACAACAAAAAGGCACATAAACAAAATAGTGTCAAAGAACCTCTGTGCGCAAACACTGAGGCAAGGGTTACCCCAAAGGGCATTTGGCTGGGATGCCAAGTTTCAAGAAAATACAGAATCACACATGCCCCCACAATGCAAAGCATCATGGGCTGCATATGCAAATCACCACAGAATGTTATGCTGGTCCAACTTTAAGCAGAATTGCATGGTGCCGAAAGGCCTCTCACACAGTTGCAAAGGGTGCTAACAGAAGACATGAACCGTGTTTCGTCCTACGCAGGACTCATCAGTATGCTTCGTCTGTTTGACACCCCAATTAGGAATGGACCAGCTACCCTTAAGGCAGTGTACCTTGGATATATTATAGTGAACCCATTAAAATAAAAACTATTTAAAGACAAAGAACCTCTGTGCGCAAACACTGAGGCAAGGTTACCCAAAGGGCATTTTGGCTGGGATGCAAGTTTCAGAAAATACAGAATCACACATGCCCCCACAATACAAAGCATCATGGGCTGCATATGCAAATCACCACAGAAATGTTATGCTGGTCCAACTTTGAGCAAATTGCATGGTGCTGTGCCTGGATATATTGTGGTTATATCCATGCTGCACACTAGCCTTTAAAGGGTAGCTGGTTCATTCTAACTGGGGTGCCAAACAGACGAGGCATACTGATGAGTCCTGGTAGGACAAAACACGGTCTATGTCTTCTGTTAGCACCCTTGCAAACTGTGTGAGAGGCCTTTCGCACCATGCAATTCTGCTTAAAGTTGACCAGCATAACATTCTGTGGTGATTTGTATATGCAGCCCATGATGCTTTGCATTGTGGGGGCATGTGTGATTCTGTATTTTCTTGAAACTTGGCATCCCAGCCAAATGCCCTTTGGGTAACTCCTTGCCTCAGTGTTTGATTCACAGAGGTTCTTTGTCTTTAAATAGTTTTTATTTTAATGGGTTCACCATAATATATCCAAGGCACACTGCCTTAAGGGTAGCTGGTCCATTCCACTGGGGTGTCAAACAGACGAGGCATATACTGATGAGTCCTGGTAGGACGAAACACGTGTCTATGTCTTCTGTTAGCACCCTTTGCAAACTGTGTGAGAGGCCTTTCGGCACCATGCAATTCTGCTCAAAGTTGGACCAGCATAACATTCTGTGGTGATTTGCATATGCAGCCCATGATGCTTTGCATTGTGGGGGCATGTGTGATTCTGTATTTTCTTGAAAATAGTGTCAGCTTTGTTACAAAACCTGAAACACACACAGTTTTTAAAGCACTGTTTACTGACTGGTGCTGCCTGTATTATTTGTGAAAACCATTACACATGATCTTTACAGCTTTGGAGAAACAGGTCCTATAAGTTTGCTGACAGGGAATACTAGACTGTTAGGTCCTGAGATGACATCAGCAGCAGCTCTTCACTGATACAGGCTGTTTTGAAACAGGTAGTGAAATCAGGGTTGCAAAATAGCTCATAACTTTAAAATGAAGTAACGTAGAAATCTAGTGTTTGGTATGCGATTTACTGGGGGTATTCTTATTCTAATTCTCTAATATAGCTCTTTTGGCCAGATGATGTCAGTTGCTCTTTAAGGGAGATGGGGTGTATGTAGGGGGGGTTAGGGGATGGGGAAGTAGAGAGGGAAAAAAATACAATAAGTGAGGGAGGGGGAAGATAGTGGGAGAAAAAATAGATGGTGGAACTCAGAACTGGACAAATATAGGAAGTAAGCAGGAGGCACTAAAGGAAGCAGTCACAAGTGGCACTGATACCCAGATATTTCCTGAGCTCCCATTTCAAGGGGCCTAATATTGATTTAGAAGATATGCTAGGAGGAAGACTATTTGTTCATTTAGGCATCTGGTGTGTGAAAGCTCTTTGGTCTGAGAGAGGTGCGACATCGAGGAATCTTGAAAACCATGTCCGCAGATCTTCTGGTAGGATGAGTGATTTTGTAGAGGGTGAGGAGCTTCTGCATGACCAAGGGCAACATGCCCAGACTCACTTTTGTAACCAGCAAACAGGTCTGGAACTTGAGTCGGCTCATGAACTTGAGCCAGCTGGCAAGAGCGTAGAAGTCACAAGTGTGCATAAGTCACTCTCAATCAGTGGCGAGTTGACATGCTTGATTTAAGGCAACTTTGAAGAAATTGAGGGCAGCATCAGTTGTGGCTCCATAGTTCATAATGTCATACTCAACCAGAGAGATCACTGAGCTACAGATGGCCAGGTTGAGAGCTTCAGGGGTCAGACTATGCTATATTTTGACATCACTCTGCGCTGCTGTATGACACAGAATAAAATCAAGTGAATTTGTGTGTTTTTTCTG
Source organism: Neoceratodus forsteri (assembly GCA_016271365.2). Taxonomy (NCBI): domain Eukaryota; kingdom Metazoa; phylum Chordata; order Ceratodontiformes; family Ceratodontidae; genus Neoceratodus; species Neoceratodus forsteri. Next base: position 1,028,162,383 of record CM028135.1, read on the forward strand.
TGGCTAGTGATATCATGGAATTATAATCGTATCAGTGTGTGCAAGGCTGCAGTTCATGACAGTATAATAACATTCATTACTCACATTCAAACTTCAACTGAGACTCAATCATAGGCAGTTATCACTTGTTTCCTTTGGCCATTGTGCTACACTTTTTGTTGTACCTTATAGAACAGCACCATCACACACACAATAGGGTGATAATTGTTCAGTGCTGAGTTCAACAGCACAGGCAAAGTACTGCCCTTGAGTGTACACGGTCTTTTGGATTTCTATCAGCATTGGCATAGCAGATACACTGAGTCCACAGCAAAGTTTTCAACATCTGAATGTCACTGACAATGCCACATGTGTTCTAGTGCACTACAACCCAGTGACCCTCGACTTACTCAACTGATATACAGTACATACTATGTAGCAAATGTCAGACTGACTTAGTTACATTGTTACATTGCAATTGAATGAAGAGTTGTTCTGTTTGTCTCATCCAGATTGCCTATTTGCCTTTCCTTTGTTTCCACCCATTAACCATACTTTAGGCATGGTTTTGGCACCACCATCTGAATAAGGAGATGCCATGGTCTCTCAATCACACTGTCATGAATAGGTACACTACACTTGCCAGCACCCCACCTTGGTCCAGGCAATTCTATACACTTGCACTGTATCCTGCTCCTACACCTATGATGTGGCTGGTAGATAACCAGCAAAGTGAATTGTATTATGAGTGCCTGGGTGATGGGTGCCCCATACTGACTTGTTCTCCCCTTACCTACCATGGCCCAGTGGTCCATCAAGTCTGCTTCAGTACCAGCCCACAGTTCACTCACTGCATTTAACCACCACTCCCTCTGATCTACCCCCTGTGTGCCATTTACCTACCACTCTCACACACCCCCACCCTCGACAACACCCCTGTATTTATCCCACCTGCGCTTCAGGCATCCCACTGTCTACACCACCACCACATCAAATGGAAACAAGCTCCAGGGCACCACCACCCTCTCAGTGAAGTAGTGATGCCTCATGTTCTGATCGTAAAACCTCCCTTCTCCCCAAACCCACTAATCTAAGGCTATGAATGCTCATGGTTCCATCCTTCCTCAGCTGGAACAAACATTCATAGCTGACCCTGTTAATCCACTTCTCATATTTAACTCCCTGTATCATATCCACCCTCTTCCTCCTCCTCCAGGGAGTACATGTTCAAATCTAGAAGTCTGTCCTCATAGGACAGGTCCTTCCCACCGTGACTCATCCTGGACACCCTCTTGTTGACACTCTTAAGAAGGGCAACATCACTCCACAAGACAGTATGCCAAAAGTGCACAAAATACTCCAGGTGTGGGCTAACCACACAGTGGTACAGTGGCAGAATGACCTCCCTCCTTCTTGATATTATCCCTCTGGCTATGTAACCCAGCATCCCATTCGCCTTTGCAGCTACCATCCTACACAACTCTGAGTTATTCATTTTGGCTTCTGTGGACACCCGACATCCTTTTTTTCCATGTAGACCACCACCTTAACCCCTCCACTGTGGTAATCATTCCCAGGGTTCTTGTCCTGCACGTGGAGTACACTGCACTTCTTGGTGTTGAACATCAGCATGCATGTGTGCACCCACCAATCTGGTGTTTCCAAGTCATCCTTCAATATCCATCACCCCCCACCTCACCTACCACTGCTTCAAGTTTGTAGCCTTCTGCAAATAGACTCAGCTTACTCTAACCCCAACCATGATGTCTCAGAAGAATGCATTAAATAGGACAAGTCCAAATAATGATCTCTGGGGAGCCCCACTAAAGACCCGTCTAGGAGATGAGCCTTGACCCACAACCACCAGGCTCAGATACCTTCCCATTAACTGATTCCCAATCCAACCTAAAATCTTTTCCAGCATACCAAAGCTCCCCAGCTTCTCCAGCAGTCTATTGTGCGGTCCAGAGTCAATAATCTTAGTGAAGTCCAGTTACAGGACATCCACCAGCTTCCCCTGGTCCAGGGACTTTGTGACCCAGTCATAGAATTCAACTAGGTTAGTCTGACACAATCTGCCATGCATGTACGAACCCATGTGATCAGGTATCTTGTAGACCAAAGGCCAATAGGAACCGCACCAGCAATTACTTTAATGTGGTTCTCAGAAGATTCCCTACCATGGATGTCAGGCTAACCAGCCTGTAATTTCCCCACACCTCCCATGGACCACCATTATGGAGTGGCACATTTTACTCCCTCCAGTCACGGTGGACTCTTCCAGTTTGAAGGGAGGAGTTGGACAAGTCTGTCAGTGGTGCCACTAGGACATCCGACAGTCCCCTCAATACCCTGTGTTGAATCCACTCCAGACCCAGGATCCTGTGAGAGGACTTACACTCTGCATTACCATCGGCTGAAAGTGTCAGGGTGATATGCCTATGCCCACCCATGTTGAGCTTTTCTACACAAATGTTTAACCGAGATAGGGGAGGGAGTGGTGTGGTATGGTGGAGAAAAGGGGTCCTTCAAATTGTAAGGCATGGGGTCACTGGTGGACAAATGGCAAAATAGGGTGGGTGGTAGGATGCAACAAATGTTGACCACCTATATTTCTTAAAATTGTGTGGAGAGCGGGTGGATTTCTAGTGCACTACAAAATGGGGCAACTCTGAAACTTGAACAAGGGCCTGCAGTAGGAATTGATGCAAACAAAACAGGTGATTCGAGGTTATGGTGCTGCAGAGAGAGGAGGAAGGTGGGGAACAAGGGAGGGAGGTCACTTAGTGTGGAAAAGGGGAGAATATGGTATAACTTAGCATAGAGGAAATGGGCAAGGTGAACCAAGGCATAAGGGCACCAAGTAGAGGGAACAACAGTAGGCTGGCAGAAGATACAAGGAAGGATAAGGCAGGGAATGGGTGGAGAAGGGGAAGATGCACTGGACATGGATTCAGAGTGAGAGGACAGAATATCATAGGGAAGGTGAGAGGAGGCATAGGGGATGTGTCGCTAGACAACAATGGTACTAATGTGGGTGAGAATGAGGTGAACTGGGGTGCAGAGAATGACCAGAGTGAAACTGGGGTGGGGAGAAATAAGAAGATGGAAACTGAATCAGGGACCAAATATGGGAATAATGAGCAGAAGGAGTTGGAAAAAGGGTCTAATGTTATGGGGAGAGGAGGAAGTGGAGGAGAGGGGAAAGTGGTAAGGGAAGCAGGCAGATGGGAATGGAAGTGAAATATTATCACTGGGGGAATCAACACTAAGAGGTGTCAAGTGTGGTATCAAGGTAGAAAGGCATTGTCATATTTTGGGTGTAGGCCATGTCAGGAATGACAGCAAAAATGGTGAGGGAGTCATTCCTGATGTATGCTAGAAGGGGAAGGAAGAAACCTCATTTGATACTACATTTGGTAACAAACGGCCTGGCTGCTAAGATAATAGATGTGGTACGGAATAGGCTGGAGGAGCAAGTAACATTATGCGAGTGGGACAGAAGATCAGTGACATTTTCAGAGGTGCTACCAGCGCCCAGGGTGAGCACATCAAGAAAATAGAGAATTAAGGAATTTATTAAATGGTTATGGACATGGTGTCAGGCCAGAGAGTGGTGGTTGATTGGAGGGTGTTGAAGGATTTGGGAGGACAGCAGTCTGTATGCTAAGGATAGACTCCACATAAGTAGGGAGGGCAAACAATGTGCAGAAGAAGATGAATGTGGAGTTCATTTAGATAGCTGGGGATCTAAAATAGCACCGAGGGTGGCAGAAGGAGAAGCAGCATGCAGAAGACACAAAAGTAGAAGTTACATGAGTTTACAGACAGAAACAGGTGCAAGGGATTTGGTGAATGTAGGAAAGGGCATAATACAAAGTGAAGGCAGGGGGATGTGGTGGGAGGTAAGGGAAGTGGATGGAGGGTTGTCACCTTAATTGCTAGAACCCAGGGCAATAAAATGCCATAGTTACAGACTGGCATGGTATAGGGGGAGGTGGACAAGGCAGCCATCACTCAAAAATGGGCCACCCAATAGCATGACTGAGACATGGCAGTACCAGGGTTCAGGGTATTCCATGGGGATTGGTGCTAATGTGGAAGGGGGGTGGCGATATAAGGGAAGGACTGAAGTATGTGAGGGAGGAGTAGGAGGAAGGCAGTGCAGAGTCCATGTGATTGCTAAGCCATTATTCCCAAAATTGGACTATCCAGATGGGAGAGGTGTACTGGCCACCCTCCCAGACGGTGGAGTTAGATGGGGAACTATTGGAACAGATTAGGAGGATATGCAGTAAAGGGAGGTTTGTGGTTGTCATAAGGGAGTTCAACCTGCCAGGAGTAGATTGTGGTATCCCAGACACCTACAGTAGATTGAAACAGGTACTGCTTGATGCATTCCATGACAACGTCTGGATACAAATGGTCACCAAACCAGCCGGGGGGGAGGCACCCTTCAGATAGTGCTGACTAATGGTGAATTTGTGAGGGATCTGGGGGTGGAAGAACCATTGGTGTGGAGCAATCACCAGTCAGTACATTTCACTTTGAATGTGGTAAAGAGGGAGTAGTATCCGACATGAGGGTACTGGACTTCAGGAGAGTGGGCATTGCAAGGACGGCTGATATAGTAAGGGGGTACCTAGCCAGTATCCAAACTAGTATTCACACAACCAAAAGATGGGAGCACATAATGAAAAGGCATAAAAGAAGCAACTAAATTGCAATCTACACCAGCACTTCAGTAGTCTCAGCTACTGTGATTGCTCCTGCTAGTCTCCCTCAGCACGCCTCTCCCACTCTGCTATCCCACTCTTCTCCCTCCCTGCCCTTATCATCCTTTACTCTTTACTTCTCCCATCCTCAGCTCCTCCCCTTCCCCTTTCCCACCTCCTCGTTTCTCCTAAACCCCACTCCCCTGCTGTTGTTATACTATACCTGCACCATGCCCCCACTCACCCACATCTTCTGCCTCCCCTTTATCCACCTATAGACCAACCTTCCCCTGCTCCTATCACTACCCTTCTCTCTCTGCTTTATGTCTCTACAGCACTTACCACTGATACCTGAACTTTATGACAAAGTCTAATTTCAGGACCACCTCCCCTTCTACTGACCTCCTGACTCTAAAATCTTGTTTTATTTTCCTTAAATCTATGTAACATCCATTATCTTCAAAATCATGTATTAAGTTTGATCATTTTTTGATCAGGTTGTCCATTGCATTCTACATTTTGAACATTCTGCATGTTGTCTTATTCCACTATTATTTGTTGCCTTTTTGTTTCTGTGATGTGGAATCTTTATAGATGAACAGCTGGTTCAAAGGTAATTTGTAATCCTAGATCCCAATAAATAAATAAATAAATAATGCTTCTGGGCTCCTAGTTAGAAGGTGAGGGCCAAAAAGCCAAGCTGGATGAGCAGGAGTGTTATGTAAGAGGTGAGGCGTAAAATAGATGCCTTTAGAAGACATAAGAAAACAAAGGGGGGCTTGGAAGAGTACATTAAGGAAGCAATGGAGGTTACAAGGCCAGTGAGAGTAGCAAAATTCTCTAAGAAACTCATGCCGGCACAAGGTATTAGGGATGGAGAGAAAGGCTTTTTCAGGTACATCATGGAGAAAAGAAGCTGTAAGGAACAAAAACCAAGGATTAGGAAAAAAGAGGGATGGATGGAAAAGGGTGGAAATGAGGTAAAAGACCTTAATGAATATTTCACATTTGTATCTACTAAAGAGAAAGGGTGGCAGGAGATACCCAATGGGATTTTGAGGGAAGGAATAGAGGAGGAGGCAGTGAAAGATTTGTGTTACCACAGAAAGTAGGGTGTTGGAGGGCTTGAGAGAACTGAGTGTGGACAAGGCACCAGGGCCAGATGGCATCCACCCCAGGGTATAGATGGAACTGGCAGTGATCCTAGCTGGGACCTTGGTGGACCTATTCAGTGCCTCTTTTGAATCAGGTTGTGTTCTGGATTGGAGGATGGTTGTCTATGATCATGGGCACCACTGGGTTACAGGTGTGCCACTATCCTTTCTTTCAGAAGAATCTCCTTGCAGTGATGCACTTGTGGACCAAGCGTCTTGTCACACTTATCTCGGTGTTTCATCACTGTCGAGGTCAGACAATTTTTGTTATTTTATTTTTTCATGATGGCTTGAAGGGGTGTTCAGTTGCCCCCTTATCATGCTTATTATTCCAAAAAAAAAAGAATTGTCTCTTTCTATCACTGTTGAAGTAAGGAATGGCAGGCACCATATATGTTGAGTTCCAAATCACTATGTTGTCCACATCTGTACAGTCAGGACAGGCATACTATTTCATGCAGTATGATAATACTGTATCATGGCTATGTGTTGGTCTAGGAAACAGAGCAAATTTCACTATTTGTTTTGTTTTTTGATCATACCAGGATCATTATGTGTAAGGCCTTAGTTGATGACAGTATAATCACCTTCATTCTGCTCATGCAGTGTAAAACTGAGGCTCATTCATTGGCAGTTATTATCATTATTATATTATTAATGATTATTAATCATTATGGAAGGAATACTCGTTGCCACAGATGAGTGCGTGAGGCTCAGGGGTATGAACACAAGGGCCAAAGCTCCAAGGTAGTTCAGTTCTGGGGTTGCCCAGGCAGTAAGGGAAAAGAGGTTGGCCTATAACAAATTTAGGAAGACCAAGATAGAGGTGGATAAGGTTAGCTAGTGAGGCAAGTAAGTCAGATGAGCAAAGGGACAGAAGGCACTGCAGATACCTAAAGGAATAAAGAAGGGGGAGAAGGCTTTATTTCATTATATAACTAAGAAAAGGGACAAGAATAAGGGGATTGTTAGGCTTAAGAACAGGATGGAATGGGTGGAGGATAATGTGGGAAAGCAGAGATACTAAATGAATACTTTTGTTCTATCTTCACCAGGGAGAAGGATGGACCAGTGCCTTCAGGAAGGATAAGAGGAGCGGGGGGGGGGGCACAGATGCAGTGATAGAGGAGGATAGAGTGAGGGAGGGGCTGCTGGCATTGAATGTGGACAAATCACCAGGTCCGAATGGAGTACATCCTATGGTATGAAAGGAACTGGCTAAGAAGCTGTCAGGGCCACTGGGAGACCTATATATAGTCCATTAGAGACAGGTATAGTACCACAGGACTGGAGAACAGCACACGTAGTGCTGTTCCACAAATGCAGCATTAAAAATGACTCAGGGAATCACAGACCAGTCAGTCTGACCTCCATTGTGGGCAAGCTCATGGAGATCATACTAAAGAAAATATTGGTGGAATATCTAGAGGAGCATGGACTCCAGGATTCAAGGCAGCATTGGTTCATGGGGGAGAGACTGTGTCAAACAAATCTGATTGACTTCTTTGACTGTGTCACCAAGACAGTAGATGGGGCCAGGTTGCAGACATCCTGTATCTTCATTTCAGCAAGGCCTTTGACTCTGTGCCCCACAAAAGGTTGGTCAGGAAGTTGGTGGATCTTGGGGTTGGGGAAAAGATGGCCAGATGGGTGGAAAACTGGCTGACGGACAGAATTCATAGGGTGGTTGTGGGGGGAGAGTCATCTGGCACAAGATAGGTAACCAGTGCGGTCCCGCAGGGCTCTGTACTGAGGCCTGTGTTGTTCAATGTCTTTATCAATGACATTGGAGATGGCTTTAAGGGCAAAATGTGCCTATCTGCAGAAGACACCAAGCTCTGTATGAGATTGGACACAGCTGAAGGGATACTGGACCTACAGGAAGATCAGGCAAAGCTAGATAGGTGGTTCAGGATCTGGCTGCTTGGCTTCAATGACAAGAAATGCAAAGTAATGCATATTGGAGTCAAGAATCCTTGGACAGAGTACTACCCGAGTGGAGTCCAAGCATCTGCATCAAAGGAGGAAAAGGACCTGGGTGTGATGATCTCTAGAGACCTGAAGCGCTCCATATAGTGCAAGAAAGCAGATGCAAAGGCAAACAAGATGCTGGAATGCATATCTAGGGGGATCAGTAGTAGGAAAGAGGCAGTTATACTGCCCTTGTACAGGTCACTGGTAAGGCTGCATCTAGAGTACGGAGTTCAATACTGGTTCCCACACCTCAAAATCAACATTAACCTGCTAGAGAAGGTCCAGAAGAGGGCTACAAAAATGATAGCTGGTCAGCAGGGTAAGGCATACGAGGAAAGGTTGAGGGTACTGAACATGTACTCCCTGGAAGACAGGAGAGAGAAAGGGGACATGACTGTGACCTTCAAGTACTTGAATGGGATAAATAAGGTTGATAAGGACAGTCTCTTTAAGCTAAGTGGTAACCATAACACAAGGGGCACAGTCTTAAGCTGGAGGTGGGAGGTTTAGGAGGGAGGTTAGGAAGCACTTCTTCACAGAGAGAGTGATGGACACTTGGAATGAGCTGCCAGAAGAGGTAATCTTGCTGAAGACAGTGGGCAGCTTTAAGAGAGGCTGGGACAGGTATAGAGGGAAGGTAAGGATCATGGGTAGGGAGGTGGGATGAGTGAGGAAAGGTGGCAGAGACAGTAGTTCAAGCTGTGAACCCTGCAACATGAGCAGACTTGATAGACCAAATGGCCTTCTTCTGCTGGCTTCTTTGTACTGTATGTTCGTATGTTCATAATTATCACCTGCTTGATTTTGCCTTTGTGCTTCATTTGCATGTATGCACAGAGAACAGCACCATCTCACAGACAATTGCGTGATAATTGTACAGAGCTAAGTGAGACTACATTGTCAAACATGAAGAATTAATTTACATTACTATGTTTTCAACCTCAGACAGCATCTCACACTGGCACAAATATCTATGTGCCTTACAAGCCATTGACCTTTGACATCATTCACTTCTGTGAAAAGATCTCAAGTAAAATTCTAGTGGGTGACCCTAGTTTAGTAATGCTCTCTGGTTCTCAGCTGATCTGCACCTTTCAGTACTGGTATGGCAGTAGTCATGACTGCTCATATAACATCCTGTATTTTAGAAACCTACACATCCATGTTATGTTCACATCATGTTATTGTTACTGGTTTTCATGCCCCTTAAAGTGACTGATGGATGTGTAAGGAGGATAAGGAAGAACAAAAAAAGGAGGAGGCAACTGAAGTTCAATCGGGAAGTGAGGGGGGGGCAATCGGTGAGAAGAAATGGGCAATCAGGGAATATAAAAGGATGCAGGAACAGTTGGATAGGAAAACTTAAAATGAGATGCTGAGGGTGGCATGGAGAAGGATAGAATGGTTTAAACAGAAACAGGTGAGAATTGCCAGGCTGGCCAAAAAGCGGGGACAAGATGTTATTTGAGTACATTGGGGAAAGGAGGAACGCAAGACAGGGGTTTGAAAGGATTAAGGGGGGGAATGCAAGAGGAAGGGGATTTCAAGAAAGCTGAAGTGCTGAATGGTTACTTCAGCACAGTTTTATGATGGAGGGAGACTGAAGGGTCCAGAATTAAGTAAGAATGGAAAGGGGGAAGGGGGGGTGGATCCTTGCCAAATCAGTGTGGAAGAGGTAAAGGAGGAATTAGGTAAGTTGAGGGAGGACAAGGCCATGGGACCAGATGGTCTTCATCCTAGGAAGCTCAGGGAATTAATGGAGGTACTGGTGGAACAAATGGTGGGGTTGTTTAACTAGTCCCTATATACCAAGTGGGTACTGAAGGACTGGAAGAAGGCAGATGTGGTGCCAGTCCATACAAATGGCAGCAGGGATGAAGTGTGCAATTATTGTCTGGTCAGTCTTACATTGGTGGTGTTTAAAGTAATGGAGGCAATATTGAAACAAAGGATGGTTAGATATTTGGAAGACGGGGGCTGCAAGACATTCAACAGCATGGCTTCACTTGTGGATGTCCATGTCAGACAAACTTGATTGAATTCTTCGATGAGGTGACAAGGGTGGTTGGTCACAGTGGGGCAATGAATGTGGCCTACCTGGAATTTGGGAAGGCCTTTGACATGGGTCCCCACAGAAGGCTGGTTAATGAGTTGTGGAGTCTAGGGGTGGGGTAGAAAATAGTAAGATGGGTGGAGAGCTGGCTGGCGGTGAGAAGCCAGAAGGGGAGGTCAAGCTCCTTCTCTCTTCAATTTACTCCCTCACTCTGCCTCTAACATCTCCAGGCTATGCCCCTTTAAGTCTCCTCTCCTCCGGCACCTGTGTGCTCAACATTCCTGCTTCTGCACTCACACTTCCTCCTAACCTTGTTGTGCATTGTCTGCTACTCTTTCATTACTCACTTCCATTATCCCCACATGACAATGCGCCCTACTTCCATGCATCCCATCTTTTCCTCACACCACCCCAACCTTCCTGACTACCACCCACTCACTAGTCTGTTTTGTTCTGGCCTAAACTGCCTCTACGTTTAGTGCTTTTCAATTATTTATTTGATTTATGTATATTACTGTACTGATTTTGCTTACCTCTGTTAACCTATGCATGCCTGCAACCACCATTGTCTTATCAGTACTACTGAACATCTGTATTGTATTGTTTTTTTACTTGACATAGAACCAGCTTTGTAAAGGAGACTCTGACTCAAAGGTCTTCTGAATTTCTCAATAAATAAACAAAAAAATGGGGTGCACTCTGGGGAGACTGGGGTGTTGAGCGGGTTTCCTCATGAGTTGGTGCGGGGCCCCATTCTGTTTAACATCTACATCAGCGACACAGCAGAGGGGCTTCAAGGGGAGGTCTGCCTTTTTACAGATGACACAAAACTCAGTAACAGGGTGTATAACCAGAGGGTCAATGAAGAATGATATAAGGCTACTGGAAGAGTGATGGGAAACATGGCATCTGAATTTCAATGACTGGAAATGCAAAGTGATGTACTAGGGGAGGAGGAATACCCCGTACACACTATGGGGAGGGGAAGAAAATTGAACCAAGCAGGCAGAATGATGTATAAATTATAATCACAAATTACCTTAAGGTGGGGACCCAGTGCAGCAAAACTGTAGGCAAGGCTAAAAAGATGATGGCATGCATAGGGAAAGGGATAACCAATAGAAGGAGGGAGGGGCTGATGCCACTTTACTGCACCATGGCGAGGCCACACTTACAGTATGGTGTACAGTTTTGGAGGTCCCATCAAAGAAAGGACATAGATGGCATGGAAAATGTGCAGAGAATGGCCAATAAAATGGTGCAAGGGCCAAGAGGGATAGCATATGAAGAGAGGTTGAGGAAATTGGATTTGCATCCTCTGGAGATAAGAAGGAGAAAGAGAGGACATGATTGAAATATTCAGTGATGTGAAGGGGATCAATAATATGAGGAAGAGCTTATTTACAGGGAAGGTAGATACAAGAACTAGAGGGCATGGACTGAATGTGGAGGGGGGAAGGACTAGGGAAAATGTAAGGAAGTAATACTTCACAGAGAGAGTGCTTGAGCCCTGGAACAGACTGTTGGAGTGGTTTTGAGTGCCATTACTGTAGGGGGATTCGAAAGAGGGCCTGGGACAAACACAGAGGGTTATCAAGGAGAGAACGAGTAGAATCTGAGGGAGGGGGTGACAGGTAGAGGGAGGGAATGGGCAGACTCAGTGGTCCTGTAAGGCCCTTTCCTGCTGTCACAGGTCTATAAATCTATGAATCTGATATTGCACCTCTAAGTCAAGACACCAGGTAGGCACTTAACTGTACTCTTCCCAACTCAATTAGCTACCATGCATACACCCTGAAACAATAGCCACCTCAGCCCAGGAGTGGTCTCCTCCTCCTCTTGTGTCCACTACCACAGCACCTGTGGTATCCGACATGGCAGAGTACCACTTCCTTCTTTGTCTCTACTGTACTTGGCAAAACAAGAAACAATGCACATTGATGTGGCTAATGCAACTTGCATCTGCTGTGGTACTTGGCAGGCTGTGAGCCACTGGTGTGCCAATCTCAGTTTGTCACTGCTGGCAAGATATGCAGTTTTTGACTATCATTTCTGTGTTGATGGTATGGTGATTGAGGGAACTGACTAGAGTTTCGTGACCTGAACTGCACAAGATAACAGAGCGCTAGTCTGGGTAGTGCTACCATGGAGAGCGAGAGTGAATTGGCAGCTCTTCCAGTAAGCAATCCCCAGTTTGCTGTTTATGGTGCTGCATCAGGACAAGGGCATTAGAATACCAGAGTCTGGTCTTGCTGCTGCCATGGCATGAAGTGCAGAGGCATGGAGCAGCTCTGATTGGTGGCAGTGTAGGCCATGGTTCTAAGCATGGTCTCCCTATATTTTGCAGCTCCTGAATTGTATCTACTTTTTACGAGGTGCCATGGCAAAAAAGTTCTCAACAGCCTAAAAAATGTCATATTTTCCTGCAATCTGTTGCGTCACTCCCCCACCTCCTCCAAGTGAGAACCCATTAGCAGGGGTATGTGGAGTGACAGGCAACCCATTTTGGTTGGTGCGGTGGCCACAGCCCACTGCTCAAACTAAAACAGGCAGGAAATTGTTGCCGCCCCGTGTTGGAATGTGCTGTTGTGTTTGGTGATGTTCATACCCATTTCATGTCAGTGATCATCGTATCATGCTTACTACAGAACAAAAATAAATGAGTATATCTAGCACTATTGAAGTAGGTACTGCATCCACCATCTATACTATGTGATGCTACCCTAAGTTGTCCACATTTGTGCTAGTGTTGAAAAATTATTTCATGCACATGTACTGTGTGTTGTCCCTGTGTTGGTAGATGATACAGAGTCAATAAAGTTATTTTTTGAGATATTGGATTGGAGTGGGGTGTTATTGCATTATGACCGGATCATTGTGGGGAATGCATCAGTTGATGACAATATAATCACAATCCTCATTCTCATTCAGAAACCCACTGAAACCCACTTAAGGGCTATTATCATCTACTTTATGTTATCCTTGTTCTATGTTTTAATTCTGCCTGAGAGAACAGCACCATCCCACAGAGAATTAGGTAATTATGCTGAGTTCAGTTACACTCACAATGCTGTTGCAAGGAGCACATTTCTTGGATCACTAGGATCAGATTTCCACTCACAGTGCCAACATATCTGTGTGCTTCATAAGAAAGTGACCTTTGACATCTTCCACTTATGGAATAATTTAGCATTTAAAAATATGCTGGGTTACTCCAGTTTTGCAATGCTTCCTGGTACTCTGCTGACATACACAATTCAGTACTGTTATGGCACAATTGGGGACTGACCACATAACATCCTGTCATTTTGGAACTGACACATCCATGCTGTGTTTACTAGTGACAGTGGAAATTAACCATTCAGCACATGGCAGGAAGCTGGTGGCAATGGCAAACAGAATGTGGTGGTGCATTGGCAAGGAAATTACCTCTGGTAAAGGGGACGTCATCCAGCCCCAGTGCAGGGCCCTGGTGCGAATGCACTTAAAGTACTGCAGGCAGCAATGGTGCCCATACCTGAAAATGGACTGTCCTGCCTTACACCCCCGACCTCCCCCCCTTTCTCTGTCTTTGGATTCCAGCGCACAAACTTCAAAATGTTTAATATACTTAGCATGTGATGTTCAATGTAACACTTTCAACATGTCATCAAGCAAGTATTGGTCTAGGTACAATTATCTGCCATTCCAAGCAACCCCCAACCGGGTGACAATTATTTGGTAGATCTTAGAGTCCTCTGCCAATAACAACATAACTTCCATTCTGGTACCTATGCAGGGTTGATCATGAAGACATTTAAGAGGACTGACCCTTGCCTAGATACCTGTGGCACCACAATGGTTTTCTGCCCCTCTTTACCACCTGTTGTCCAAAATCATGCTGCACACATTATTGAGCACCCATTTATGTGAAACGGCATCAATGGACTATCCAATATCAAAGTATGCACCATGCACTACCCCTCCACATCTACCATTGAGTGCGCCCAGTCCAATAAAGCAGTAACATAAGTTTGAAAATTTATTCCAATTGTAAATCCATTTGACCGTGGTTACTGCACTTGGCTCGATACCAGAAACTTCTCAGTTCTGTTCTTCAGCTGTGTAGAAATTAATTTGCACTAATGTGATTGGTCAAAATGTCCAGTAGTTTCTGACCTCTGGGCTGTTTCAACTTTTGTTTCAACAGATGACATTTGTCTACTTCTGGGAATATTTGGACAACCCCTTTCTCTATCAAAGAGTATCTTTTCTCCCCCTCCCACCCAGATCAATGTAGTTCTTGTGCCAAAAAATGCCAATGAAGCTATTCAGAAAGGAAACCTGCATCAAACACAAGCTGAATTAGCCAATGGGTGTGTAGTGCCAGCCTTGCACCAATAAACTGGCTGCAGCATAGCACCAGGGTGGATGCAGCTGATGCAAGCTTCCACATCCCCAAAACTGTGATTCACAAAACTGCTCCAAAGTGTACATCTCTAAGTACCATTACACTAGCCAGATTAGACTGCCGAGAAATGTACATTGGTACTGTAACCTTGCTCTCCATGCTGGTTTGCTGCAGTCAGCTGATCTGGTGCACCATCACAGCATTTTACAATTCATTTGAATCAAAGAATCACAGAATATGACAGCAGAAAATGACCTCCTGGTCCATCTAGTCTGCCCCTTACCCTCCCAGTCCAACCTACCATACTCTAGAGACACCACCCACTCCTCCTTAGCCCATGAGTCTGTCCCAAGCAGACTTGAATCCCTCTATGATCTCTGAATTCACCACCTCCTCCAGAAGCCCATTCAAATTCTCCACCACCCTCTCTGTGAAAAATTGACCTCTCATATTGCTCTTGAAGTGCCCCACTGGAGACTCAGTCTATACCCCCTCATTATGTTTCCTTCCTTCATGTGGAATAACTTCTCTTAATCTCCTTGTTCATCCCTTTGATGTAATTAAAGGTCATGATCATGTCACCTCGGTCACTCCTGGTCTCCATAGCATATAGCCCCAACTCCTTGCACCTCTACTCTTATGGCTTGCCCTTCATCCCCTGCACCATCTTGGTCACCCTACACTGAACCCTTTCAATCGAGTCAATATCTCTGCACAGGTAAGGCCTCCAAAACTGGACACCGTACTCGATTCGTAGCCTCTCCATAGTTTGATACAGGGGCACCAGGACCTTCCTTTGACTGCTGGTGATCCACTTGCTGATACTTGCCTGCATCCCATACACCCTCCCCCCATCCTCGAGCATTGTTTCCCTACCTTGAGGTTGCTGGAGCCAGTAGCCAGTGATGATAGTGATAATAAATGAGCCACTGTAAAAACAGTGACTCATTTATAGCACTGTCATCATCAGCTACCCGGCAAAGGTAGCGATGGAATAGCAAGGAAAGTGACCAGAAGGGGATGGATACAGAGGTGAAGGGGCAGTATAGGAAAAAAGGTTTAGATTGGAAGGAAAGCCTGCTGCAGCTGAGTCCGCCCTGTAGTGTGGTGAGGATGGTGACTGGCTATGGTGCAGTAGGCACTGAGTTTGGGACAGACTGGGGTTGAATATTATGCAGCTGCTTGCGGCTGCCTTTTTATTTTCCCCTCACCTAGTTTTGCCCCCTCCTTGACATGCACCCTCCTGGAGTTAACAATCTAATATCGGGGGGACATGGATGGCAAAGTCCCCCACAAAAACATTAAGTGGTTACGGAAGTGGGGTTGCTGAGAATTGTATATCATCGAAATGCTTTTTGGCAATATACACACACCATAATAGCGATCGCTGTTTTGCAGTCATTATTAAGACATGGCATCTCTGGAGACAGTTACCCCCAGAACTCTCTTATCCTCTATCACTCTAACTCTTTCCCTGCCCAGCGTATACTCACCCCTTTGGTTCCTGTCCCCCAGGTGCATAACAGCACACTTCCTGATGTTGAATTTTAGCTGCCAGATCTCCACTCACTCCTCCAGTAATTTCAGGTCCCTTCTCATGTCCTCCACCACCCCCATTGGGGAGTCAACTCTGTTACATATTTTCATGTCATCTGCAAAGAGGGCTGTCCTTCCTTTTAAATCCATCTGCAACCTCCTGTACATAGTGTGACGTAGATAGCTAGTTCTGAGTACTGTATTATATTTTTTTATAATATAAAATGTATTAATGTCTCTGCTGAAAATCCAAATGCTCTAGGAATGACCTCTCTCACCCCCCCTCAGATTTTAGCTGACAGATGCAGGCCAAGAGAACTGCTGACAGCAGTGTATCACACACTCAGTCTTTTTAGAGACAATGTGTTACTGGAAGACTTTTATTAAGGATCCTGTTTCTCTGAGCTAATTACAGAGTTGTTAAGTTAATTTTGTTAACATAGAAATCATAAACTAGGTTTATGATGTTAAAATAAGGGAAGCTAGGATGTTACATAGAGGTGTAAGGTTGTAAATGACTCTATGAAGCCTCTGTGGAGAGGGTACAGCATGAGATCAAAAGAGGTGTCATTAAAACTTGAGTTATGCTAAGATTGCAGAATTAATACATCCTGTATAGCTGTATAGTATAGATTAATAAAATTACATCCTGTGGTTGTATAAAATATATATTTTTGTTAGATACTTGACCAGAGGAGGGGCGGATGACTTCATCCAAAAGGGGTTGGCCAATACCGCTTGAAAATATTATTCTCTTTCACTATAGAGATGCATTTGTATCTGACACTGACTAAGGAAAAATCTGAGTACTGAAAACAGGTATTTAGAAAGCTAGACAAAATCTAAATATAGTTGTATGTATTGCACTGTTTTAAACCTTGTTTTGTTTAAAGATATGTATGTCTTGTGTTATAAGAATTCTGTATTGTGTGTTTGACATATTATATATTTTAGTAAAAACTCTAATTTTAGAGCAAACCTGGTCTGTCTTTGAATTGCTTTCTTTTGCTAAGAAATATTTATGGTTCAGCAGATGTATAGTTTGTATGGTGGTACCAAACTGGAAACTGAAGCATTTTAAATCTGAGGTTTTTTTTAAGTTTTAAGGGTTCATCTTTGAATACCTGGTTAGGTGCCCATAGGCAAAGATATCTGGCCTCCAAATACAGATATATCTGAACCTGTGCATTGGGTATGCTAGAAAGAGGTTACAGTTTGAATCCCTACAGAACTGAGACAAAAGGTTGATCCAGACTCACAAAAACAGACAAGAGGGTTACCTTGTCTGTTACACTGTTCACAAGACTGCACTCAGAGGTTGCTACTTTTGGAGTAGAGGGCCTGACCTGCTGAGTGAATCTGGGACAGATTGGTTGGCAGCGGTGGTATCATTTTGGTATCACAAGCTTTATTGTTCTGTGTCAGCAGAGACTGTAAGTTCTCTTACAAAGAAAGAAAAAGACAGAGTTTTATTTTAAAAAGAAAATAGAACTATATATCACTTGCTGTACAGTCAAGTTCCTACCTATTTTTTCTTTGCTAATGTGCAAAGTCAGAGTAGCAGTAGTTAGGAAATATGGCTTCCTACTACAGCAGGCCCACTGTAGAACAGTTAAAACAGTTGTGTAAGGACAGAGGAGTCCTGTTCAGGGTGAAAATCAGTAAGTAGAACCTCATAGAGGCCATATGGTAGCAGATACCCACAGCAGGGAGTCACAGACTATGACTGAAAGGGACCATATCTCGAGTGTGGCAGAACTAGTAGCCAGTGAGGGGTCCCAAGCCGATGAGGAGGACAGCAGGGCCACTGTCAGTGAAGGGCCACAGCAGCAGGGATGAGTCACCAGTATCCTGAATTTGGAAGTTCTCAGGTTGCAACTTGAGTTGCGCAGGTTGGAGCTGGAGTCCCAGGAGAGGAGAGAGTGAAAGAAGTGAGAGGCAGACCGTGAGGCTGAGTGAGAACACAGAGAGGCAGAGCGACAACAGAGGAAGACAGACTGCGAGGAGCATGAGCACCAGTGGGAGGCAGAGGAGAAGAGAGATAGAATGAGAACTCTGAGGCACAGACCATGAGGAGCAGGAGCACCAGAGGCAACACAAGCTGGAGAAGTTGCGACTCCAACCAGCGGCACCAGAGCAGGTAAGTGGCTTGGGTTTAACTGTGACTGCAGGACTAGGTTACAAATTGAACTCTGAATTAATAGCTGAATTTAAGGATGGGGAGGATATAGATGCCTTTTTAAATTCTTTTGAAAACATTTGTATTCAGTCTAAAATTCCTAGAGAGTCCTGGAGCTTCCTGCTATCCCCGCTACTTACTTTAAAAGCTTGGGATGTATTGGGTTACATTGACAATAAAGACAGTGATGATTACAGCAAGTTAAAAGCTGCACTACTAAAAATGTTTGAATTAACTGCTGAATCATACAGAGCTAAATTCCGTAAACTCAGGAGAAGCCCTGATATGAGCTATGAGGATCGAGCCATGAAACAACGTCAATTTTTAAAACTTTGATGGGAATAAATTGAGGTAAACACTGTTGATAAAATTGAAAATGTGATTTTATTAGCACAATTTTATTGGGCATGCCCAGCATAGTTAAAAACCTGGCTAGACGACTGAGATCAAAAAACAGCGCAAGAGGCTGCTGAACTCTTGGACCACTATGCCAAGAGCAGACCTGCTCTGAGTGCGAATGGGGCGAGTGTGGCAGTGCAGAAAGGGAAAAGTGCACCTTCAGGGCAGTTAAAACCCTCACTGCCTGCACTGAAACCAGTTAGCCCCAGGTTTCAAAGAAAATATTTCTCTGAACTAAGAAATACTTGTTGGTTATGTAAAGAAACTGGGCACATTGCCAGACAGTGTCCAAGAAGGGCAAGCAATAATATGCAAAGTAGTACCAGAAAAGAAGTGGGTTGTTTGTTTCCCCCTGGAAGCATGCCAGTGAACATGATGGAACACATGCACCCAGTAATAGTAAATGGTGTACAGATGCAGGGGTTAAGGGACACAGGGGCATCCCTGACATTGGTGAAAGGGATCTAGTACAGCCTGGTCAGCTTATCCCAAACAAATACGTAATTGTACAAGGGTTTACTGGTGAAGGGAAAACATTGCCACTCACTAGTGTTCTCCTGGACTGGAGTGATGCAGGGGGAACTGTGCAACAGGTGGCTGTAGCTAAAACATTAACAGTAGATGTGATCCTACAAACATACAAACACACAAAATTTCCCAGCAGATAAAGGCCTAGAGGTCTATCATGTCTGCTCGAATGTGCAGCTAGCACCTCTTATTCTGCAGCTGCCCCTCCCTTCCACTCTTCCCCTTCATTAACCCTCCCCCTTGTCCTGACCCATCCCCTTATGAAGCAGTCCACTGTTCTACTGGATACTTCTTCTGCAGGTAATGCATTCCACCCAGCCACCACCCTCTCCATAAAAAAGTGTCTCCTCATCTCCCTCCTTAACCTTCCTCCCTCCAGTCTCATATCATGGCCCATGGTGTCCCTCCCCTTCCTTACTTTGAACAGCCCCTATGTACCTGTCTTGTTTATTCCTTTCATGTATTTAAAGGTTTCAATCATGTCCCTCTTGTTCCTCCTGTCCTCCAGTGAGTACATGTTCTACTAACTCAACCTCCTCTCCTATGATAAGTCTCTCAGACCCTTGATCATCTTTGTTGCCCTGCACTGCACCCCCTCCAGTAACTTAATGTCCCTCTTCAGATACAGGCATCAGTACTGCGCACAGTACTCCAGGTGCGGTCTAACTAATGACCTATACAGTGGCAGAATCACCTCCTCCCTCCTCGAGGATATACCCCTTGCAATACAACCCAGCATTTTGTTGGCCTTTGCAGCTGCCTTTCTACATTGTGCTGAGTTGTTCATTGACCCTGTAATGAGCACCCCCAGATCCTTCTCCTCCTCTGTCTGGGCTAGCTGCACTCTCCCCTGCTAGTAACTCTTCCTCGGGTTCTTCATCCCAAAATGCAGCACTTTGCACGTTTAGGCATTAAACCCTAGTTGCCAGGTGTATGACCAGGTTTCAAGCTTTGCTAGATCATCCTGCAACCCCTGCCATCCCCCTTGGTCATCCACCACTGCTCCTACCTTGGTATCATCAGCAAACAGACTGATCTTGTTCTTGATGTCCCATGATATGTTTGCAATGAATATCCCAAACAACACTGGTCCCAACACGGAGCCCTGTGGAACATCGCTTGTCACTACCCTTGGGTGTGAGAGCTCCCCACCCATCACCATCCTCTGTTGCCTTCCCAAAAGTCAGTTTCCTACCCATCTAACCAGCTTAGTACCCGCCCTTGTGCCTACTAACTTACTTCCAAGCCTTCCATGCGGCACCAAGTTGAATGCCTTACTGAAGTCCAGATACAGGACATCCACAGCATGGCCCCTGTCCAGTTTCCTAGTTACCCAGTCATAGAACTCCACCAGGTTGATTTGGCAGGATCTGCCCCACATGAAGCCATGCTGTCTGCTGTCCTGTAGTCCTTTGGCCTCTAGGAGGGCCACCAGCCTCTCATCCAGGATAGTATCCATTAGCTTACCCATGATGGATGTGAGGCTCACTGGTCTGTAGTTTCCTGGTTCATCCTTGGGGCCACTCTTGTGGAAGGGCACCACATGAGCCATTCTCCAGTCCTGAGGTACACACCCGAATGTAGTGAGGCATTAAATAGGTCTGCCAAAGGTCCTTCAAGGACCTCTGCCAGCTCCTCCAGTACCCTGGGGTGGATGCCATCTGGGCCTGGAGCCTTGTCCACCCTCAGTGCCTTCAAACCTTTCTGAACTCTGCCATCCATGATTTCCTCCCTCTTTCACCCCTTCCTCCCCTGTTTCTGCCATTTCTCCCACCTTGGGTGTCACCTCCCTCTTCTCTTTAGTAAATACTGAGCAGAAGTACTCATTTAGTGCTTCTGCCTTATTGCACCCTGCTTCCACCCAACCCCCTCCTTCCTAATCCTTACTATGTGGTCCTTACAGCTCCTTTTCTCCCTGATGTACCTAAACAAGTCCTTCTCCTCCTTCTTAATTCCTTGTGCCAGCCTGAGTTCTGTAGATGCTTTGGCTCCCCTTACTGGCCTTGTCACCTCATTTGATTCTGTCAAGTACTCCTCCCTGTCCTCTCCCTCCCTGCTTTATTGTACTTCCTAAAGTAAGCTTTTTTTCTCCTTACCTTTTCCAGGACCTCCTTGCTCAACCAGCTCAGTTTCTTAGCCATAGCCTTCTTGCTTTGGGCCTTGCAGCAGGTTTTGGTTGCCTCTACTATCCCCAGCTTTATGAGCCCTCACTTCTGGTTAGTGTTCATACTAGATTGAATTCTGGCCAGGTACCCTTTTTCCACTTCCCCCATCCTCCCAAAGTCAGCTCTCCTGATGTCCAGCACTATTGTGCCCGATTCCACTCCTTCCTTGCCCATATCCAATGTGAGCCATACTGAGTGGTGGTCACTCCCTGACAGTGGTTCCTCCACTGTAAGTTTTCTCACAAAGTCCTCATTTGCCAGCACAAGGTCAAGGGTATTTCCTAACCTGGTTAGTTCACTGACCATTTGCAGCAGGAAGCTGTCCTGGAAGGCATCTAGCAGTACCTGCTCCCTTCTGTTCCCGGTTGTTGGGGTACTCCAGTCCACTCCTGGCATGTTGAAGTCCCCCACAATCACCACACTACCCTTCTCACAGGTCCTCCTGATCTGGTCTGCTAGTTCCCTGACTAACTCCTCCATCTGAGATGGTGGCCTGTACACCACTCCCATTCTAAGAATCCTATTCTTGGAATCCTGTATTTGCAGCCAAAGTGACACTGTACTACCCTCCTCCCCTTCCTCCCTTACACACTTCAGTTCTCCCTTCACATATAATACCACACCCCCTCCTTTCACAATCACCTTATCCCTATGAAATAACCTGTACCCTGGCACAGACAGGTCCCAGTCATTGTATTGGGTGGCCCATGTTTCTGTGATGGCTACAATGTCCACCTCTCCCTCTGCCATGTGCACCTGTAACTCTGAAGTTTTCCTCCCAAGGCTCCTAGCATTAAGGGTAACCACCTTCCACCCTTCCCCCCTCCCATCCTGCCCTCCTTTCTTAGCATCACCATCATCCTGGGTAACAATCTCCAACAGGCGATAGTATGTGCAGTTACCCATAGCCAAGATGCCAGGGAAAATAGTAGTTCCCTGAACCCCACAGAAACCAGTGTGGAAACCAGGAAGAGACTGGTTTCCCAGCCTGTGTCTCCAGATGGGGAGACTGATAAAAAGGGGGTAGAAATTTCCTGGTAGCGAGTGACCACACAGCTATGGAAGGTTACTCCAAAAAGGGAGGGGTGACCAATTGTCAGAAGGTTAGGATTGACAGTGATCCAGTGGGTCCTGATGCTAGTGCTAGAGACCCTAGTTTAGCTACTGAAGGGGACTTGTCCCATGCCTTAGGACTGTGTGAGGGGTTTGTATCTGCTCAGAGGAGTGACCCTAGTTTAGAGAAGTTGAGAGCTTGGGCAGACTCTGAGGGCACACAGGAAGGTGACGGCAGACATAAGATTTATTGGGAAAATGGACTTATGTATTCACAGGCAGTACAGACAGAGGGAGGGAGGAATGCTAGGCAGGCAGCTAGTCATTCCCCAGGGGTATCATGAGCAGTTGCTCAAAATTGCACATGATATTCCCTCGTCTGTTCATCTGGGAATCACATGAACTATGCAGTGGTTGTCCCAGAATTTCTACTGGCCTAACTTCACTCAGCAGGTGAAGGAGTATTACAGGACTTGTCACCAGTGCCAAGAAATAGGGAAGGTGGGTAAGAAAACCCAAGCCGGCCTGATCTCCTTGCTTATAGGGGAGGAGTCATTCCAGAGAGTGTGAATAGATATTGTGTGGCCTTTAAATACCCCCAGCACCTCAGGGAAGGGATTCATCTTGACTGTGGTGGATTATGCCAGCCGGTGCCCAGAGGCAGTCGCCCTAACCTCACTGAGGACAGACAAAGTGGCAGATGCCTTACTTGGGATTTTCTCCCGTGTTGGGTTTCCGCAGGTGGTAATCATCGATCAAGGGGGTTCCTTCATGTCGGACCTGATGAAATGTTTATGGGAGAAGTGTGGAGTGGTGCAGAGATGCATGACACTATATCACCCACAAGCCAATGGGCTTGTGGAATGATTAAATGGTACCCTAATGTCAATGCTTCAGGTGTTTGCTGAACAGCATGGGAAGGACTGGGAGAAATTCCTTCCCCACCTGTTGATTGCAAACAGGGAGGTGTCCCAAGAGTCAACAAGATTTTCTCCCTTTGAACTCTTATATGGATGCCAGGTACGTGGGCCCCTAGACTTAATCTGGGAGGACTGGGAAGGCAAGCACGCCACCCAGGAAACTCACATTGTGGATTATGTCCTTAGGTTTAGGAAAAGGCTGAAGGAGCTTATGGAGACAGCCCAGAGCAACCTGGCAGTTGCCCAACAGACACAAAAGGTGTGGTACGACTGCAGAGCCAGAGCTCGCTCTTACATGGTGGGTCAGGAAGTCATGGTCCTTATTCTGGTCCGGAACAACAAGCTGCAAGCTGAGTGGGCAGGACTGTACAAAGTGGTTGGGAAGGTAAATGACGTAAACTACATTGTGGAGTTACCTGACAGAAGACAGACTGAAAGAATGTACCATGTCAACATGATGAAGCCATATGCAAATAGGGCTGACATGGTATTTGCAGAGTGTAGTCATGGGGAGGGGAAGGATGAAGGAGACCCCCTTCTGGATCTGCTGGAAGAAAGTAAGTGGGAGTCCTCTGTGGAGGCAGTAAAAATGCCTCCCCAGCCGAACCCATACCAGGTCCAGAAAGTAAGGGAGGTTTTAGCAGTCTTTTCCCCCCTTGTTTAGCGCCAAGTCTGGACTAACCCCATTAGCAACACACGATGTGGAAACAGGGACACAGACGCCCATACGGCAAACAGCATATCGGGTGTCAGAGGCTGTCCAAAAGGACATTAGGAGGAAAGTGGAGGAGATGCTGGATTTAGGGGTAATCCAGAGATCCCACAGCCCCTGGGCCTCACCCATAGTCCTTGTACCCAAGCCAGATGGCTCAACTTATTTCTGTGTGGACCATCATGGACTGAATGCAGGCATGAAGTCCGACACTGACCTGATGCCCCAGACGGATGAACTCCAGGACAAGTTGGGAGGGGTGACCTACCTTACAACTATTGACCTGACCAAGGGGTATTGGCAGGTAGAATTGACAGACGGAGCTAGGGAAAGGTTGGCTTTCATCACTCTGACAGGCTTATTTGAGTTTAAAGTAATGCCTTTCGGAATGAAGAATGCCCTGGCCACTTTCCAAAGGTTGGTGAACCAGGTGTTGAATGGTGCTGAGGAGTATGCTATAGCATACCTGGATGAAATTGCCATCTTCAGTACAAGCTGGGAGGAACACCTTTCACACCTTAGGGAAGTGCTGGGCAGGATACAGCAGATTGGGCTCACTGTCAAAGCCGAGAAGTGCCAGGTGGCCCTGGCGGAAGTGGCATACCTTGGGCATGTGGCAGGCCAGAGGCAGCTCCGTCCTAACCAAATGAAGATAGAGGTGATTCAGGCATGGCCCAGACCAGAAACCCAGAAGCAGGTCAGCAGCTTTCTAGGGACAGCAGGGTACTACAGCAAGTTTGTACCTAATTACAGTATCCTGGCTGCTCCCCTATCTGACCTGACAAAGAAAAAGATGCCAAGGAAAATTACCTAGGGCCCAGCCTGTGAGGAAGCCTTTACCAGACTGAAGGAGGCACTGTGCAGTGCTTCCTGTTTTGACAAATCCAGACTATAGCAAAACCTTTATAGTTCAGATGGATGCCTCAGACATGGGTATTGGGGCAGTACCGAGCCAAACCTCTAGCCAAGTGACAGATCACCCAGTTGTGTACTTGAGCAGGAAGCTGCTCCCCAGGGAGCAAACATACTCCATGGTGGAAAAGGAGTGTCTTGCCATAGTGTGGGCCCTGAAGAAATTAGAGCCATACTTGTATGGATAGCATTTTGTGGTGCAGACTGACCACAATCCCCTGGTTTGGCTGATGCAGATGGGAAAGAGCAATTTGAGACTACTAAGATGGAGTCTTGCTTTGCAAGGATATGATCTGACAATCATACATAGGGCAGGCATTAAGAATCAGAATGCCGAAGGGCTGTCTAGGGTCTATGAGGAATGAACTGATTTGGGAATCTCATCCCATGTAGGGGATAGATCCCCACAAATTCAGTCTAGGTGGGGAGGAGTGTGATGTAGACAGCTAGTTCTGAGTGCTGTATTATATTTTTTTAATATAAAATGTATTAATGTTTCTGCTGAAAATTCAAATGTTCTAGGAATGACCTCTCTCATTCCTCCCCCCCCCCCAGATTTTAGCTGACAGATGCAGGCCAAGAGAACTGCTGACAGCAGTGTATCACACACTCAGTCTTTTTAGAGACAATGTGTTACTGGAAGACTTTTATTAAGGATCCTGTTTCTCTGGGCTAATTGCAGAGTTGTTAAGTTAATTTTGTTAAGAGAGAAATCATAAACTAGGTTTATGACATTAAAATAAGGGAAACTAGGATGTTACATAGAGTAGTAAGGTTGTAAATGACCCTATGAAGCCTGTGTGAAGAGGTTATAGCATGAGATCAAAAGAGGTGTCATTGTAACTTGAGTTATACTAAGGTTGCATAATTAATACATCCTGTATAGCTGTATAGCATAGATTAATAAAATTGCTTCCTGTGGTTGTATAAAATATATTTTTATTAGATATTTGGCCAGAGGAGGGGCTGGATGACTTCATCCAAAAGGAGTTGGCCAATACTGCTTGAAAAGATTATTCTCTTTCACTATAGATGAATTTGTATCTGACACTGACTAAAGAAACATCTGAGCAATGAAAACAGGTATTTAGAAAACTAGACAAAATCTTAATATAGTTGTAGGAATTGCACTGTTTTAAACCTTGTTTTGTTTAAAGATAAGTATGTCTCGTGTTATAAGAGTTCTGTATTTTATTTTTGACATATTATTATACATTTTAGTAGAAACTAATTTTAGAGCAAACCTGGTCGGTCTCTGAATTGCTTTCTTTTGCTGAGAAATATTTATGGTTCAGCAGACATATAGCTTGTATGGTAGTACCAAATTGGAAACTGAAGCATTTTAAATCTGAGGTCTTTATTAAATTTTAAGGGTTCATCTCTGAATTCCTGGTTAGGTGCCTGTAAGCAAAGATATCTGGCCCCCTGAATACAGATATATCTGAGCCTGTGCATTGGGTATGCTAGCAAGAGGTTACAGTTTGAATCCCTCCAGAACTGAGGCCAAAGGTTGATCCAAACTCACAAAAACAGACAAGAGGGTTACCTTGTCTGTTACACTGTTCACAAGACTGCACTCAGAAGTTGGCACTTTGGGAGTAGAGGGCCTGACCTTCTGAGTTAATCTGTGACACATAGCTATTGAACAGGAGTGGTTTCAGCACTTGTCCCTGGAGTACTCCACTCCTCACCTGCCCGATCCCCGAGTACACCCTGCTATGCACTACCTGCTGTCTCCTATCTGCCAGCCAGTTTTCAATCCATCTTGTTATTTTGATCCCTACCCCATGCTATCCAATTTTTTGACCAGCCTCCGATGGGTTACAGTGTTGAAGGCCTTACTGAAATCCTGATCAGCCACATCCACTGCACCTCCCTGGTCCACTACCTGTGTCTCCCAATCAAACATTTCAATCAAATTGGATTGGCATGACTTGCCCCCATTGAATCTGTGCTGTCTGTCATCAAGCAGTCTATTAGTCTCCAGGTACTTTGTCACCCTTTCACCTATGAGTGCCTCCTTGACCTTCTCCACCACAGTCGTCAGACTGACAGGGTGGTAGTTTCACTCAGCTCCCTGCTTCCACCCTTGTGAATTGGCATCACTGTCAACTTTTTCCAGTCCTCCAGCACTCTACTGTTGTCCAGGAACAGGATGAGCAGCATTGCCAGTGGGGAAGCCAGCTCCTCCCTCAGTTCCCAAATCTCCTGTGGGTGCTGGCCATCTGGGCCAATAGTCTTGTCCACCTTCACCTTGGCTAATTCCTCCCTAACTCTCTCATCTGTGAAGCATTGCGATAACATCATTGTGCCCCCCCTCCAACTCCTGCCCTCTACCCCCCTCCATAAATATAGAGCAGAAATACCAGTTCAGAACTTCAGCCTTCACCTCATCCTCTCCAAATGCTTCCCTCCTTCCCCCTTCAGCATTTCAATTCCTTGGCCAGCTTTCCTCCTCTCACCCCCACACATCTAAAAAATGTATTATTCCCTCTCCTGGCCTGTTTTGCTAACCTTAATTCCATGTTCACCTTAGCACCCTCATAATTATTTTTTCCTCTAGTCTCCTTCTGTCTCTGTAACCCTCCCTATCCCCCTCCTCCTAAGTACTCTTGTATCTCCTGAATGTCCTCCACATATCTCCTACTGCCCTAGCTACATCCTTATTGAACCAAAGCAGCTTCCTGCTTCTTACTCCCTTCCTGAAACACTTTTGATGGATGCCTGTGTAGCTTTCCGAATCTGGTCCCTGATAGGTACACATAGTTCATCTACGTCACTGATATCCCTGTAAACCTTCAAATGCCTCCCTCACCAGCCTTCTTAATTTGTCAAAGTCCACCATCCAAAAGTCCAGCACCATTGTGCTGGTTCATGTCCAAGTCCTCCCTGTCCTCACATTGAACCCAACAGTCCTGTGTTCAGTTTCCCTAGTTTTTCTCCTACCAGCACCTCCTCCACATTCTCCCCATTCATCAATACCACATCTAGCAGGTTTCTTCCCCTAATAGGCACGACAACCAGCTGTTTCATGATCACCTCACTTAACTTGTCCACTATCTCCCTACTTCTTGCTGAAGCTGCTTTGTGGATGGTCCATTCCACATCTGGTAAGTTTAGGTCACACACCAGTAATGTATCTGCATTGAGAGCCATTCTCTATATATCCTGCAGCACCACCCTGTCATGCTCTTCCCCCTGTGAGACTGGTCTATATGACTCCCAGTCTCAAGTAGTCCCCTGTCCATCTGCATAGCTTCACCCATAGAAGTTCTTTAGCCCTGTTGCCCTCCTGTCACTCCAATGCTTGTATGTCTTATTTGATGTAAATGGATACTCCCTTCCTGTCTTTCTTATCCTTCCTAAACAGCCTGAAGCCTGGTATAGCTGTTTCCTACATGTGAAGGTATGTTCACCAAGTCTCAATTATCACTGTGATGTTTAACAAGTCATGCACAATGATGGCCATCAGTTTCTTCATCTTGTATGCCAAGCTCCTAGTGTCCACCACCATCTCCTTCCACCAGCTTTCCCCCTTCCTTGATCCTCCTGCCTGCCTGCACTTTGTTCATCAATTCTTCTCAGGGGGCCCCTAGGGTCCCCTATTTTGATTGTGGTACCTGAAGGCCATCATTGTAGCATCAAAGGTTAAATGACTGATAACAAGTGAACGTCCAGTTGTTACACGTACAATGTGTTGCTTGGCACAACCAGTCTGATGTTACATTGTTTGAAGTGAGCATCACAGTGCCACCAGAACAGTGAAGCAGAGTAATTAGGAGAAAGATGCCTTACCTATCAGCATGATGCTGGCACTAATTATGGAACAGGCCAGTCAGGGGAGGCACTGTATGGAGGGAGGATGATTGTGTGCCTAAAGGCAGCTATCTCTTTACATACAGTGACCTTGTCACATATCATAGTTCTACTTTCCCCAGAAGGAGATCGGACAGTAGTGCATTCCATCATGTGGCAAGCAGCAAGATGTGGTGACATTACTGGGGCATGTGCAGGTCCCATCTCTCCTTTAGAACCAGTTTCATAGAATGGCTACTGTCTAAAGCCATATGCCAGTGATCACCTTGGTAATCACGTGGCATTATCTTTGGTTTGGTACATACCCTCCCAATTACTCCATTGTTTGTACATTTGCTGTGTTCAAGGCTGTGCCAACTACTGTAAGGGACACCACACAAACTATTTTGTTTGTGCCACTTCCCCACCAACAAATGTGAGGTAACCATTTGTGCATATGAAATTTTTATAGTGCAATTTGTTTTGTATTACTCCCTCTGAACATAGATATTTTGTCCATGCTGCCCACCCACCTCCCCTTGCTGGTACCATGATGAAAGAACTGAACAGTGTAATTGGTTTCTGCTCCTTATGGGGCACAAGCACCATGATTTGATGTTTCAAATACGGGCCCTATTACTTCATTGTTCTGTACTCCCCGCCCCCCCCAAGATGGAGGGGTGAAGGATCAATGTGGAAAAATTCAAAACTGTCATCACACAGGCAACAAGCATTTCAGTGAAGCAAATAAACAAATCAAAACAAAGAAAAACAAGCATTTGTCAATGTCGAATGTTGGCTTGCTGGCAGTGGCACTGGTAGTGGAGGAGTTAGAGAGATGCATAATAGGAATGGCAGTGAAGGATTGAACTGATGCCAACCCACCCCCACCCTTCAGAGACTGTCAGGCATTGGGGTGTCCCATTGGGTGTTTGGTAGTGCAGCGCTGGAAAACATTTTGGGCAGGATGTGAAAAATGACAGCTGTACAGTTCATAAGAAGGTGTAAAAAAATGCCAGTGTTGAAAATGTGGCATGTAAATATAGCAAATTTGCGAAGTTACAAGGGTGCGTGGGAAATATGCAACACATGCTTGCAACACTGCCATGTTATGGGCGTTTGGCACATAGATATTTTAGCACCTCAGCTCATGTACAGTGTCACTGTTATTTTCTCAGTGTCCCAAGAAGTGATTTCGCACAGCTACCATGCTATTCTGCCCCGGAAGTGCAAAAACACATTTTGGGCAGGATATGTGAAATGACGGCTGTACTGTTCACCAAGAGGTGTGGAAAACTGGCAATGGTGAAAATCCAGAGTGAAAATATCACAAATGCACAACGGTACGAGCGTGTGTGCAATCTGCCAACCCACGTTCGTAACACAGTCATTTTATGGAGTATCATCACCAAATTTTCAACATAGGCATTTTAGGACCTCTGCTCAAGAACTGTGTCACTGTCATTTTCATAATCTGGTCCAAACACTGATTTCTCACAGTGACTGCGCTGTTGTTTGCCATAAGTGTGGATACACATTTCGGGCAGGATATGGAAAATGACAGCTGTACTGTTCACAAGGAGGTGTACAAAACTGACAGTGCTGAAAATCCAGCATTAGAATATTGTGAATGCACGGAGTTACGAGCCTGCATAGCAACTGTGCAATGCACACTCGTAAAACAGGCATTTGTTGGATTTTTTCCACCAAATTTGGAAAATAGGCTTTTTGAGAGGCCACCTCATGAGCACTGGCACTGTTATTTCATTAATGGGTCATGAAAGGTGATTTCGCACAGTTACTGCGAAATCACCTTTCGAGGATGATTAACGCCATGTCAGTTACAGAATTCATGAGGAGGGGCCCCAAAAACCCCATGTTGAAAATTTGGTGCCGGAATTCCAAGAAATGCAGGAGATATGCAGCAAAGTTGAAAAAACCCTATTCATTCCATTATACAGCTTACTGGCATTTCGTCAGTTTGCGGTCAACTTTGAAGAGTGCAGACATGTTCCCAGTACACCGAAGATCATTGCGCTGAGCTCTGGAGGTAAGTATGGGGTGAGGGGTGGGGGTGGGGAGGCAGGGTGCACAGTGGGTGGGTGCAGGTGGGGGGCAGGAGACTACGAGAGACCTTTTTCTTACAGGAGTAAAAAAATTACATTGCGAGACAGTTTTTGGTTTTCAGGGAACTTGGCATGCTGGGGTGGGCTCCCAGAGTGCCACCTAACTGTTTTGGGGGGGTTCTGCAGCCGACGGGGGATTGGGTACCCTCGTTGGCAGACAATGAGGAGGTGAATGTATGCCAATGGGGAATGAGCACCCCCATCAGCACACAATGACAGCAGGGGGGAGGTAAGAGCTGAAGGGGATTGGGCACCCCCTTTTGCATATAAGAAGTGTGGAAGGGGGGCTGATTTATACCAATGGAGTGGGCTCCCGTGAGGCACACAATGAAAGTGGGGAAGGCAAGCACCAAGGAGGATTGGACACCTCCGTCAGCATAAGAAATCGGAGGCTGCTCTATACCGATGGGGAGTGGGATCCCCATCAGAAAATTTCTGCTGCCATAGATAGCCAGCAGAGGGATTGGGCACCCCCGAAGTCGGCAGTTGGACAGCCGCCCGCCATGCTGCTCATGTGGCAGCATGCAGGAAGGGTCTGCTGCATCTGATAAGCTTTGCTTGGATTGCAGCAGACCTTTCCTTAGATGTGCTCACCACATTAACATGCATGGTGTGGCACTGGCATGCAGGCTGATTGGGGAATGAGGGGCGCACCTACTGATGCATGCCCTACATTCGCCTAACAGCAGCCATGCTCCCAATTCTGCACTCTTCCAAGATGTTGACTTGCACACAAGCACAGCAAGCCAACATAAAAATGCAATGGTTCTCAAAGGAGGTGGTGGTGAAGGTTAGGGAGGCAAAGATAGCATTCCGGAAATATTTGAAAACACAGAAGGAGCAAGACAGAGAACTGTACCATTAAAACAGAAGGAAGCATGCAAGGCTGTCAGAATAGCAAATGTTCCAAATCAAGGAAAAAGACAGCCAAAAAGGGTGATAAATATTTTCATAATTGCATTACAGAGTGGAGAAAGACTGAGGAAATGATAGTGTGGCTCACTAAAGTGGAGGGTGTGTGTGCAGGGGGTATTAGTGAAAGCACAGGGATACTAAATGATTACTTGTGCTTAACATTCACAAAAGAAGAGGAGGGTAAGGTACCTAAACCTGTCAATTGAAACACTAAGGATTGGGGGGTCAAAACCACTCCATTCACAACAGAAATGGTCTTGAAATAACTCCCAAAATTGAAGTTTGACAAAGCCGTGGGGCATGATGGCATTCATCCCTGAATTCTAAAAGAACAAATGGGAGAACTAGTGACACCACTGGCTATTCTCTTTAGTAATTCATGGACGAATTATGTGATACCTGATGACTGGAGGAGGGATGCTGTGATTCAATTTCACAAAAGTGGGAGCAACACAGAGGCAGGAAACTACAGACCTGTTAGTTTGACCTCAGTGGTAGGGAAAAAGCTGGAATCACTTCTAAATGAATTAATTGTTGTGTACCTAGAGGACAGTGGGACACAGGTTCCAAGGCAGCATCAGTTCATGTTGGGAATGTCATATTAGGCAAGTGTAATAGATGGCTTTGCCTAGGTGACTAAAGTAGTAGACCTTGGAGGGGCTGTGGAAATGGCCTACTTTGACTTTGGAAAGGCATTTGACACAGTCCTACACAAAAGATCAGTAAACAAGTTATACAGCCTGGGAAGAAGGTCACAGGGTGGTAGCCCTGGGTAAAAACTTGACTGGACAAAAGGACGCAGAGGGTAATAAAAAAAAGAGTCCATTCCGACGAAAGGGAGTTTACTAGCATTTTACAACCAGGTTCAGTGCTGTGACCAGTCCCTTTTAATGTCTTTATAAGTGACATTAAACATAGAAACATTGAATTTGACAGAAGATAAGTATCACTTGGCACATGCAGTCTGCCCATTTTCCTACCTATTATGTAAGCTGCAGATCCTAATTAACCAACAGCCTATTACCCCACCCTAAAATTGCCTTATGTTTACCCCATTCATTCTTGAATTCCCCCACTGCTTTTGATCCCACGACCTTCTCAGGAATACTTCCTGACATTCCCCTGGGCCTTCCCCCCTCTATCTTCAAATTGTGCCTCTTTGTTCTTGCACTACTCTTTTTCTGAAAGATGCTTCCCTCTTGGACTTTGTTGATTCCATAGAGGTCCTTGAAAGGCTCTATCATGTCCAGCCTCTCCAGCCTTTCCTCAAGGGTATACACTTTAAGCTCCTGTAGTCCCTGTACATCTTCTGGTGCAGAGCCTGCACCATTTTGGCTTGCCTCCTCTCGACAGCCTCCATCTTGTTTATGTCCTAGTGGTAATGTGGTCTCCAGAACTGCACACAGTATGCCAGATGGTGTCTCACCAACTGTCTGTACAAAGGGATAACAACTCCCTATTTTCTACTGGTGATGCCTCTCCCTATGCATCACAGTATGTCCTCAGTCCTCAATAGTAAACTCTCATATTCCTTGTCTACCTTAATGGCATCTGATATAAATCCCCCCAGTCCCTTTCCATTTTTGTTGTTGTTAGTACTCCACCCCCCCAACCCATTGTGTACTCTTCCCCTGAGTTTTTGTTTCCAAGGTGCATTACTTTGCACTTTTTTGCATTCAGTCTAGGCTGCCATCATTTTGACCATTCCTCCTGCCTTGCAAAGCCTCTTGTCATCCTTTCTACCCACAACTACGTATTAATCCTGTAGCAGATCTTTGTGTCATCTGCAAAGAGGCATACTTTTTCTTCCAGTCCCTCTGCAATACAGTTGGCTTCACTTATACCGCCCATGGTTTTAGCAGACAATTGGGTATTACAGGCCAATCCTAGAAACCATTTTCCACTTTCACTGAGCGTACATACATTTACAGCTGTTTATAGTGATCCTTGCATGCCTGCCATTACGGGCATTTTTTTCCAAAATTCTAGCTGTCTTGATGACAGCTCACATCCACTTAGCCAAGGAATAGAAGCACATTCCCTGAAATAGTCAATTAATCAATTTGAGGCTCATTAGTGGCTCATTAACCCTAAATAAAATGGGTAGAGGCAGATCTGTTTCAGAACATTATTCTACAGCTAGTCATTGACACTGCAGGTGTTGCAGAAATGTCTAAGCGTAAAGCTATGATGCTTAGTGAGAAAGTAAAGATGTTAACAAAGATTGAGATGCTGTCAAAAATGAGCCACCATGACATGGCTCTGCACCTTGCTCTCTCTAAATCAACTGTTGCAGACTTACTGAAACAGCAAGACCAAATTTTTGCTGAGTGGCACCAAAACCAGAATCTGGAGCTGGACTCGAACCAGTATCTTAATGCCAAGAAGTGTGTTAAGAGAATTTCAATGCTTGATGCAGTGAGACTGCTGAAACATGCTTGGGAAAGCGTGGGGGAGCAAACGATCTAGTGATGATTCAAAAAAACTGGATTTTCTGTGTCAACAGAAGCATAAGCACCAGAAGCTTTAACCCCAGAGATGACGGCAGAGAATGAAATTTTACCTGCACCCAAGGGTCTTTCCGCTGAGGATTTTGAGCAGTTCTGTCATCTTGGAGACAACTATGAAGCCCCTCCTGAAACTGATGACATTGAAGAGGTGATTGGGGCTATGCACAGTGATGTAGCACTGGATGAGCCAGATGAGGAACAGGAAGAAAACATGGATGAACTAGTCACCGCAGCAGATGTTCGTTCGGCATTGCTAACTGTGCATCGGGCCATGGAGCAGAACACGTATATTTTACCAAAATGAGATATTGTGCACAAGGTTGAGGAGGCATGGAGACCATATATCCTGAACAAAACCATGCAGACCAGTACCACAAATTACTTAATTGGAAACCAGTAATAGCTCTAACTCTACCGAACAGCGGATTTGTTTGATTGTTTTATAAGGACTTATTTTTAAAAACTTAAGCCTCATTTTTCACTTTGTCCAATAAAATGTGTGCACTTGTATAAACTAAAAAGTAAATTGTGAGCATTTATAGTGAATTTCATTTTATTTTAACAGTGCAATGTTGTATTATTGTTAGTGAGTGTTATAGTGCATCACTAAGGTAAAAAACAGTTACTCGCTAATCATAGTTGGATACAGCATCCAATGCTTACAATGAGCAAAACAGGTATGGACAAACATGCCCAGTATAAGCAGAGGGGACCTTATCACTTATTAAGACCTTAATGAGGACCAGTCTCATCACTGAAAACTGCAGTACCCCACTAGTATACCTCCTTTCTTCAAACTAGACTCTGTTTACTATTAACCTCTGTGTCCTGTTGACCAGTCAATTTAATACACAGGCTAGGACCCACTCCCAGTCTGGCTAATAAGTTTATTAATCATTTGTGTGGGACTGTGTCAAATGCCTTCCTAAAGTTTAGGTAGAAAATGCCCACAGACCCTCCACGGTCTACTACTTAGGTCACCAGGTCAAAGCAATCTATTATATACTTCTGACATGACCTTCCTTCTGTGAATCCATGCTGCCTTGGGTCCTGTTCCCCGCTGGCCTCTAGGTATCTAGGTACGTAACGAGTTTTTACTACATTGTGGAGGAGCTTGAAGGAAAAGTATACCTGTTTGCAGATGACACAAAGATATGCAACAGGGTTGATACACAACGGGGAGGGGGTGGAAAGCATGAGAAGGGACTTGGCAAGGCTGGAGCAATGGTCAAAAATATTGCAGCTTAGAGTCAATAGAAAGAAGTGTGAAGTAATGCACCTTGGAAACAGAAACCTAGGGGAAGAGTACGCAATGGGGGTGAAGTACTAATAACAACAAAAATATAAAGGATCCTGTGAGTAGTTATATCAGATAATGTAAATGTAGGCAAGCAATGTGAGAAGGCAGTAAGGAGGGCTGGAGAGAGAGAATGGGATGCACATGAAGAGGCATCACCAGTAGAAAACAGTAAGTTCTTATTCCTCAGTACAGACTATTTGTTATACCCCATCTGGAGTACTGCATGCTGTTCTGGAGACCGCATCTCCACAAGGACATAGACAAGAAGGAGGTAATCCAGAGGAGGACAACTAAAATGGTGCAGGACTTGCAATGGAAGCCATATGGAAAGAGACTACAGGATCCTAACATGTATACCCTTGAGGAAAGGAGGGAGTTGATGGACATGATAGAAAATTCCAAGTACCTCAAGGGACTTAACAAAGTTGAGGAGGGTAGCATCTTTCAGAAAAAGAGATGTGCAAGAACAAGGGGAGCAGAATTAGATGACAGGGGGCATCTCAGGGGTAATGTGAGGAAACATTTTTTCACCAAGAGGGTGGTGGACACATGGAACTGCCTTCCCTAGGAGGTGATGGGATAAAAAAAATAGTGAGTGAATTCAAGAAGGCATGGGACAGACATAAGGCAATTCTGGTTGGGGTATGAATAAGTAGGCTGTCAGTTAACTAGGATATGCAGGTTATCAAATAGGCAGAGAAATGGGCAGACTGGGTGTGCCAACTGGTACTTATCTGTGGTAAAAGTCTATGTTTCTAAGTTTCTATGTTTGATATACCTCTTTAAGCTCAAGGAAGTGCCATGGAGTCTTTGAGATTCCATTGACCCCACCTGCAATGTCTCAAGAATCGTCTTACATACGGTGGCTAAAGCCATGTCTGAATCTGCTTCATCAACGTTTTTCACATTTACCACCCACATTAGAACATCAGATACATAAACTGTAAACCAATATGGAATTATCATCATGTTTTTGTGTCTTGCCTATGCCCCAGTACCAAAGTTACTACACAGTGTATTATGACTGCCGATATACAGCTAACCTTCCACATGACTACTGCACTTGTACAATGGCATAACAACTGCCCTGCTTTGGCTCACAATAGCTCAGTCCATGCACTCCATCATGCCACTTGCAAACCCTGCTTAATTTGTACTCTGCTTTAGCACCTGTTGATCATCTGAAATGATAACACCAAGGGACATTAAATCAATGGCAACCATCACCCCCCCCCCACACACACACACACACGCACATTGTAAATCTATCTCCCGGCTTCCAACATCCAAGATGAATTATTTTGCATTTCTTTGTGTTGAACCACAGTTGCAAGACCTGTGACAATTTTTCAAGCTTCACAAGTATATTCCCAATTACAGAGATTGGTGGCAACTGCAGACTGGCTGACATTTCCATCACGCCATAATACTATCAGACTCATGAAGACCAAACAGAGTGCTGGCCCAGGTTCTGATCATGGAGGCAACACCATTCACTATCCTTTCCCTGTGTTGGATGTCATTTCCCACCATCCTCTTCCACCTGTCTCTTAGGCAGTGCATAGACCACTTTACCAACTCCTGACCCATTCCTTTACCACCCATCTTGTTAACCAGACTTTTTTATGTTTGATTATGTTGAAGGACATGCTAAAATCAAGGTAAGAGACATCCACAGCACCAGGCATATTCATTTTCTTTAACTCCCAGTACAAGTGATCTATCAAATTTGTCTGACATGACCACCCTGCAGTGAATCACTGTTGCCTTGATTCTGCAGCAGTGCTAAATTCCTAGTGTGGAACCATTCTTTATCTGAGCAGTGCTGCATTGCTCCTATGCACTACTGAAGTGAGGGTTTGTGGTCCATGGTAGACTATGTTGACCCTACTACTACTACTACCTATTTGTAGAGGACCTACAAGTGCCCTGTTGTAGTCCTCTGCAAACACTCCTGTTTTGACTGACTAAGTGCACATGGCTGCCATTTCCATTTATACTTCACAATCGCAACTCCTCCTTGAAGCACATGCCTTTTGTCCACCACCCTCTGTGTAAAGAAGTACTTCTCAACCTTCCTCCTAAACTTCCTTTCCTGCAGTTTAAGACAATACCAGCTCGTATAATTGTTGACACTCACCTTAAAGAGACTTTGCTTATCCACCTTATTTATCCATTTCTAGTGCTTCAAGGTCCAAATCATGTTCTCTGTCTTACTCTTGTCCAGCAGCGTTTACATGTTCAGTGTCCTCAACCTCATCTCATATGCCTTACTGTGCTGACTGACTATCATCTTTGTTGCCTTTTTCTGGACCTTCTCCAGCATGTTAATGTCCTTTTTGAGGTGTGGGCACCAGTACAGAACTCCATACTCTAGATGATGCCTTTCTAGTGATGTGTACAAGGGCAGTATAACCTCCTCTGTCCTAATACTGATCGGACTAGCAATACATCCCAGCATCTTGTTTGCCTTTGCTGATGCTGTCTTGCACTGCACAGAGTGATTATGGTCACTATTTATCATCACACCCTGGTGCTTCTCCTTCACTTGATGTGGATTCCCTGACTCCATTCAGGTAGTACTCTGTCCTGTGATTCTCGGCTACAATATGAATAACTTTGAATTTATTGGCATTTAAGAT
The DNA here is from genome assembly GCA_016271365.2 of Neoceratodus forsteri. NCBI lineage: Eukaryota > Metazoa > Chordata > Ceratodontiformes > Ceratodontidae > Neoceratodus > Neoceratodus forsteri. Next base: position 1,028,200,340 of record CM028135.1, read on the forward strand.
AAGCTGCTAGATCCTGGACCACACACCTAGATTTTAGACCTCACCCTGTAGGCCCTGTATTGATTCAGCTATGCCCACGCTCCCACTGAGTTTGTTGTCAGCTATGAATAGTTACATTTTGCCCATAATGACATTACAAATGTCATTGTTGAAGATATGGATCAACACCTGCCCCTTTAATGAGCCCTGTTTGACTTCACTTGTTACCTCAATGAAAGCAGATGATTCACCCTCCAACAACCACCCTCTGGGTACTATGGCTTTGTCAATTTCCCACCATCTCTCCATATTTTCCAGAACCCCATGATCCACAACCTCCTGATCAAGCATTTATCATGCACAAAGTCAATGGCCATGATGAAATCAAGATTGAGGATGTTTATGATTTGGCCACTGCCTACTGTATTAGTGACACAGTCTACACAGTGATTTAGATTTGTTTGACAGAATCAACACCCATGAACCCATGTTACCTCACGTTCATGGATCACACACTCCACTATATATTTATATAACTTTTCCTTTAGTATGGTCGCCATGACCTTGCTCACAAATTCATTGGGACATCTGTGGGAAAAATTTTGTGTAGTGGCACCATGTGTGCTGTTCTCCAGTCCTGCAGTACCATGCCAGACTGGAGTGAACTATTGAATAGGTCATCTGAGGACAAATTTAATATAACTGCACAAGCTATAATTGCACTGAGAGAAGTACAGAAGGAAACAATAGAAAATATTCAAATAAGGGTAGAATTAGGGAAACTGATATGTAGAGAACTTTGGAGATAACAGATGACAATATAGTCAATGCAATAAGACCAGATGATTTGACTTTCAGGGATATCATATTATTTTTAAACATAGTAGGGTTGCACAATATGTATGGAGCAACTCTGAAGCCTTAAATAGGATTGGTGTATCAATGGACTACCTAATAGTAATGAGAATTTTAACCATTAATAAAATAGTGAATAAATCACAGTTAATAGTGCAATTAAGAGACTCTCTATCTTTACATCACCTATGGGTAATGGAGGAGAGTAATCAGACTGATGTGACACTTTCAGTTTTTGGAATTGACCTCATTGGGATGGAAACACAGCAAAAATTAAAAACAGTGATGGTTTGTTTAATATCCAGTCTCCTGGGCATTGAATTTTATGAAGATGACATAGTCAAGGTGGAACGGGTATTTAGAGGTTGGATGGAAGGACAGCAAATTGATTTATCTCTACGAGATAGGGAGCTGGTTAATAAAATATTGCATGCCAGTACCAAGTTGGATAATATGAATATAATGGTCACAAATTTAAAAGAGTTGATTAAAAAGAACAATGGGTGGAACAACATGTGGGGAGAGCCACACAAACATTAATCTATTACATAGAAACATTGAACATGTTTGAGTTATTGGTGAATGAAGGTAATAGCTGACCTTCAAAAAATATAAACAAGATATGTGCACATGAGACTGAGCAATTGCAAGAAAATGATATACTGGATGACCGTGGTTCTCTATAACAAAGTAAAAATGCTGGTAGAACAGGATTCATGTCTCGGCATGTTGCAGGCTTGATATCTAAATTTGTAGCTGCAGAATTTTGTGAACTTTTGAAGAATGTGGATGTGATAGAACTACAGGAGACATGGCATGGAGAAGATCAAGAGGAATATATAAGTTTGAATGGTTATACTCTGGTACATATATCAGCAAGGAGATTTAAGAAATAGGGAAGGAGAATGAGAGGGTTAGCTCTGTATGTAAAAATAACCAACTATCTAAAAGTGATAAAACATATAGTCAAATCCAAGCTATATAATTATTATGTTAACAGCATGAGAAAATAAGTTAATAGTTGTTAACATATATATAATCCACCAACTAATTCAGGTATACAGGATAAATCCTTAATGGAAAAAATGGTGGAAGATATTAAGAAACTGGATGATGTAAAATACACAGAGCTTCTCCTCCTAGGGGACTTTAATATAAGAGTTGGGGAAAGCACAGACATAGAACATGAAGAGATACTGCATGCTTTAAATATAACAAAGAGATGTACATTAGATAAGAAAAACAAGGCTGTGCATAAACAAATGAAAAACCTACCTGAGGCATTACAGTTAATAGTCTTAAATGAACATTTTGAATCAGATTAAAGAGGAGAACTAACTTGTGTTACCAACAGGGGTTCTACTATAGTGGATTACATGCTTTCTCCAATGTATGATTATAATAAATACAAATATTTTAAAGTAATATATAGGTCAGAGAGTGACCACTTCCCATTGATGCTGTTTAGAAAGACAGACAAACTTATATTAAGGGAAGAACAACAAGCAGTTTGTCTAAATAATAAACAAAATAAAATAAATTGGGATAAACTCCTTTGGGATAAGGTTACTAACTCAAGTAATAAGCACTGTATATACCGGAAGTGACATTAAAGGTTGAACATGAAATAGATCCTAGAAATATATATGATACAATAATAACACAGTGTAATCACTTTGCTGGGTAAATTATACAACAAGAAAGGAAGAATATTCAAAAGAAAGGATATAAAAATTGGTTTTATAAAAATTGCAAGAAGGAAAAGAAGGAGATGGCAAAATTAACAAGGAAAGTAAAAAAAAAATACCAGACAAAAATCAATAGGACTGAACTGAACAAAATTAGAAGACAGTATAGAGAACATGTTAAAATACAAAGACAAACATCAGAAGGAACTTTGAGACACAATGCAAAGAGCAATAAAAGATAAGGATGAAAAAACATTCTGGAATCTGGTTGTTAAAGGTACCAATATTTTTAAAATACAATATGAAGCTTATATTGAGCCAGATACATGGGTAGAATACTTTTAAAATATATTAAAAGCAGAACAGATAATAGACAAGATAGAAATAAATTAAATAGATGGTCACTTTTGCTGGTTCACAGAAATGGAAGTCAAAACAGCCATAGAACATTTTAAGAATCATAAATCCCTGGGGCTGGATAATATACCAATAAATTTCATAAAGCTAAATACAGATTGGTGGACTAAAGCCCTTTCCGATTTTTATAATAAATCAGTTACTGTATGTATACCTATACTCCAGGCAGGTGGTTGGGAAGTTACATCATTCCCATTCATAAAAAAAGTTCACTTAAAGACCCAGCAAATTATAGGCCTATTAGCCTATTGGACACCATAGCCAAAATCTACGCTAACGTTTTGTTAAATAGATTATCTGTATGGTTAGAACAACATAATGTTATTTCTGAATATCAAGCTGGATTCTGGAAAATTACTGGTACTATAAATCAAATATTTCTCTAAGATAATATATTGGAGAAATATTGTAAAATTAAAAAACAACCATTATTTGTTGCATTTGTGGACTATTTGTAATCTTTCGATACAATAATAAGGGAACACTTCTGGGAAAAAATGGTAAAACTGGGCATAGATTTAAATTTAATAATACTTATAAAAATAATTTATCAGAATACCTTGACAAGGATAAAATTATCTCCAGTTGGTGCACTAACGGGAAAAGTAATGACTGAGGTTGGAGTAAGATAGGGCTGTGTACTCTCCATGACATTTTTTAATATTTACATAAATGAAATTATTATGGCACTTGATAACTCAATGTTTCATATACCCAGAGTAGGTTCTAGAAGACTGACTGTACTGGCCTACGCTGATGATTTGGAAATAATATCGACAAGTAGATGGGGACTATAGAGAGCTTTAAAGATAATGGAAATGATGTGCACAATGCATAACCTTAAGCCAAACATAAAAAAAAACTAAGGTTATGGCGTTCAGTACTAATAAGAAATTTAGAAAGTTGACCTTACTAGGTAAAGATTTAGAATATGTGAAGGATTTCCCCTATTTGGGAGTGACGTTCTCAAATAATTTAAGATGGAACAAACATATACATGTATGTACTAAGAAAATGCAAAACTCAATAAAATCATTGAAAAGATTTAACTATCTGTAAGGGGAAAATATGATTGTACCAATGATCAAAGTAATAAATGCAAAAATCATACTGCAGGCAAGTTATGTTGCTGAAATATGGGATGTGGACAGGATTGCCAAGATAGAAAGTTAATTAAATAAGGTCTATAAACAACTATTAAGAATACAGAGTAGTTAACCCAGTTCACTCTTGAGAGCACAAATGGGACAAATAACTATTCAATATCTAGTATATAGCAAATTAATTAATTAATTATTGGATTAAAGTAACATCAGAAAATAAGAATTCATTAATGGCGATATGTTTAAAAGAAAAAAAATGCAACTATCAGTACAGAAGAACATAGGCTGGTTAAATACTATATGAAGGGTAATGGAAGAAAAGTATTTACAATATCTAAGGAGTTGGGTCAAACAAAAGATTCACATAAGTTCAACATATACAAAATACATCTCTAAATTGATGAAGGAAAAATCAAATGAATTAGACCTTAAAAACATAACACTATTGAAAGTTGCTCCTTGGTTAACCAGCAATACCAAAGAGCACAGTCTAAGATCATATTTAAATATAGTACAGGAACCAGAAAATAGAAATGTGATAACTCAATTTAGGTTTGAGACATTTCCAAGCAATGTACTAGAAGGAAGGTATGACAAAGATCAGGATAAAATGAAAAAG